>CM062820.1:1149150853-1149608484 GCA_031772625.1 Pinus tabuliformis | reverse complement strand
TTCTTCTTCTTCTTCCTTGAAATTCACACTTTTTTTGGCCCAAAGTTGTAGATTGAACTTATTGTGAGTGAGTGAACAAATTAGGTCCGAGGTTGTTGCCTTCATATAGTGTATTTTGCTGCCCATTTTAGGCCGACTTGTCCATTTTGATGTCGACGTGGTGGAGGAGGTTTAATTGAACTATTTTATAATAAAATAAATTTCTTCTTTGACAAATAAATCCCAAGCAGGGTTCTTTACAATATGACATGGACAAGGACACTTGACATAAAATCGAGAAGTCTTCAATGGAGACTTTGACCTAAAAACAATTGATCCAACCATGAAACCCATGCTTTAATAAGTCAATTTATTTAATAATAAAATTTATTTTTCTTTCTTTTGATAAATATATTACATCATGACTTAAGTACAATTATGAAGACCGATACTAGTTACATTCTTCAACACTCCCCCTTAACTAGGGAGATATTCATAATTACCTATATATAAAGGTACATGGAATATCTTCAAAATGAACTACAAATATTTTTGGCACACTCAATGTCGTGGACTAGATTACTGACCAAGGTAATCTATCTGGGTGGGACTAAGATGGACTAAAGCTTTCAACTAGTCTAGGTACCATCAGGCTTAATAACTAACCATCAACCCAGGGATCTAGATGTGTATCTAAGGTCATATCTCCAAGACCAACGCCACCCTCCCACTTTGGGATCTAGACATCAAACACACAAAGGTTGTCCAGATGTCCTCCTAAGCATCCTCCATTAGATGCTTCATCTCTCCTTAATAAACTAGATATATCCATTTGTCCAAGCATGCTTCCCAAGTGTTCATCCTTCTTCATGGAGAGATTTACCTATTCAAACACAAACCCTAATCAACAATAAACTATCAAATATACATATACAAATAAACACAAACCTTCGGGGTCCTCAATCATCCTGATGTGACTTATTCATATGCAACCAGTCGGAAGCTTTTCTTTTTTCATTTCTTCAATAGCATCAAGACATCCTCAATACATTGTAGTACTTTCATTTATTCTATAATTTATTCTATAGGGTATCCATCATGACTATCATAATATGCCCTTCCTCTTAATTGGGGATATGCACTATTTTTCTTCTAACCATACTCCCTCTTAACTTGGGAAGATCAACCACTTCTTTTATGGCTTCATTCCTTCTTACAATATCACAGTTATCATCATAACTTCCTTTATCATGCTTACCAATATTATCAATTCAATTTTACGAACATCTCCAACATCTTAAAGATTATGTACTTGCAAAACTTAAACATCAAGTACAACCAAATAGAAAAGCATGAAGTTAACTATCACAGAATCATGGAAGCAATTAGACTTTAGATATCAAACACCTAGTTAGGTTCATGATTAGCAAGAAACACATACTATTTGCTAGGTTTATTGTCATAAACCTTTGACTACAATATAAAGCAACTCAATCAAGAAATCAAACCCATTCTATCCAGTACCTAAATATTACTTTCAGAGATATGTTAGACTCTACTATGATTTACTACAAACCCTAGATTCAAACTTTGAGACACAAGGCCTTAGATATTAGTCGTTAATTACAATCCTACCATGCATCTAAGGTTTCAACAATGTTAGACACTACTAGGCTTTGTTTGCAAACCCTAGACTAAATCATATCTAGAAAATAGTATTATCATATCCTAGAATATCAATTACTAGGGTTTTGTTACAAACCCTAGAATTCACAATCTATGAGCATCAATAATTAGATCAGCATACTTGCAAATACATATCTAGGATTTCATGCACTAGCAATACACACCAATATCTACACAAACATCAATACATCAGAGTTAGACATAAAATAATTTTGATCAGGCTAGGGTTTAGACGAATAAATACCTAGGGATTCATTCATAGGACCTTGTTATAGATATTATACATGTTTAGTTCATAAACCCTAAATTACCAAACCCTAAATATCTAGGGCTTCAATACATGACTTAGATATTAACAGCAAACCCTAAAGGGCTAGGGCTTCTATAGAAATTCCAAAACATCAAAAGAATAGGAATTTTAGATTTCATCAACAACACTACATAGACTAGGGTTTCAATATTAACATTAACATACCCTTAGGTTAGGGTTTTTACAGTAAGACTTTTTAGGGTTCCACAAGAATTATAATATAATGAGGGTAGATTCAGTCTAATGATTAATCACCCTAACAAGAATCTTTGCGATTCAGAACCCTATACATAACAATGTTAGTAATGTAAAGCAAATTTAAAAAAAAAAATGATCATACCTTTCGCATGAAGAGAACTTTATAACAAAGCTTATAGTTTAAGACATACCTTTGAGTTGTTCTTTAACAAACCTTGTAGGTCATCAAATCTTGACAAGATTCAATAGAACTTCTTTCATGCTTCAAGTCTATCATTTGAAGTCTCCTCCAAAACCCTTGAGCAATCAACAAGCTTTCTTGTCCAAGGAAAATATAAAGAGAGAGGTTATTGGTATCAATATAAGCAAATCTTGATGTAAGGAGGAAACCAAACATGAAAAGATGAAACCAAGAATAGAATACTTATCTTTTGGTAAAATGGTGGACGTTCCCTCTTAACCCAATCCTTTTGAGGGATACCTACAACCTTATAAAAATGAAAAATGTTCTAACAAGACATGTTAGATCCATAAACTATAGAAATAAAAACATAAAGGAAAACAATTCAAAATAAAAATAAAATACAAAGAGGTTATGTGAGAGAGAGAGAGGACTTAGTAGTATAAGTTCTTGAATTCTAATTCTTCAGTCTTGTTCCTTTTAGGTGGATCTTCCTCAGAAACATTCGCATGTTCCCTCTCTCTTTTTATTTCTTGGATTCTCTGGACAATGGCTTTTGTAGTGACCCATCTTGTGACAGCTGTAACATTCAATCTTGGATAGGTCCACTTGCTTCTTTAGTCGTCTGAACTTCTTGAAGTTTCCCTTCTTCTTGTGATGAGCAAAATAGGCTTGAGGTGTTTTCTTCTACCTCCTTGTTTACTAATGATGTTTTGGCTTCTTCCTTACTACATGCATTTCACATTTGCTCAAATGTTGGAGTATTCTTCCAACTGTTAAGTCCTTATGCAAAGGCACTCCAAGATTTTGGTAGTCTTAGAAGGGCAGTGATTAAGAGCTCCTTTTCTGGCACAACCTTTTCTATTGCTTGGAATTCCTCTCTGATTTTGGATATCCCTATAAAATATGATGAAATGGTATAATCATTCGTCATCTTAACAGCTCTTAGTTCATTCTTGAGGCTTACTATTTGACTAATATTCTTTATTGTGAATAACTTGGAGAGAGCCTCATACATTTCTTGAGTAGAATCTATGTTAGATATATATGGAATGAGCTTGTCCTTTACAAGATCCACTATAAAGTTCATGGCCAATATTTCAGTTTCTTTAAACTTTGCTTTCTCTACTTCACTTGATTCATCTGTAGGTTTCTTGACTTTTCCTTGAACTAAATCCAAAACTTTATTCCTCTTTTTCCATGCCCTGTAGTTGGATGCTCCTTCTAGTTTGTTTTCTTGGTTCATTGAGTTAGACATAGTTCTTGTAGATTGTAGGCTTATCCCCTTATATGATCCCTTTAATGATCTTCCTTCAATCTCCTTTTTCCCTTCAATAGATCTTCAGGCTATATTTTTCTTCTTCTCCACCTTAGCTCTGATACCATGTTAGAAAATCAGAAAGGCATAGAGAATTTATTTTGTTGATAATTACTTGTGATTTCCTTGAGTTATTATTATCTTTCTTATGTTTTTTTTTCATCTTAGTTCATCAAGCAATTACTAAAACCAAAACATGAAGATCAAGAACACCAGATGTAGGCGCATAGCCAGGGAAAAACCTCTATATAGGAGAAAACCCAGTGAAGAACTCTTCCTTCAATAATTCAAATGAGATAGACCAAGGTCCAAGACCCTAGACCAATAGACCTTCCTCATCCACCAAGTCAGCCTTCTAACGAGATATAACAACCTTCAATAGTGTTTTCTTGTCCAGCAGTTACAATTCAGCATCAACACAGAAATTTCGGCCTCAACTTACCAAGAATTTCGGTCCAGCTTCAGAATTTCGACCTCCCCAACAACTGCATAATTTTGGCCCCTCCAACAACTTCACACGTGTGGGAAAAAGAGAGAGAATTTCGACTTCTTATGCTTGTGAGAGACCTCCTTCTCCTTTTTATTCTTCTTCTTCTTCTTCCTTGAAATTCACAACTTCTCTGGGCCCAGAAGTTGCAGATCGAACTTGTTGTTAGTGACAAATGAGGTCAAGTTGTTGCCTTTATATAGTGATTTTGCTGCCCAATTTACGCTGACTTCGCCAGTTTGAGGCTAACTTGGTGGAGGAGGCCTAATTGACCTATTTTACAATAAAATAAATTTCTTTTGACAAATAAATCCCAAGGAGGGTTCTTTACAATATAACATGGACAAGGACACTTGACATAAACCCTAGAAATCTTCAATGGAGACTTTGACCTAAAAACAATTGACCCAAGCATAAAACCCATGCCTTAATAAGTCAATTTATTTAATAATAAGATTTATTTTTCTTTCTTTTGATAAACATATTACAACATGACTCAAGTACAATTATGAAGACCGATACTAGTTACATTCTTCAATGAATAGGAGCTTGGAGGGCTTGAAAATTGGCTAAGTGTCGGCCAGAGTTAGTCAGCCAGGCAAAGGGATTGACTATACACTTGCAGGGCATGCTCAGGCTTGAGCAAGCATATGTATTTCATCTCTATTCTCTTATTAACGCAATATAGATAGTAAGGGGTTTTGAGCAGTTACTTTCCCCTAGATATATCTCTCTGCATGTGTGATGTTTCCTTTTACATGTTTATGATTCTTATTCTAGATGGTGAACTAACATCCACAAATCAATAGAATAGCTTCAAGTCTTGTGATTTAGCAAATTTCATGAGCAGTATTGAATCTACACATTAATTTATACATCCAAATTGGGTCACTTCAACAATCATCTAGTGCAGGTCCCTTGCCACTAGATTGCATGGTCATTGCCATGTCATGTACAATGGTGCCACGTGGCACTTTCTTATTGGTCCATCTAAGCGCCAAATGCGTTGAAACTGGATGACACATGGCACGTCCTAGTGTCACCACATCAACTTGTTGATGTTAGTAGTACAAACTTCCAGGTCAACACCTACCATATCATCCATTGACTTTGACTTTTGCTTAGTTTGACCAAAACTTTGAATGGCCATAACATTTGCTTATGAGCTTCGTTTGAAGTGTTGTTTACATCATTTGAAAGGTCTTGTCGAGCTCTTCGACATGGCACTATTTCCATCAACTTTTGAGCACTTTTATTTTTGAGGTTTCTCAAAGCCCTTTGGATCGTTCCTTCCCACTAAAGTACTTTTGGACCCCAAAAGTTATATACATAGATCATACATGTTTCTTTTGATTTACAATAGAACCCATACTCTTCACTATCTAACAAAGGCCAAAAATATTACTATGTTGCATTCATAAGTGATGTTATACATTTCATCACTATTACAAATTTTTGCCCACCTATGGGGTCTTAGAAGCAACAAGTGGTTTACAATGATGATCATTTCTTAAGTATCTCAAGTAGGTTATTCATCCTTTCAATCATCAAGGCAAACATGCATTCCCTCTCTAGTTGTTTTTGTAATTAGCCTTCTTCCTGTCGCTGACTTGCTTCATCGATTGGTTCTTTTACAGGTATTTGCCCAAGCTTCTTGTCAAATTCTAGATGGAGTTCTCAGCATGTGGCTTTCTGAAGTCCACTCTTGTTGCAATGGTTGCAATTGTTCTTCTTCATCCAAACTTTCTTGCCCTTTTTTTTCTCCTAATGTGGAGAGGGGTCTTTATGTCGTGTCTCCTTCATGGTCGACATGAATTTCTGTACAAAATCATTCTCTTCCAACACTAGGCAGCAACATGGTTATTCAAACCACAAAATGTACATGGTTTTCTATGCCATAAACTTTGATTGCCAATTTTCTTGTAATCAAATGTAAGAATGGAATAGTTATACCTTGAATGGTTGTCTTTGGTGCAGATCTGGTGAGGAGAACTTGCCTTAGCTCTTCCTTCGAAATGCACACCTTTGTTTGGAGATGACCTGCAATCACAATCGTTGGAATGGTGTGATGCACTCTCAACATCCTGCACTGGCTAAGGTTCATTCCTTGAAGACTCTCTTTCTTTTGTGGCTTTGGAGTTCCTTTCATCGGTGTTGAAATTTCTTTCTCCGATGGACTTGGAGAATGTTCCATCTTCCTCTCTGCCATAGCCTAATCCTACATATTAAGGTAGTTCTACCACTTGGATGGGATTCACAATGCCTTCCCATTAATTCCAAGGTCTCTTCCTTCATATCCCATTTTCTTCATTAGCTTCAAGCCAATGCCTATAGTGTGCTTTTCCAAAGCACCAAAATCATCATCATAATGGGAACATAAAATTGATTCAATCATTGAGATTGTTTACCTCGGTTGTTGATTCTAGACCAAGGGTTGAGGATGGCTCTGTTAAGCCTTCATCATGTTGCAACTTCACTAAGACCTCTTCCATGGATTGCAACTGAAGTCGCAATTTATGACTTTCATCCTCTGCTTCTCACGGCATTCTCTTCAACTCAACATTCTCTGCTTGAATGCTCTGGTTGATTTCCTCTAGCTCTTTGAGCCATTATTCCTTTAGCGCTTTTCCCATCTTTGATCCAATACCTACAATCCCAGTCAAACCTGCTATAATACCAAACTTGATTTGAATCTAGGAAAGCAATTGATCCCAAACTTGATCTGGTCTAAAGCCCCTTAATTAGGACCTGAATTCTTAATAGTGATCTTCTCACTTGATTACATTAACAGCTTGAATCCAATTTGAATCAAAACATTCCTTAATGTGTTTTGTGTATCTCTATCATTATTTAATGCATGTTCATGAACATAATTACGGAAATGAAACAAGCATAATAAAACATGAGACAATAGATCAATCATGTATGAAAAGAGATCACCGAATTGATGACAGAGTTCACCCAGTGTGGCGTAAGTCTCGAGCTTACTTAACCCATGAATCATTTAATTCTCTTCTTCAAGGTATTCTACTTTACAAAGGGTTGAATTCCCACATCATCAGTGGCAGAACAAGTGGCCATATTGAAGAGATGCTCGCATGCACAAAATAAAGAGTTGATTCTCATAAGCAAGCTGTGATGTTTCTCCTACAAAGAGACGATCTCTCATAAGCATGTGGAACCAAATGGACTCTCTCAAAGTCAGTGGAAGAGGTCCTCCTTCAATCCGTTGCCCATACTCAAATTATATCATCATCATCAAATTTGTCTCAGAATTCTTAGACTTTTGACTGTAAACATGACTACTCTCAAAAGAAGTGTCAAAATGGTATTTTTTTCAGCACTACATCATCTCGATTTACATGCAAAACTCAAATAATGAATTCTTTGCAATAATTCAAATCTTGCTGCAACATACAAAGATCACCAAAATCTACAATATACATTAATCTTCTTGCATTTTCCCAAAAGAGGAAAAAAACATAAATGCATGAAACTTACATTGGGTTCCATGCCAAGGTGTTTAACCATATGCTCAAAACTCAGCGAACACAACATCAACAGGTTTGTCTCGGCATTCTACAACTTTTGACTATAAACTTGACCTTGTTCTAAACAGTTCAACTCTGTGCTGAAAATTGTGCCAAAGCATTAATGGCACATGTGGGCTTCAAACATGAGCCTTCAAATCCACTACTAGAAACTCAGCAAACATAGCACCACTAGGTTTGTCTTGTCATTCTAAGACTTTTCACTGTAAACACGACCCAATTCTAAAAGGTGCATCTTTGCCTTGAAATTCATGCCAAGCATTAATGCCACATGTAGGCTTTAAAACATGAGCCCTCGAATCTGCGACCCAAATCCAAAGTTGGTCTACACCAATGGATTCCTCTCAAAATTCTGAGAAGAATGAGTATAAACTTGATTGCCTTCTAATAAGTGTAACGTTGTCTTGTAAAGTGTGTCAATCACTAATGACACACATGGGCTTGAGCCATGAGCCCTCATATATGCTACTAATATCACAATTTTGACTGCACTAGTGGATTCCTTGCGAAATTTCAAGAAAAATGAGTATAAAATTAATATAATTTTGTCATCTTCATTCATGGGCCCCTCCTGGCTCCCTGCCTCGACATTCGGGCCACAATAGTGCTTTCTCTGCAATAAACATAGGCTTTGTATTGGAATTTGTGCCAAGTACAACCGCTAACTTTAGCACAACCACTGCTAAATTTAACTAAAACTGTCAACTTAGCATTGTTACTAACTCACTCTGGAACTTCGCTAATATTGTCGCCAGGTTTAGCCATTAGTTTGGCCAAAACCACCAACTTGGCCATGGTCCAAATTTAACTAGAGATTTGCCAAACTTGCCATATGCCAAGTTTCACTAGCCAACCGGGTGTTGCCATGTGGCAACCCCAGATTGGGCAACTTCAACAGTGTTCCAAACCACATCCCCTACCACTAGATTGCAAACTCATTGCCACGTCATGTACGGTGGTGCCACATGGCACTTTTCTACTGGTCCATCTAGGAACTGATGTGCCAAAATGGATGACACATGGCACGTCCTAGTGTTTCCACATCAACGTGTTGATGTCAGCAGTACCACTGCCAAGTCGGCCCCTGCCACATCATCCTTTGACTTTTGCCTAATTTGACCAAAACTTTGACTGGCCATAACTTTTGCATACGAGCTCCATTTGAGGTGTCGTTCGTATCATTGGAAAGGTATCGCCGAGCTCTTTAACATGGCACTGTTTCCATCAAATTTTGAGCACTTCAATTTTTTAGGTTTCCCAGTTCCTCCTGGATCACATTAGCAAACATAAGATATCCCACCAATGATGATAATGGATGTCAAGGTACCAAGTACAATCTGGAAAGTGAAAATAAATGCATTGAGGTCAAACAATGGAAGAATCTATTAATCATAAGGCGTTGATGTATTCCCACTATCAATAGTGATGAACCCTACCACTGATGATTGCAAGTCCCAAGGTAGTATAAAGACTCTAGATCATGATCCCATAGCAAATGAGCCACAGTTGATGAGAAGAGATATGTTGGAAGGAAGGCATTAAGGCATCCCCAATCATCCAAAACAAGGAAACTTAAGGTAAATGATTTGGAAGGACTCCACTAAAAATATTGCAAGGACCACCATCTAGTACGTCTCTTGCATGCACCAAATGGAATAGTGCAAGGAGGACACCCTTTGAATAATAACCAATAATGAAAGCAATTGACATAGAAGAGGAATTCCACAAATGAGGAAAAAGGAACCCAATGTACTACATGAATCCCGATGTGTAAAAATATGTGTTGACATCAAAAATAAGGGAAACCATTCAGTAGAGACCAATGATGGCAATCAACTACTAAATGTGAGGTAACCTACCAATGATTTTGATATGCCCAAGGTGCTACTCTAGGTCAATCTCTCAAAGAAATGCATTGCCATCGGTAAGAGATGACTTGCCAACAAGAAGTCAATAGAGACCTTCCATACTAACACAAGTAAAATAATAAAGATTTTTGCTAATGCTAAAAGTGACTTGAAATTCAACTATGCTAACATAAGAAATCAAGAATATTTGAGGAACAATCGACACAAGCTAAAACTTCCCTTGAACAAAAGCATAATACATATTGTGACCTTGGCAGCATTGACTTGACACTAAACACTAACATAATTCCATGACACATGAAACACCGACAAAAGCTCCACACTAACTAAGAGAGTAACCAACTTGAGGAGTAAAGACTCAATAAACCAGGTTTAACTTCCTAAGGCAAGTTATAGCCCCTAAGACATTTGAGACAAAAGACTCAATGTGTGCTTCATTCGAGGGCGACATCAAAAAACCACTGCCAAACATAAACAAAAAACTCACTTCTTTGCAACCCCTCTCTTGGTTTCTAATATTTGATTTTTTTGTCTTTTTCATGTTATAAAAAGCCTATAAAGAAATAAAAGAATGCTTTAATACAGTGGAGAACGTAAATGTCGCATACAAGTAAATTAGTTATAGTACTTGAAACATTCCAATGCTCAATGCAGGCAAAAGGTGCAGTATAAGGACACTCTTTGGAATATTTCCTTCAAGGATAAGGGTGTCAAGTTGTAAAGATCAAAAAATTAAAGCTTTTGAAAGTAATTAGGAAATTTTCATATTTACTAAGTATTAAAACTTATGATTGTTGTTATTGTCTTCCATATTTCTATCAATGACAAAGTTGCCAAATAATTGTTTCTCTAATCATGTCCGATGATGAATGTCAATTGATGAATGATTGAACATTATGAAGGCTTTCAATATGAAACATTGTTGATATAGAATAAATTTCAATTATATATATATATATATATATATATATATATATATATATATATATATATCAGTGTATCTTATTTTATCTGTAGACAAGCACCTCGTCATTTTTAAATTTAAATGCACATTGCTAATTTACAATAATTTGCAATTATGTTCATATACATTTTACATCGATTTTGTTTATATATATATATATATATCCTTATGCGGGTGTTGCAATTCACACGAGCACCCAGCTAGGGCCTCCCTTGAGTGTGTGTGTGGAAGGAGAAACCAAGACAGTTATGTCTATTTGGCATTGAAGAGTGAAACACAGTGAAGGATCCACATGACGAAGGTATACATGCGGCCCGCATTGAATCAACCTCACTCGAAATCTTACATGAACAGTCACCGGCCTCATCGGCCTCATTGCATTCATTATGCAATGAAGATACCGAAGGAAACTGAGGTTGCCATTGATGCTAGTGCTAGTCCTAACGCATTCTTCGTAATTTTATGGGGTAATCAAGAATGCTTCAATCACTATGGCTATTTTATGGTGAAGGAATTGGTGATTCTAGGGCACAAGCAGGAAACAACGATGTTCATCGCTTGGGTGAAGCTAAGCAATCAAAAGGACCAAGCCCTCATGGCCTGGTCCCTTCCCATCTTTGTATTTCATTATCTTGTCTAAGGTTCCTTTTGTTTTGTCCCTCTCATTTGCAACGGGACCTTCATCGCAACAAGGCTCTTCTAGTTTTGAGAGAGCCACCTCTCCTCAGCATTGTCAATCGAAATTCTTAGGTATACTGCCTATTGGTGATTTTTTGATATATCGCTCATGGTTGATCTTTTTGTCCCTTCTAGTTTATGGTTTGTTTTGTTGTTAGCCTCTCTATCAATTTCAATTCCCTCACCTCCCACTCCTGCTTTCCATATCCACCCACCTTCCCCTCAGCCTGGGCTATTCTTACCTCTTTGCTTGCGTGTAAGGTGTTATCCCCAAAGTTATCAATTGACTCGGTGCTCTCCACTAAGTTGTCAATATGCCACACTAGAGGGCTCACTCGAGGAGGGGCCCTAGGGGTCATGGCGATCACAGTAGCACCCAAGCTGGAGCCCAGGCCATGCTTTGGTTGATAGATATCGCGAACACACACCATTGGTCATTCAACATGAAATTGCTAACATTGAGCAACAGGTGATCGATGAAAGAGATGATGTATCAAATTCGGAGACCATGGTAGAAGTGTCAAATTGGGTTGCATATCTGGGCACTTTGAGAGCACGCCAAAACCAGTATCTACATATTATTGACCTATATTGGCACGTCAAAAATATGACGAGCAAGGTCCTATTTGAACATAATGAAAGCAAAGATGAGCTACTCCTTTGCATGGAGGAACTGCACCTAGTTTATCAAATCATGGATGAGTGCATGCAATGCATAGAGGCAGCCATCCTTCGCAACAATATCAGCGACCACCAGGCCATCCAAGGCGTCCTACCGCAACGAATTAGTCTCTTCTTTTTCTCATGCTATGTTTTCAATTTATATGGCATCTATTTTATGTCTCTTGTTTTCAATTACTCTAGTTTTCATGGATTTTAGGCCAAAGTTTTGTAATATAAACATTTTTTTAGTCTAGCACAACATGCTTGTTTTGGAAAACTCATGCTTGAGCCTCAATTACTACATTTAGTCTAGTTTCAAAACTAACAAACCAAGGCTAATTAAGGTGTTTATCCAAAGTATGTATTGTAAATATTTTCTTAGATAGTTTAAGAATTTTAGCCTATAAAATGTGTACGTGCATAGGGTATCCATATTGTACCTCCATCATTGTTAAATTTCAATGCATGACAAATTGTTGTTGCGACTACTACTAGTACAGCCTAATGTTTTAAAACTTTGACTCGGACTCCGACTCAGTCGAGGGTCGACTCCAACTCGATATCGACTCAGCCAGCTTGATTTCAATGACTCGGTCGTTGTAAAAAATACATTAATATATTTTTTTTATAACAAAACATAATTTTAAAGATTTTCATTCATGTTTCCAGAATCCAAACACACAGCATTATAATATAGATGGAAGACAACATATGATCAAAGTAGGCTCATGAATATATCCATTATATCAAAATGGCACCCAATGCACTGTCCAATGGCAAGATGTGGTAAGCATCTTGGTCAATTGTCTATGAAGAAACATGGATCTCATCTATGGAACTATTGTCCACAATGTGGATCATAGAGAAAAAAATATCCTCTAGTTACCCCTAGATGTGAGAGGGTTACAAGTTGTATTTTCACTAGACATGCTTCTTGATCTATGTAAAGTGTATTTTTTACTTAGGTGGTTTCTCTTAATCCTTGTGGTTGGTCATGGAAAGTCCTTCTAGGTTCCATTACAAGGCTAACCTTACCCTTATGAATCGTTCTAACCATATTATTGAGATCATTTATGCTCAAGGTGAATTGGAAGCATGCAAAAGGGTCAGAACAATTTCATCTATTGCTTGCATTCTTGCACTCTTGTATAGTGTTTAAAGCCATGCATGTGGCTTCACGCACTTCTGAAACACTAGGTAAAGAGATGTCCGAATAGTAGGTATAAGATCACCCATGAATGTCACAAGTTAACACTTTCCAACACTACCCATCACTTCACTCAATCCAATGCATACACCTCATCTTCTACTACCATTTGAGTCTTACAGCCCTTGGGCCAATATTGGAATAATTGATGGTAACACCATTTCTCCCAGTTTCTAAACGAGATCTCCAAGAGCCCCACCTGCAGGCTGCAACCTGTTGTCTTTCTAATGAAGTTGAAGCCAATGAAGTAATAAGGGCATTCATTAAAACTAGCATGATTTCCTTAAGTGTCTTAGGAGTATTGGTAACAACAATCTTCCAAACATGTAATGCAGCGTATCACGTTGTCCAACTCACATCAAATCAAACCATATAAACTGTTGTAAGAACTTCATTATGCTTTTCTCTTATAAAAGACGTTGATTTTTGGGTTCACTGGCCGCAATGAATGACCCGGCCGAGTAGTTGCGGATCCGCCGAGTCATGTTATAACTCCGCTGGGTCAGTCATAACTCGGCCGACCGAGCCGGTTTTTCTGCCGAGTTGAAATTTTTTTCCCCGGCTCAGACCAACTCAGCCGAGTCAGTTCCGAGCCGACCAGATCTTAAAACAGAGGTACAGCCATATAAATTAAATGGATAGTAAATGTTGATAGGCATCAACCCATAATAAATATAATACACTTCATCATACATCTCAAATTGCTAAAATTATAAATTAAAAGCAAAAAAAAAAACAACAAAAAAACTAAATTATAATTTTTTTTAAAAATAATAATTATTGTAATGATAAAAAGATTTAATATAAAAGTTAAACATATATACATTTTTAAAAAACATGTAACAAGATTCTTCTTAACCATAGAGATTCACGCCCACTTTATCACGAAGATTCTTAAACTATAAAGAGACTTTGTTCCAATACCATGGCTTATCAATACCACATGCCCAAAAAACCGCAGATGATTTTTTTCTAATTAATGAATTTAACTAAAAGTGCAAAAAAGATATACCTACTTTGGAAATAAATATTGGCCTTTGATTTGTGTATACTACTAAGAATATTCTATGGAGGTTAAATCCCTACCATCCACCTAATATTTATCGATAATTACATTAAAATTGTAGATAGTTATTCCAAAATAAACATGCCTATTAACATAAATAAAATTTATGAATGTGTTGTTTTGTCTTTCATATTTCTATGAATGAGAAAGTTGTGATATAATTGTTTCTCTAATCCTGTTCAATGTTGAATGACCATCAATGAATGATTGAATGTTGTGAATGTTTCAAATATGAAACTCGCAAATTTAGAATAAATTTCATATTTATATATATATATATATATTTATTTTGTATTATATTATATTATATGTAAATAGGGTATTTCAGTTTTATATATATATATATATATATATATATATATTTATTTATTTATTTATTTTGTATTATATTATATTATATTATATGTAAATAAGGTATTTCAGTTATATATATATATATATATAGTATTATATTATATTATATTATATGTAAATAGGGCATTTCAGTTATATATATTTATTTTGTATTATATTATATTATTTATATGTAAATAGGGTATTTCAGTTTTATATATATATATATATATATATATGAGTGCATGATAAACAAACCTGCAAACTGCTAACCCTCGAAAACTGAAAAACTTAAGGAACTCACAAAACTAATTCTATATGTTAGATGTGAAAACACACAAGCTAACTGAAAAGTACTAACGGCAACTAATAGAAAATTGTAGTGCTCAGAAAAGCATTTATGGTTTCTTTATTAACTTGGGAAAAACAATGAACACACTCTCTGGTGAAGTGAGTGAATAACAACAGACGAACACCTCTACTAGTGAGCCCTAGTCTAAAACTGAAAACCAAAGATCTGATTTTAGAACTGCACTGAATTGAATTGGAGATAGACATAACACCTGTCTATGGCTTGTGCGTGCATGCATGTACCTTTGCTGTTGGATCCTTACACTGCCACACCCTTCACTCACTGCTACAGGTATGCTCAAGCGTGCTGATAAAATGTAAAAGGAGTTTAGCTGCCAAGCAACCAGGTACACTCTAATAATCCACAGTTTTTAAAAGTGTTGGACTTGTACCCACATATCCATACCCTGGCAACCTGGTTCAACTTCCATGCCATTCCGTCTCATGTTGTTATGCTATTGTGGCTGTTATCTGAAATACAGAACAATAGCTTCTTTGAGTGGCTGGTTTGGGTGTTCTACTATATTCTCAACTGTATTTACAAAACAGCAGACAACAGTATAAAAATAAAGTAGGACCACAAACAATCTAAAGAAATCCTTACCAAAAAAGCTATTGTTTGCAAGAAGATCTACCTGTAGAACTGAAAAGTGACTTGACTTCAACAAAATTTGGACGGGATAGGATAAAGAAGAATAAAGAACCACCTCTATGGTATTGAGTTCCATAATGTTATGCTTCTTTGACTATTATGTAAAATATAAAACCTACGTTCTCTTCTGGAGGTCTATATCGGTGCTTTCATTATTTTCATAAACGTATTGCATGAGAGTAGAGAACAGAAGACAGCGACTTGGTTAGGCTCCAGGAACAGTCTGAAAAAAGCAGTGTTGCGAACATCTCGATAACATCCCAATTTTATCTCAAAATCACAATTTTTTTGGCCTAACCAATGTTTGTCGATTTTTACCAATATTTTGATGGTATCTTGATTTTACCAATATTTTGATGGTATTTTGATTTTGCCGATGTTCACCGATATTTTCTCGATTTTTATGATTTTTTGGTTTTCCGAACCCTTGCCGATTTTATCCCGATGCCGATGTTCGCAACATTGGAAAAAAGTCCTTACCAAGGCAATAAAGTTAAATGAAACGACTATTGCAGGGAAGAAGCCAACATATAGGGCTGGAAGTGATTTGACTTGAAATCTGTTTGGGTGGGATTGGATGAAAGGAATGAAGAACAATGGCATTAGTTCTATGCTTTTGGTCTGATTTTGCTATGCTGCTGTGACAATGACATTAAACATAGAATGAAAAATAAGTTCATTTCTGGATGCACGTGTATGTTCTTCCTATATTCTCAATTTGCAAAATGCAACATAAAATACAGATTCCTTCACAAGCACATTAATAGTCTCATCTCAAAAATTCCATTATCCATACCTTCAACACCATTCTTGAATTACTTCAGCATTTTCAAACGTATAGCTACTTCCTTTTCTGCCAATACCTCTCATGGGAAAAATTGCATTAGATACATTCTGGTCCAGCGTAATCATATTTCCAAGAGCTATTCTCAACTATCTCAACCCTGAATCTGGGCCTGATCCATAAAAGATTATCGTTTCCAATAGTTTTTAGGCATCCCAGAGAGACTCTAAGACAATGGAGTCCTGCCCAACATTAGAAAAGGAAATTGGTTGCAGATGGTTGCCCACAGAGGAGCGAAATAATGTAATACTTACACAAACAATCTCCTAATTCAATCCCTCTAATAAATTTAGTCGCCAACATAAAACCTTTTAAGAGACGCGATCTTCCACATCCAGTAACATAACTCAAATACCACAGTGAAGTGAGTATACAAGAAGAGAAAGCTATGATGGTCAAACAAAATGTATAAAGGGATTCTCATTTCCTAACATAAAAGTAATAATGCACGTAATCTAACAAAAACAAATACATACAACTTCTCTAATACAGATAAAGTTTGAAGACTATCCTTGCTACCTATCACATACAGAAAAGTGGCACAGTGAACATAAAAGGGCTCTTAGCTAGTTACAAATCTACCTAAAGATATTTAGTGAGCACAATCAGAAATTACATCCACAAAGATATATGCAATGGAAGGTTTATTACATACAAACTTAAAAAGAGGCAAGAGAAGCTAGTTGCAATTGGGAAACAATTAGTTACAATGACCAAGTCTAGCTGTAGTCACGAGAACGAATTCAGTTGCAACTGCAGGGAAGTTCAAATACATCCTACAACTTTACAATAACCACTTGTAAGCATGAACAGTTCTGACATCCAAATGTTACAAGCCAATAATGTAATATGATATATCATAAACTTCTGTCATTGGGAATAAGGAAACTGGCACGGTACTTTCAAACTTTCAGGATATGGGGAAACAATATATACAAACATGCATGCATATAAGATATTTTAGTATATAAAGCCCAAGAAGTTAACTCAACTGGTTGTCGTCAATGTCACTGGGCATTTGGCTAATTCTGTGCCAGCAGGTGTCCGGTTTGAGTCCTCTGGGTGACACTGACTATGCAAATGGTTTTACTATGGATGACATCCACAAATGTGGGAAGACATCCCTTGGATTCCCCCACAAGGTTTTCAAGAGAAAAAGAAATATCATTTTTTAGTATTTATTATTAATAAAAACTAGTATTGTTGTATGATAACACTATTTTTTGCAGTAGAGACTATCTTTTTCTTAATTGTTTTCTTAACTTTTTTAAGTAGAGAAACAACAGTTCTGAACCAAAAATCGAAGGACATTTTCTCGATAGGCTTGCTAGGCATTCCAAACCAGAAAGGTTTTCCATACCAAAACAAGGAGCAAGCGTGCCAAATGTTTCAGTTGCATAGTCATGAGGTATTATCATGTTTAATAGTGTGGCTTATATGTTATATTGAGCCATTATATGATATAAGTAGTTATGAGAAAAGAAAGTTGGATAAGTATTTAAATGATTCAGGAAATAATAACAGGCTTCTTTGTGATTAAAATGAAGTCAATACATTGTATAAATGATTTGGATTTATAGCAACCTAAAGGCAGTAGAGGAATTACAATTCATTCTAGGATAATCTCTTTAAGGAGGGTAACCCTAGGCCTGTAAAAGGGCTTCCACTCAATCGCTAATACTCTTTATGTTTATCAGTGAATGCACTTGCGGTTTCAACTCTCTCAATCTCTCATTTCTTAGACACTGTGTCCTGCTCTATCTCCCATTGTGTGTAGATCTTCTTGACAGGGTCCTGCGTGCAATGTGCATTATTTGCAGGGTTATATTTACCTCTCATCATTTGGGACTATTAGGATGTCCAAACCTATAAGAATCTCCTATGAAGCCATCACTTGTTCTTAGTTAGTTATTATATCAAAATAACATGGAGGATATACAGCATTGAAAGCAGGATTCCTATCAGCCGTGTGCATCACCAATGTATTAAATGATAGCCGAAAATCACAAAAATGATGAGAAACATTGACGAGAAAAAAATAAAGAGATTGACTTACATTTAATATTATGTTCTGCCTATTGGACCACATGCCCTCGTACCTTTTCCTGTGAATGCCTATGACATACTGTGACTACCTTAAGCTATGTTTACTACTTGTGGCGTATCTTAATGTAATCATAAATTATAATGTATCTTATGTATTCATAGATAAAGGCACAAAGCCATGTAGCCCAGTAGACAAATAAATATATTGGATATAGCAGTTACATATAAATATATTAAATGTAACAGTTACAAAGGTATAGTGATATGCAATAATGAAGGTTATCTAATATACAAGGCATGAGAGACGTGTCTGCCTTATGTAGATAACTCTAGCTAACAAATATTAATGTAAATAATTATAATTTGGTCAATTACAAGATGCAGCAAGATACAGATGCAGGATGGGACCATATGATCTTAAACCGGCCTCCAGAAGAGACAGGATGACCACTGAAGCATAATGACGATAAACTGTCACTGTTTTATGCTGTAGTGGTTATGAGACCAAGTGGAAGCAAGAATTTTTTTCCCTTTTTCAGATTTTCTTGTGGCAGGTTTTTCTCTTAGTCTCTTCACAAGATCACAGCCAACTGCCAGACCATAGTGCCATTAGAAGTAAAATGGCCATGGCATTTCAAAATTGAAGTTATAATAGAGATTTTAAGAAAAATAATGGAAGTTACAACTCTTTTAGGTTGTGACACAAAATCCTCCAGGAAATTCTTGTCATGCACCTTTCTATCTGTCTATGTACCAAATTGAAGCAGGACCTGTGCCATAGAAGCAGAGTGGCAATGGCATTTCAGAGTTGGGGTTATATAATAACAATTCTAAGAGGTATCATGTAAGTTACAAGTATTTTAAGTTTGACACCAAACCCTCATGAGAAATCATTGCAGCAAGATTATCTCTTTGGTTATGAACCCGATTGCAGCAAGATAGGAGCCATTAGAAGCAAAACAGCAATGCCACTTCCAAATTGGGGTCATAATAGTGAACCTGATCAATATTGAGAAAGTTACTGGCATTTAAAATCACAGCCTCAAAACCCTAGCAGAACCACCCAATGGCATGGAGGGCACTGTGCCAAATTATTTTGAAAACATAGGGAGAAATAAGATAGAATATATCAGGCCCACGGGCTTTGGATTGACGGTGAATGAGTGCACACTGCACTGTTAAGGCACTCTTTGTGATAGGTCACCGTTTCAAATCCCCCATGGGTGAGCCTACAAAATCATAAAGATGGAATATATCAAAAATGTACATAGCTATTTGGAATCAACATTGTGAAGATTGTATGGTCAGAAATTAAGGGGTTTGGTTAGATACCGAGCAAGAACTAATGGCAATACCTAAATTGGTAGGGATGAAGATGAATGTGATCCTAAAGAATGGTTGAAGATAGCAAAGAAAAATTATATAAGTCCTTTTGATTCAAATATTTATTTTTATGGTGAAGCTAAAATATGGCGGTAGTCTTCAGAATATACTAGATGACACTCTACTTTGGGATGAAATTGAGAAACCGTTTTCATATAGATGGATCCAACAGATAAATACAGGGGAGACGCATACAATTAAAGGTGAATTCAAGGAAAATAAAGAACAACTTTCCAAGTTGCAGAAAAATAATGAAGGATTAAGAAGAAGAGCTCGAGAAGGAGAGTGCTGAATTGTCCAAGTTGCAAGCTTTTAATGAAGCACTCAATAAAGAGGTTAAGAACTTACAGCAATAAAACATGAGCAAATACAAGGCAAGAAGGATGAAGATATCTATAGACGATAAAACCACAATCAAACACTACTGGGATGAGGTTAAGATTTTCAAAAGGAAAACAAGCATTGTCAAAATGAAGAAAATACAAGGATCTTGTATGAAGAGACTACCAAAAGACTTAATAATAGCTTTGCAAGAAGGTTGAAGAAGCACCAAGTACAGAAGGCATCAAACAAGAAATCCAATCTAGGACTGAAGAAGGACAAGAGAAGTTAATGGATAACACTGATCTTAAGAAGCAAGACAAGGAGGAAGAAAAGATGCAAAAAGTCACCATAAAATACTTGAAGTTGAACTCAAACTAGAATATGTAGATGGGGAATATGATGGTATTATCACAAAGGCCATATTGATCAAAGACCAAGCACAGAGGATAAAACATGTCATTGTTTTTCAAAAGAACATTGATGTTAGGGTAGTGCGGAATGAACTAAAAGCACCAAAGATGGAACTATATGAACACCGTCATTACCAAGAAAGTTGGCAAAAAGACTAGAAGATCTGCATGAGCAATATCAAGAAAGAAGATGGAATAATCAACGACACTCATGGAACATGGCATCACAGAACCATTATTCAACGAGATATTATCAAAAGAAACAATTACAACAAATTGAAGAAGTTACGAAAATAGCACATAAAATCAAAGGGGAAACAATTATAAAACTATGATCTATCAAGTATTAAGACCGAAAAGAATTGAACTTGGATGGATGAATCATTGTCAGTGGCAGCAAGAAAGTAGATACTGGGAATATTAGGAAATCCATTACTCAATTTCATCACATGTAAAACCCTTAACGGCAAAGCTTTGAGGACAAAGCTGTTATAAGGAGAGTACCATGATATGACCCTCAGCGGAGCATATATAGGATTTAAGTACATATAATAGGGGTAAGCCTAATAAAGGGCTTGCATGTGCAATGAGTAATAATAGGTATAAAGAGGTCAATATAGTTATTATGGGCATAGTTATATATGATTTGGAAATATGGATGAATTGGAGTTAACTGGAGGAGAATCTCCTATTATATAAGGAGTTAAAATGTGACTCATATCCATGATCTCTTTGGGAGTTGTAACCCGCATTCATATCTTGTGTACATTGTGTATAATATGATTTGTTATACTATTTTAAAGGTTTGGGACATAACATGCTTGCGCCAGTAGGTAGTTTGATTTTATCGCCTGAGTTAGTTCTTGTTGGTTGCTACTTCCTACTTCCAGACATAGTTTTCCGTTCAAAGCATTTTTTTTTGAGTTTATGATCTGCACTGTATAGAACCATGAGGCAT
The DNA here is from genome assembly GCA_031772625.1 of Pinus tabuliformis. Taxonomy (NCBI): domain Eukaryota; kingdom Viridiplantae; phylum Streptophyta; class Pinopsida; order Pinales; family Pinaceae; genus Pinus; species Pinus tabuliformis. Next base: position 1,149,587,027 of record CM062820.1, on the reverse strand, counting down.
TTTTGTTTGATGAAAGCCTTACTTAAAGATCGAGGTTCATAGGGGTATTTAGGATGCTACCAATTCGCCACAACTTTTCTCCTTTTTTTCATTTAATATGTTCTGTACAATACGGTTTCATCAATACAATTCATAAAAACATGTCTCGAAACAAAGAGTAAAAACTAAAAGAGAATTAACTGGAAAAATGGACTTGAGAATATTTCCAGATAAAAGCTGGAATTGCAAGAATCAAACCGACAACAATGTGCAAGAAAGACAGTAATATAAATACAAAGGAAACCAAGTAAAGGTGATCTAGTTGTCAATTACAAGAGCAGAATACAATTTCTGTACATTCATGCACTCGCTTTTGAGTATGCATATACATCACAGATCTTTCCAGATATGAAAATCCGTGTCGGGATTGGAGAAGTTGAGCACGGCATCTTGGCAACCAAGAAAGTAGGTCGAATGGGTATGATCAACATTTACTAACGCATGAGCCCTTCCTCTGGGACTAGTGGCCACCACAATGTCCTCTGCACCCACGAGCACTTCCTCATAACCCTTCTCCCTCCCACTATCTTCAAACTGCAGACGACATTAATCAGCAATCATTACCCAATTTTATCCCCAATCCATTTGTCAATGCATGCATTCATATACAAATGTATAAACTGCACACAGCAGGAATCAGCCATAATTACCCAATTTTCTCCTCAACCCATCCATCTATCTATCTATACATAAATACATGCATCTTACTACTTTCCTGATTTTTGGTGACCGAAACGTTTTGACACAGTTAAATCCCAAAATCCAATGGATAATTCAAAACTCTATATGATTCTACACATGTCCATACATCCCCAAACCCCATTAGGAGCACCCATGGGAGCCGAGCAGAGACTTCATGACATGTCAAAGATGTATTCTAACCTCGCAGAGAAAGGAGAAGAATAATTAATACCCGGAAACGTGTTTTCGCTCCCCAGATGATGAAGGTCTCATTACAGCTCCTATGCCTGTGATTTGCCCTGACGCCCCATGGCTTTATCTCACCCACATGCACCCCCTGGCATGATATGGCACCCCCTGTTGCCCAAACTAACATCATATCAATCTAAATTCAATTGCATCAAAAGCCTATTGGAGAGAATAAATGAATCAATGGATTCATACCTGACAGTCCTGCTTTTGCAGCGGCCGCCACTGGGTCCATTAGCCATCCTCTCTTGTCTGGGAAAGGCAAGGGAATGAAAGCAACATGCTCTGGATTTTTCTTCTGTGGTTGCTGTGAGAGCGTTATGGTGCCTGTGGGCGCAGCCTGGAAGCGTAGGACCAGTAACCCGAGTAAGAGTAGCGAAGCTAGGATGGGTAGAATTATGCGGTTCGCGAACGCCAGGTTAGGTTTGCTCATTTGGATAGATCGGATCTCTCAACAATGGGACTCAAAGGGAAATTAATGGTAAATGTACACTAATAATGTAAGTTGTCGAGTGTTGCTATGGTGAAGTTTAGGTATAAGAATGAGCCATTTGATTCATTGAATTTCTTGTTTTATCTTATATCTTTTCCATTTTAGAAATTTGATTTAACAAATAGGGAAATTGTTTTTTAAATTTATTTAATGTTTCAGTTTATCACCATAGCCACATTTTCCTTGGGATTTTTGTTTTGCATGGAAGTGTAAAAAAAATTAATTAAAACTATTTATTAATGGAAGATTTTATGATTTTTTTAATGTGATTATTTTTATGTATGTCAAAGTTTCTTCGATTCTATTTGTGTAGGTTGAATTGGTAAAGCATTTTTTTTTAGGGGTTCATTCAAATAGTTTTAGTAAAATTCTACATGGTTTTTATAGTTTGAGCGAGTCTAATGGTTAAGAGTATGTGTTTCTTCTTAAGAGGTCACAAGTTCAAAACCAAAGGAGGTAGAGTATGTATGCCTTTGTAGACTTAGCACTCAAATCACTACATGGAGGTGGGTCCCTTGTCCCACAAACAAGGGCTCTCATACACAAATGCCATCGTAACCTTAAAATTGGATAATAATAATAATAATAATTGTGTTGGTTTTTTTCATGAAGAACCAAAGTAAATGATTCTCAATATATAGATCTAAAAAACAAACCTTTTTTTGCTTAAAAAAAAAAACTTTTTTTTGGTTAAAAAAAAAACAAACAAACTTTTTTTGCTTTTACTCTGTGACTATGTTTAGTAACATATGTAACCAAATCATTGGTTGGTTTCATATAATCTATTGTCACACTACTAATTTCTCTTATGTATCATGTGATCCTATCATGTAATACTCTAAAGAGGTTTCTCAAGGGTTTTCTCTTTATTTTTTCAATTCTTCGACTTTTTGGGTTTCTTGGCTCTTACTCTACATAGTGGTATCAATAGTTAAATAAATTATTTTCATTGATCACAAAAAACAAGGAAAAAGATTAAAAAAACATTTATTTTTATTTTAGGCATTTTACGTGGTTTCGTGTAGTTGTTTTTCTATAGTGTTTTGGTTGGTCGGATATTGTTACCATAATCAAGAAAAATGTTGCATAACATGAATTGAGTGGTTAATCTTTTAAGCATTTTCACTTCATGGTTTTGATTAATGCTTAATTTTCTTTTGAAATATCAAGTTAGATACTCTTGAATGTAATTAATATTTCTATAAAGCATTTTTAAAGTGTCAAAACATTACAACTTTTGTTGGCATACCTTTTCACATAAAGCAACTTCTAAAACGAACTAGATTGTTTTAATGCAACAAACACACAAGTCTAGCTTGTAGGGCCTTGGTATAGGTTGGAGAGTAAATTCTATGGGGTCACAAAAACATAAACTAGATTTGCTAATGAGTGTTTAAAATCCAATGGTAGCAATGGCCACCATCGGGAAAGCATGCTTCACATCAACATCAAGCATAGGGTCAACCTAAGAAAGCATAGAGATTATCCCCTTTTGCTTTTTTAGTGGGCTATGCATGTATAGGAGTTGTGGTAGAGTTAGCAAGTCCTAGGGTTGACACCATTTCTCTAGAGCTTTGGATCTAGGACTGAGTCCTATGTTCCCTACCTAGATGTAAATTCTTGATCCATGATTGTTTCACCCTTCTATCATTTGTGAAGTGGTAATCTTTGTGGGTTTTACTAGGTTTTCACCTAAGTGATTGCAAGTGGAAAGTGATTGCAATACTTAAGAAATACTCATAACATCTGACATAATACTCTTGGAGGGTGCCCATATCTTTGAGGGTACTTGCACCTTGAGTGATTATTGCATGAGAGTTACCATAGTTGTCTCTTGCACCTCCACTAGTTGGACTTGGGCCATAATCATCCTAGATTGACTTTCAAGAGGCTACTTGATTCAACTCTTCACTAATTGGATTAAAAGCCTAATCACCCCAATTTCATTCTTAGGAACGGTAATTACAAGGAAAACACCTTGTAGTGAAGGTTTTTGCGAAACCATCCCAAAAAATTTATCCCTTCTCTGTTTATAATAGAGGCTGCTAGTGGAGGCAAGTAGCCAGAGACTTTTGTAGAAGTTTTTAAACGGATATGCTTATAATATGTAAATTGTTAGATCTAAGACTTTTGTGATCCATAATGTAAATAAATGTCTTTCAGATTAATCACATCATTAGGATTTGGTTGACGTTTCGAACCAGCTAATGTGGTTCAAAAAATAATTAAAAATATGCTCTAAGGCAAGGAATAGGTTATATATATTAATATAAAGTAGAACCAATATTTTAATTTATATTAAATTAATTATATTATATTACTAAATAATAATAGGGTAAAGAATAGCCTCAAAATTATTAATTATTTATAAACCAGGGGATAAGAAATGGTTAAAAATAATAATAAAGAAATTAGGAGAATTATCTATTATATTAAATAAATAATTTATAATATAAAAATTGAATCTTAATAAAGATCAAGGGTTAATAATGGTAACTATAGTAATATTTTAATTATTTATTTATTCTATATTTGAGAATAATTAATATAAATAATTCCTAACAGCTACTTTGTAACTGAATTTATAATATTTTAATAAACTAACTAATATTTTTAACTAATCATCAATGGCTAAATTCGATCCATGATGCATCCATATTATTTATTCTTGAAGACTAATTGATTTTTTCACCTTGTCCTGAGGATGAACCACATTGGTGAGTTCCAAACATCGACCAAATTCTAATGATGTGACTAATTTGAAAGACATTTATTTACAATATGTAAATTGTTGTGGATATTCCATCAGATAGTTTCTCACAACAAATCTATTAAAGTAAACCAAAATCTATACTACGATAGATTGATTCCTTTAGATTCTATATATATTACTATTGATTTGTTGTTTATGCATGCAATAGATAAAATGCTTAAAATAGAGAATAGTGAAATACAAACACACACCAATCACAGTGAACACCAAGATATGCTCTAGGAAGACCTTTTGGGAGAAAACCCAACTGGAAGGTGTGGTTGCTCTGCTCTCTTTTGTTTGGAATGTAGATAATGCAAATACAAAGGAGAAGGCACTCTCTATGGAGTTACCTGAGACCTATGGCCTGTGGTTTGCTACAGAACACAGACCCCCTATGTTTTTCTCTCTCCATCTACTCTACTCTACTATGGAACAAAATGTAAGAAAATAGAATTCAACCACTTTTCCTCCTAACGGCTTGATTATAACATAACTCAATATCTAACTAGGGGTTAGATTTGACCCATTCAACCATCAACATGCGTTACAACTCAACCCTTCTAGATTCTTCTTCATAATCCCAATGTGGCTAAACCCTTTTCCATAAGTAATGGGGGTTGATTTAGCATCCTCTCGAATTATGGTGATTAATCATGATAGGTCAACTTATGATAACTTTCTCATACGAGCTATGATTGAGGCAATTCTTGCATCATTAGAAATGAATCAATGTGTAGATTATGGAATTTGGGGCAATAGTAAGTTCAAGACCACAATGTGGTCATTTAAGGCCTCAAAGTGGCTCCTAAAGTTTTTTGCCCCCAATTTTCCAAACTAGGATCACCGATAAAAATTACCCTGCAAGTTGATTCCTCCAATTTTTCCTCCCTCAAAGCATCAAGATGGATGACAAATAATATAATGATCCATTCCAAATCAATTTAAAATGTTCTAAATGCATTAGTGCATAATAGTCGATATCACACCAAGGCTGGAAAAAAATGCACATCAATAGCAATGATTCATTATAAAAATACGAAATTTTCATTTACAAATAAAACAAAATTAGGCGCTTTGGTACTCCTAGCTACAATGAGCACATCGGTGTGCTTAAATAGGATGCACTGAAATAATGTATCATATCAACGAAATGTAAATGAACCATTATTACTAGCAATTGCACCAAATATTGCAAAGGAAATGCCATAAGGCATAATTTCGAGAAGAATCCTACCATATAAAACATCATTGAATATAAAAATTAGTTAACAAAATATCATTTAGAAGTAGAAGATAAAGAGAAATCACTTACCTTTCCAACATAGATTGTCTCTTAATCTTCAAAGATGGTGTTTCAAGTTCCAATATAAAACATCATTGAAAATAAAAATTAGTTAACAAAATGTCATTCAGAAGTAGAAGATAAAGAGAAATCACTTACCTTCCCAACATATATTGCCTCTTGATCTTGAAAGATGGTGTTTCAAGTCCAATAGCAAATATTTGATAAATTTTGAAAAAATACAAGCAATAGATGACATAAGATAAGCTAAATAAAATAACATTAATTCATGAAAAATATGATAGCTAACAATATGATGGCTATCTTTCAAAATCTAAATTTGCATCAAAAACTCACAAATTTCAGAGATCACCTCGTATTAGATGAAAATGAACTAGACATCAGCTCCCAATTATTCATAGCTAGACATCAGTTCCCAATTATTCATAACTTTTGGTATAAAATATGTAACTTTGATGGGAAACTCTAGTGTAGTGCAGTTGATGATGTTCAATATCTCCAATGTTTCCTCTAAGAACATCATCTTTGAAATTGTAAAGAAACATTTTGAATTGATTTGACAGTACCAACAAACTATTTTAGTATTTTTCATTGTCCCCTCAACTATTCAGGTTATACATCTTATGGTGGCTAAAATTCTAATATGTATTATAACTTCTTGTATATATCATTTTATATTAACAATTGGAAAAGACCATTGCAAGAGTTTACATGGTGAAAAACCCTCTACATGGTTGAAGACATTGACTATTCATACAATCTAATAAACCAACACCAAATAAAATCATTCTTCATTAGAGGGAAAATCATTATTTTGAAAGAAACTAAATGGGAGGAGGGCATCATGAGGGAATTTTATCCCTCTCATCTCATGTTAGATATGTGCTTAAGATAGATCTATACTAGTTCTAACCATTCCCTTTTTAACTACTTAATATATAGGCTAAGATCCCTAAATACATTGATATCTAGTGAGAGTCTTGTTCATTCGAGGTGTAAATATAATAAGATACCTAATTTCCTCTGAGAAAATCATCTCTGAAATTGTAAAGAAACATTTTGAATTGATTCGACAGTAGAAACAAACTATTTTAGTATTTTTCATTGCCTCCTCAACTGTTCAGGGTATACATCTCGTGGTGGCTAAAATTCTAATCTGTATTATAATTTCTTGTATATATCATCGATTTATATTGGCAATTGGAAAAGACCATTGAAAGAGTTTACATGGTGAAAAACCCTCTACATGGTTGAAGACATTGATTATTCATACAATCTAATAAACCAACATCAAATAAAATCATTCTTCATTAGAGGGAAAATCGTTATTTTGAAAGAAACTAAATGGGAGGAGGGCCCCATGAGGGAAATTTGATCCCTCTCAGCTCATGTTAGATATGTGCTTAAGATAGATCTATATTGGTTCTAACCAATCCCTTTTTAACTACTTAATATATAGGCTAAGATCCCTAAATACATTGATATTTAGTGAGAGTCTTGTTCATTCGAGTTGTAAATATAATAAGATACCTAATTGCATTCAGATTCAAAGTTTCCAAGTTATATTTTATTAAGGTAATGCACTTTTTATACAAAACTCTATAGGGAAGAGATATCATTTTTTGTATATACAAAACTTTATAGGGAAGATATAAGGTTGGTATCATGATTTTTTTTAAGTGTAATTGAATAATATTTAGATGAAATTATGATTCTTCATTATTTAGAAAATATAATTTTGAATATATAAATGGATTCAATACCTTCAAAAACTCACTTGGATTATCCACATTGCACAGCTTAAATTTGATATTCTAACCAATCCCCTTTTTTATCAACATTGAGTAAAAAAGATACCAAAAATTAGAATGGTGGTTAAATTTTTTTTCCAAATAGAATTAAATATTATTTAGATGAAATTGTGATTTTTCATTATTTATAAAAAATAATTTAAATATATAAATAGATTCATCGCTTTCAAAAAATCACTTAGATTATCCACATTACACATTGCACACCCTAAACTTATTATTCTAACCAATCCTCTTTTTGATTGACATTGACTTAACTCCTATATCAATTAAATTCCTTCGACCATCCCTCAATGTTCCTAAAATTGAAAATATTGTTCTCAGGAAACCTTATCATAGTAACTCAATTTGAAAGGAACTTTTATCTAGTCTAATTTATTCCAAATGTTAATTCTAGTCTTTATGTCAAAAGCTCATCTAAATCTAAGGAAATGACATAAAAAAAATTGGTTTTATTATTGTGACACTCCTTTGCAATCATCCTAGACATAACAAAGTAGTCCACACATGAATGGTATCTCTTAATTTTAGAATATCTTTTAATTCTTTTCTTGTGACTTTATAGCCATATGTTGATCTTATTTTCTAAAATAAATCCATATAAATTGGCTAAAAGAAGGCTAATAATAATGACCCTATAATTACATAGATTTTTTTTTAATCCCTACTTATAAAAATAAGTAAATTACAGCTTTAATCGAGGATTCATGTTTATGAGTTAGAGTTCAAAAACCAATAAAATTTCAAGAAATTAGGTCAACTATAATAATTTAGTTAAATCTTTAGAAAATGTTATTGTGTCATTTTTATTTAACAAACTACATTGTAGATAAGATAAATATTTTTTAAATATGAAACATAGAGAATTTTATATTGTCTACTATGAGTCTTATTAAACATAAATTTCATGTTTATTAAAATCATAATAAAATCACTTCAAATTATTTATTATAAAAATTACTATATATAATAAATAATAACCAAATTATATAAAAAACACGCCAATTGGATTTATAAGTAACAAATATAATTTATATTGTTGTATATAATATATAATAGCAAAATTATGTATAAATACATGTCTATTGGGTTTACAAGTAACGTATATATTAGCACAATAATATAAAGAATAAAAATATGTATTTCAAGATGCATCTCACATTGTTAAAATTAAAAAGTCCATAAAAATTAGCTAATGAATAACATTATTTTAAATTATTATTATTATCAATTGTCAAAAAATATATATATATATATTTGGTTTATAAATAACACTTATAATAATAATAATAATCCAATTTTAAGGTTAGTGCCAAACCAGACACTAAATTGGTGTATGAGACCCCTTGTTTATGGGACAAGGGAACCACCTCCACACAACGATTTGATTGCTAAAATCTACCAAGGCATACACACTCTACTCCTCTTTGCCTTTGAACTAATGACATCTTACAAGGAAACACATGCCCTTAACCATTAGACCCACTCAAGTTGTATAAAGCACAACCATATAAAGCATAAAAATACTTACTTCATGATGCATCTCACATTGCGACCAACTTGTCATTCATGGTGGCATTCAATTTATATTTAAAATAAAAAGAAAACTTTCATGAACATGAAATTGTCACAAACCATTAGTCATTCATATATATCACCCTGAGCTAATTGACTTCGAACATCATTTAGGTGATAAATTGGGAAGCCTCCCTTGTGGTGAAATTCCACTAAAGAGCGGGAAGTGGAGTACTAAGGTAACTGTGGCAAACAACTCAATGTTGTATCTTGGTCTAACTATTGTTGGCTATTGCCTTCTGAGCCCTATCACAAGGCTGGCTAGATTTTGTCTTGGTGAAATACTAAGGTAACTGTGGCAACCACCTTAATGTTGTATCTTGGTCTAGATATTGTTAGTTATTGCCTTGTGAGACCTGCCACAAGGCAGGTTAGATTTTGAGGCAACAGGTCCACTTTAACATGGGAACTTTCAAACTCATCCAATACACACTGATCTAGTCTCTCTGCTCTCTGGATTCGAACCTGGGTCATTTGTATGCCAACACCTGATCTCAACCACCGCAACCTGTTGAGCCCCAAAACTACCTCTCTTCCACGCATTTTCGTAAACCCTTTCTCTTCTATTTTTCCATGTCAGTGCCTCCTAAGCTATCAAAAGTTGTTACATGTTAATTTCAGGAGTGTATTTGAGTGATTTTCAAATTATATCATTGTGTGTGCTATTTGATCTAGGTTTTGTTTATCAGCTATAGAATGTAGCCACTTTCCGCAGCTAACTCGCAATTCCGCAGTCGTTTTCATTGTTCTGTAGGTTACAGGTGTCGGTAGGAGGAATGAGACACATGGGCAGCTCAGGAATGATCCACACATGGATGAGGTCCTATTTGCTTAGCCAAATTCGTAAGGAAAGGTACTGGTCAAAGGGTGGTCAACAGAGAGTTCTACGTCAATTAGAGCTGCATGCTTACACTCTTGTTCAAATTCTAAATTTGTAGACAGCGTGTTTTGAGATCTTTTAAGTTCTAAGTTTGGAAATTATCATAAGAACCATAAACCATGTCTTCAATTCTACATCCACACTTGATCTTTAAAAGTATTCTTAAAACTTTAGACTAGGATTTCCATTTGCATTAAAACACTTTAGGAGACCAACAAGAACAAAATCCCAAAACAAGACAAAACTGAAAACAGTGAGGTAAGAAAAGGGTTGTTTAGCACATACAGTGCACTACACTTCATCAGTTTACGACTCCTGGATTGATAACTTATGTAGCAATTTAGGACACACTAAATTGACTAAACATTTTGGCACCGTTGCCGGGGAAGTGTAACTAGGTAGCCTATCTCTTACATTCAAAAAAAAGGGGGAAAATTAATAATTTCTTGAAGTATGCTCTCCTCTTGCACCTAATGTGATCTAGAGGATCAGAAAAGAGAGTTATTAGTTCAATAATTTCTTGAGTATGCTTTCTTCTTGCACCTAGTGTGATCTGGAAGATCAAAAAAAGGATTATTAGCCCAATTAAAAATCATCAAAAAAAATGACATGCATAGAGAAAGAGATTCTAGGGGAAGGTTTATAGCTAGGGGCAAAAGTTTGATTTTTACAACTCCAACTACTTCAAGGAATATACAAGATACACCTCCATCCCAGACTCATACTCCCAGCCTTAGGATTCCTGGAATTCAAGGGGCAGCAACTGAATTAGAAGATTCTCCCACTCCATCTACTAAATCTGACCTAGGAGAAGAACCCTTCTTCACCTCCATAGGGGAGCCTATTGCAGTGGAAGAAGTAGAATTACCTAGAGAAGAAGAGGAGGTAGAAACTCTCTCTCATCAGCCATTAATAGAGGAACCAGAATATTCTGAGCAAACTATCATGGCAGAAGAGGTACAAGATGGAGAATTTTCACTATTTGGAGGAGGGGGTAGGGGTAGAGGTAGAGGAAATAATGGAGGTGGTAGAGGTAACAAGGGAGGAGGTAGAGGTAACAACGGGGGAAATAGGGAAGGAGATAACTCATTTGGATTCCCTATAGTAGATGAGGAAACCCATACAACAATGAAAAACATTTCACCATCTGTCCTCCCAAACTTTTATGGATTGCGAAGTGAGGATCCTGAAACATTTCTATTTGAGTTTGAAGTCTTATGCCGAACCTATGATTATTTAGAAGACTCTCAAAAACTCAAATTGTTCCCTTCAACATTAAAAGGGGCTACTCTGAAATGGTTTATGGGACTAGTCACTCAATCTATTAGGACTTGGAATGATATGAGGCAGGCATTTTTGGATAGATATCAGGATTATTGTATGCCTACTAATCATAAGGATGAGGTATTCAAAATGATGCAAAAAGAAGATGAGAATTTAGAGGATTTGCTTGAGAGGTTTCAATACAACTTAAAGAGAGCAAAAATGAACAATTTAGATGAGGAAACCTTGAAAGCCCTTTCATTGAAAGCCATTAGAGATGAATGGATAGATATTTTAAACATGATGGAGAAGGGAGACATCTCTCAACTTCCACTAAGTGACATAGCAGAACTATGTGTCCATCTTTCAAGGGGAAAATCTAAAACTGGAAAAGGGCCTAGAGATCCTTCTCTTATTATAGCAAACAAATCTGCAACTGGGACAGTAAATAGGGTAGAAATTGGCAATATGCTTGATGAGTTCAAAACTGAGATTCTAGGGAGCCTTAGTGAACAGCTAGACACCCTTAAAATTCAAAACAAGAAGAAAACAGAAGCTAATGCTTTAGCCATCTTTTGCCCAAAACGTAGAAAGAAACATGCTCTAAGAGAATGTCCCTTAGATGCAAAAGTTGTAGAAACATGTATGATTTGCTCAGAAAGTCATGAGACCAAGGATTGTCCTTCAATCCCAGGGCTTAAAGCTGTCTTTCAGGAGGACCCGAATTTTGTAGAATCTCTTTGCCTTGTTTCAAGAAGACCTTGGCAAGGGCAACAAAATCAAGGATTTAACAATCCAATGAATTTTCAGCCCCCACCAAATTGGAATTCTTGGCAACAACTTGGCCTCAACCTCAAAATCAGTATCAATCTCAATCATGGGCACAAGAGGTACAAAATCCCTATGGGAGATTTGCTCAATATTATCAATATCCTCCATCTTATCAGGGCTATCCTCCCCCACAAAACCAACAACAAAATCCACAACTTCCAAATCAAAGCCCACAACTTTCATTGTCATTTCCACAACAACAACCTCCTCAACAAAATCAAAATCCTCAACTCTTGCTTCCATTTCAACAAAAACCAAATCAACTACCAGCCCAACCATTACCAAATCCCAACAACAAAAACCCTCAGAATGCTTACATGGTAGAAGGACAACAATTTCCTACCTACATGATTGTTCCTCTAGATCTTAATGATGTTCAACTTAGATCTGGTAGGATTTTAGAAAAGGAAAAACCTTCTATAGATGTTCAAGAGCAAGATGCTTCTGAGGAGGATTCTCTGAAAGTCAATAAAAGTTTTGAAGAAGCATCCCTTCAAAACCCAACCATTCAAAAAGAAAAAGAAAAAGAATCAACCCCCACAACTCCTATAGTTGAGCAACCTGTATCTACATCCACACCTCCTTTTCTCGAGAGATTACAAATTGACAGGGGAGTGGAAAAACAAATCTTGTTGTCTAACTATGATTTCCTAGACGAATTAAAGAATGTTTGTATCAATATTCCCTTGCTACAAGCCATTAGAGAGATTCCTATTCTAGCAAAAACAATAAAGGAGTTGAGTATCAAAAGACCAGGTAGGAAACCAAGAGACACAAAAAAAATCCACCTGGTAGGAAAAATAGCAGATATCATGATGGGAAAGATTACCATGCAAAAATATATAGATCCATGTAGTCCAATTGTCAAGACACACATAAATGGAATAGAAATTCCAAATACATTGATTGACTTAGGGGCTACTATAAACATTATGAGTAGACAGACTATGGAACAGCTTAAACTTCCCAATCTTCTTTTCACACCTACCCTACTGCAACTCGCAGATAGATCAGTAATCAAACTGAATGGTGTATTGGAAGATATTTCGGTCTCCTTAGATTCTTGGGAATATCCAGTGGATTTCATGATTTTGATTCCCAAGAATAATCTAGGAGGACACCCACTCATCTTAGGAAGACCTTGGCTAGCTACAGTTGATGCTTTTATTAGTTGTAGATCTGGTGACATGTACATTTCTGATGGTAGTTCAACAAAGAAATTTACTGTATCCTCTAGCAAAAGCAATTACAGAAGTAGGAGACAATGAATGGGTCAATGATGAAAATGCTATACAACCTGTCTTTACTCTCTCTGAGGTTAGTGAAGATAGTCAAATCCTGAACACATTAGAAAACTTTGAAACATCTTGAGAATATGATCAGACACAATTTTAGTTAGATTATGATATTGAATACTTGTAATCAAGGCAAATGTCTCTCTACTCTATGGAAGAGTTTGGCAGTTCTGTAGTTGAAATTTTTCCAGGTAAAACATTGAATATCAACAAAAATTTGGAAAAGTTACAACAAGAAGAGCTAACCAAAATCTTACAAAAATAGTCTGTTGCATTTGCATGGGAGTATACTAATATGAAAGGTATTGACCCTAAGACTTGCATCCATCATATCTATATTGAGGAAAACAGTAGACCAATCAGACAACCTCAGAGAATGATGAATCCAAATCTTAGGGAGATTGTGAAAGAATAACTCCAAAAATTACTCAATGTAAACTTCATTTACCCAATCTCAGATAGCCGATTGGTTTCTCCTTTGGTGATAGTACCCAAAAAGAATGGTAAATGGAGGGTGTGCATTGATTACAGGGAATTGAATAAAGCAACCTTGAAGGATCACTTTCCTTTGCCCTTTATCGATCAAGTATTAGATACATTAGCAGGCAAAAAGTACTTTTCATTTCTAGATGGTTTTAGTGGTTATAATCAAATTCAGGTAGCACCTGAAGATCGGGATAAAACCACATTTACTTGTCCATGGGGATCTTTTGCCTACCAAGTGCTTCCCTTAGATTATGTAGTGCACCTGCAACATTCCAAAGAGCAGTACTAGGAATTTTTTCTGATCTAATCCATGATTGTGTAGAGGTATATATGGATGATTTTATAGTATATGGTAATACATTTGAAGAAGCCTTGGAAAAATTTGGAAAAAGTCCTTATAAAATGTAAAGAAACAAACCTTTCATTAAGCCATGAAAAATGCTTTATGATGTTTACTGAAGGTATTGTTTTGGGACATTATATTTTAGGCGATGGGATTAAAGTAGACAAATCCAAAGTTGAAGTCATCGCCAAGATACCTATTCCAAATTGTCAAAAAGATGTTAGAAGCTTTCTAGGATTTAATGGATATTATAGAAGATTTATAGAAAACTTTAACAAAATAGCATCGCCACTCTTAAAACTGCTTACAAAAGACTGTGAATTCAAATGGAGTCTTGATTGCCAATCAGCATTTGAAGCTTTGAAAACAAGAATATCTGAGGCACCTATCTTGAGAGGACCAAATTGAAAACTTCCTTTCCATATTTCTACAGATGCTTCAGATACAGCTCTAGGAGTTGTATTGGGACAAAAAGACTTGGTTCCTTATGCCATTTACTATACCAGTAAAAATTTGACTCCCACTGACTTGAATTATATTGTGACTAAAAAAGAGTTCTTAGCTGTTGTTCATGCAATTAATAAGTTCAAACATTACATAACAGGCTATGCAACTTTTATTCATACTGATCATTTTGAAATTAGATATTTGATGAACAAACCTATTACTAATGGCAGAGTTACAAGATGGCTCCTACTTTTATAGGAATTCAATATTACTGTGTTAGATAGACCTGGGAACCAAAACACAGTTGCTGATTTCTTGTCTAGGATTTAGAATATCAAAGAAGATTCTCCTGTAGAGGATAAGTTTCCTGATGAATACTTATTTACAGTAACTACTAAAACTCCTTGGTTTGTAGATATGGCTAACTATTTGGTTATAGGGAAACTACCTCCACATTTATTTCCTAGTGAAAGAAGAAAGATTATTCATGATAATTCAAAATATTCATGGATTTCTAACGAATTGTTTAAAACAGGGCTAGAATTTGTGATCAGAAGATGTGTCAGGGAAGATGAAATGCTTGATATTCTCAAAGCATGTCATGATGAACCATGCAGTGGACACTTTGCTGACAAGAGGACAGCTTATAAAATCCTTTCTTTAGGATATTATTGGTCGTCCCTCTTCAAAGATGCAAAACAATATGTCAAAAGGTGTGACAACTGCCAAAGGGTAGGGAAACTTACCCCCTCAAATGAGATGCCATTACAACTTTAGGTACTCATCAAACCCTTTGAAAAATGGGCTTTAGACTTTATTGGACCTATTAATCCTCCATCCAAGCAGAAAAAGTATATATTGGTATGTACTGATTATGTCACTAAATGGGTAGAAGCCAAAGCATTATATTATGCTACTGAAAATACAATAGTTAATTTTATTTATGAGGATATTTTTACTCGCTTTGGTGTTCCAAGATAAATTTTGATAGATCAGGGAAGTCAATTCACATCCAGAACGATGGAGAAGCTAATGGAAGAGTACAAGGTCAAACATAGAAAATACACTCCTTATCATCCACAAGAAAATGGTCAAGTGGATTCCACAAACAAAGTAATTAAAGGAATCATTACCGAGATTGTGCATCTACACAGAAGAGATTGGGCAGAAAGGCTTCCTGAAGCCTTATGGGCCTACAGAACTACATGGAGGAACACAACATGGCACACTCCCTATGAACTTGTTTATGGGAAGGAAGTTCTGCTCCCCATTGAGTTCCAAGTTAAAACCTTCAAAATGGCAGTTCAGTTGGGAATGGATCTATTAAAAGCTCAAAAGCATAGACTAGAGCAGTTGAATGAACTAGATGAGATCAGACAAGAAGCAGTTCAAAGAATTGATCTAGTTCAACAGCAGAGAGCTAAGTGGCATGACAAATACATCAAGGACAAAAAGTTTCAAGAAGGAGATTAGGCATTGCTATTTGATTCAAAGTTCAAAGATTTTCAAGGCAAATTTCAGACTCATTGGCTTGGGCCATATGAGATTGAAAAAAAAATTAGCAATGGAGCGGTAAGAATCAAAACAATTGATGAGCATCAAACTTTTCTCATTGTGAATGGTCATAGATTGAAGATCTATCATAAGCCACTCTCAAAGGAGGAGTTTATCAAAATCTTTCAAGATAATTCTGCAATGAGGCTGATTCTTCTCCACCAGCCAAGTCTCTGTTCTTTTCATCATCATCATATATATATATATATATATATATATATATAATAATAATAATAAAATCATAAATAATAATAATAATAATGTATAAGGCTGAAAACCAATCACTGATTGGCAATCTTATATAGAAAATACAGGGTGAAAATCAGAAGATTCTAATGCCCTATATTTTCCAAAAAAAATCTCTCATTTCACTCATAGTTTGTTTCATTTCATTTCATTCCATCTCGCCACCACATTCCATCAATAAAATTTCTTTCATTTTATCTTCATATTCACCTTTCCATGTATCATCCATACAGTCATTTTTCATTTCCATTCATTCGCCAAGTCATATGTTATTCACTATGTCAGTTTCCACAACTGAATTCTGGTTCCGCAGCTGAATTCTGATTCCGCAGCTGATTGTTGATTCTGCAGCTAATCCTCTGTTACTCTACAGTGACAATCAAGTGATTAGCCAAATAATAATAGAAGCAAGATGCAGGTATGGAAGAAGAAGATCTTTGAAGACATCAGCACCTACAGAAGCAACCAATTAAAAGTTAGAAAAATGAAAGAGGTATGATTCCAAGGTATGGACAAAACCATTTTCAAATAGCGTTTCAAACGCATAATTTGTATAATTTGTAAATCACAAGCTCCATAATGTGTAATGATTTGACTTGATGGCTACCTTAACTCCACCATGTCCTCTGCATCAATCCTAACGGTCTCATAATCCATTCCCGAGTTTAACTCGTACTTAGTCGTACATCCTCATTACACTTGTTAAAATGGCTAATCATGCAGACGTGAGCTGATTGAATACGGCTCTCTTCCACTGACGTTCCACTCCGCAGCCTTTTATGAACCCATTGACGTCCACTCCGCAGCCTTTTATGAACTCAAACTCTGTTCAGTTTCGCAAATCTCACAAGTGACAATCTGCCTCCACGCTTCCACACCAGGTTTTACAATCCTCGGTTCATTGTTTGTTTACACAGACTTCTGCTCCGTGAACCCACTCTCATTTCATGCTCCGCATTCTTCCCATTTTGTAATCAGTGATTTTCTTCGCAGCCCTCTTCTATTTTCCGCTCACATAACCGATTTCTCCCGTAAAACTATCATTTACAGAGGTATCTTCGCAGTAAGAAGGAGGAATGGGCCTTATAGTGAGAACAAAGCCCGAAGGAGCTAAATTCATGGAGGGATACCCGTAGCTTAAGAGCACATTGAAGAAGGCAAGATGGTTGCAGTTTATTAAGAAGTTCAAGGGTCATAATAAGGAAGTTACAAAAACGTTTGCAAGATCTTTCAATGGTGTAGAAGTTGAAATTGGGAACATCAAATTTCCAGTGACAGAGTCATCCATTGCAGCAACAACAGAGCTTCCACAAGAAGGGGAGAGATGGTTTAAGAATAAGGACTTCGATGAAAAGGTCTGGAGGGTCATTCTTCGTAATCCAGGTATGGACGTATCAATCTTTAAACAAGGAATTCATGTTTCAGCCTTAAAAGATAGATGGACTAGTCTGTTGTTGATCATTCAGAAATTCATTACATGCGAGGGCAGGTATGGCTCCATGTACATGTATCATATCAGATTATTAATGAATTTCTTGGAGAATGAAACTATCAACCTTCCTTATTTCTTGTTGAGTAGTTTGAGAAAAATGTCTACTACTGTGCAAAAGAATATAGATGATGTGGAGCCTCATCTCTACCATCATGGCCTTATTAAGATCCTGGTTGAGAATCATTTGAAAGAGAGGAAAGATACATGGGAAAAATTCCTAGTTAGGAATTTCTTCCAAGACCCTCCTGAAGTGCCTGAGGGGAGTTCAACAAAGAAAAGTAGGAGGAAAAGAACAAATTTAACAATCCAAAATACTCCTACTAGTGTGACCAAGGAAATCAGTAAAGAAGAATTGCTTTTTAAAACATTGATTGAGATTAGGAAACAAGTAAAACAAAAAGGAAAGAGGAATATTGAAGACATTTACCAGAATCCTGAGCCTTCTTCAGAAGAAGAGCAAGTGCTTTATGAGAGATTAATTTATCTTAAAAAACAGTTAACTAAGGCAAAACAAAAAGGAAAGGAGAAACAGAGCATAGAAAAGGGAGACACAAGCTCACAAGGTCTAAGAAGAAGCTCTAGATTAAAGGGAAAATTGAAGAAAACGAAAATCAAAGGAGCTCAATTCATAGACCTGGGAGGTGAAACTCCATATCAGTCACCAGAAAACACTCCACCTGATCAAAGTCCACAGTATTCTCCTTCTCCTCAATTAGATTTTGAAACTAGTCCAAGGAAGACAACACCAGAAATTGATCAAACTCAGCAATAGATGTATGATTTCATTGAATCATTAGAAAAGACTACAACAGAACAAGGAACTTCATCTAATCAGCCAGGTACAGCTCAAGAAACTTTGATCCAGTCATTAAAACAAGAAATTTATGAGCTGGAAGTCTTGAACAGACATATCCAAAGGGAAAATGAGACATTAAAAGAGCAAAACAAATTGGATGACAATACCATGCTGCACTTAGGGTTATGGCATAAGAATAATAGAAAATTGAAGAAGAAGAATAGGAGGTTGAGTAGAGCCCTTATCAATCTCAAGTACATATGTCTTATGATGAAGCCCAGGATGACAGTGACAGCAAGAAAAAAGAATAAAAGGTTAGATGTCTTGGCAGAAGTTTCAGAGCAGATGAATTGAAGAAATGATAGTTACAATTTTGGTTGCATGAGGACATGCAACATCTTCACAGTGGGGGTATGTTGAGCCCCAAAACTACCTCTCTTCCACATATTTTATTAAACCCTTTCTCTTCTATTTTCCCATGTCAGTGCCTCCTAAGCTATCAAAAGTTTTTACATATTAATTTCAGGAGTGTATTTGAGTGATTTTCAAATTATATCATTGTGTGTGCTATTTGATCTAGGTTTTGTTTATCAGCTACGGAATGTAGCCAATTTCCGCGCTAACTCGCAATTCCGCAGTCATTTTCATTGTTCTGTAGGTTACAGGTGTCAGTAGGAGGAATGAGCACATGGGCAGCTCAGGAATGATCCACACATGGATGAGGTCCTATTTGCTCAGCCAAATTCGTAAGGAAAAGTACGGTCAAAGGGTGGTCAATGGAGAGTTCTACGTCAACTAGGACATTGTTTCTACATGTAAAAGAAGCCCGAAGCCATTCCTGAACTCGTCGATCCATTTTTGCCACCTGCAGGCCATCTCCATAACGCAATCCAACATCCACCTTGCATAGATTTACTACTCATGGCAACCGAGAGGCTGAATCCTCGGATTCTGACCTGTTCACATGTCCATTGCTGAAGAAATTCCTCTGAGATACAGTTATCCATTTCCTCTATAAATATAAGTGTTTGCAATGCAAAAAGTTAGTTCTTGATACTATTGATATAGCGTTATTTTGTTGTTGTGTAACTGAGAGACATATTCCTATGTTTCATAATACAAAACTCTGTTTTTCACATGGTTGTTTAAGCGTGGTTTGAAGTGACAACGTGTTAATCCAAAGCTGTGCAGAGGGCCCCTGTGTAGCTGAGGTCCCTTCTTTTGTTTTGTATAGTTTTTCATGTATATTTTCTCTCATTTGAGTTGTACATTTCTCATGTTTTTCTTATGGTTTTAATCATTCTAATCCTGTACATGTTCTTGGAGCTTGTTACATTCTCTACTAACACTGATCAGTGCATTTCAGAATAGGTCTTTAAGTCTGGTTATGCTCGAGCTTCTTCATGTAGTTTTTGCATCAAGTGGTGATTTAAGACTTGCTTCCTCTGCTAAACTTTAGTTTTCAATTCCAATTGTTATGATTTTATTTAGTGAGATTTGTTTACTGCTTAATATAGTTTAGATATCAGTTCTTCATGGTATATGATGATATCTACGGAACCTTTAGCTTAACCCCGTTTTAGAAGTTAATTGGCGAGCTATTGTGATTATAGGTGAAGTAATTGATTTTGCTTTCATTAGTCTGCAAGTAGATAGTTTAGATGTCAATTCTTTCATGCTATATGATGATATTTCCGGAGTCTTTAGCTTAACCCCGTTTTAGAAGTTAATTGACGAAATATTGTGATTATAGATGAACTAATTGAATTTGCTTTCATTAGAGTGAAAATTAGATAATTTAAATGTCATTCTTTCATGCCATATGATGATATTTCTGGAGTCTTTAGCTTAACCCCGTTTTAGAAGTTAATTGACGAAATATTGTGATTATGGGTGAAATCATTGACTAGTTTCCAGTTTCTTTACTTTTTGGTTTTGAGTGCAACAATTTATTAGATTTCAATTTTGTAATTAGGATGGATAGCAGAGATAGTAACCTCATTTTCAGTACTTCACTTTTAGCTTGATTTATGTCGCTGCATGTTTACACTCTTGTTCAAATTCTGATTTTGTAGGCAACGTGTTTTGAGATCTTTTAAGTTCTAAGTTTGGAAATTATCATAAGAAGCATAAACCTTGTCTTCAATTCTACATCCACACTTGATCTTTAAAAGTATTCTTAAAACTTTGGACTAGGATTTCCATTTGCATTAAAACACTTTAGGAGACCAACAAGAACAAAACCCCAAAACAAGAGAAAACTGAAAACAGTGAGGTAAGAAAAGGGTTGTCTAGCACATATAGTGCACTACACTTCATCAGTTTACGACTCCCGAATTGATAACTTATGTAGCAATTTAGGACACACTAAATTGACTAAACACAACCTAACAAAGAGTAGTTTTCTTGTTTAAGATTAACATAAAAGCTAAATATTTTTCTCCAAGGTTTAGCAAGCCTTGAAACTAAAAGAGTTTTCTACACCCAACTCAACAGGAAACGTTGATTTTGCACAACAATTTTATTAGTAAGGGTAAAACAAGCCTTTTGCACCTTTATAAAATATCACACATCGAACATACATGTATTCATCAATTCTGAGCTTTTGCAAATTTAGGCAGCCGAATCTACATTACTGGAAGTGAAAATTACTGCAATTGGATAGTTATTCCTAAATTCACACATATTCATGTTTATTGTATTGTGTAAAGTATAATGTATTCTGAAATAACATATCAGAGTACAAAACTCCAAGACACAATAATGGCATTAGTTCTTGTTTAACAATAGCCCATTGAACAAATATGCATAATCTTTTGCAATCCTGTAGTGCACCGAGGAATGATCTAGCAAGCCACTGTTGATATAATCTCAGTCTCTTGATAAATAAAAGCACTGAAATTCATTTTTTTTTCTCATGAAAAAATTTACATATACAAAAGTCACATTTGATCATCTTATTTCGAGTTTGATATTCGTTGCACAACACACAACACAAACAAGATGTGATAAAATTTCATAATGTGTAGAAATTATTAAGCTTTTATGACCAATTTGTCATTCATGGTGGCATTCAATAGATATTTAAAATAAAAAACAAACTTTCATGGACATGAGATTGTCACAAACCATTAGTTTGGATTTTCTTTTCCAAAGTTTCATTTAAGATGAACATGAAAGCTAAATATTTTGCTCCATGGTTTAGCAAGCCTTGAAACTAAAAAAGCTTTCTACACCCAACTCAATAGGAAAGGTTGATTTTGCACAGCGATTTTATTAGTAGTTCGGGTAAAGCAAGCCCTTTGCTCATTTATAAAAGATCACACATTGAACAGACATGTATCCATCAGTTCTAAGCTTTAGACAACCGAGTCTACATTACTGGAAGTGAAAATTACCACAATTTCACAAGTATTCCTAAATTCACACATATTCATGCTTATTGTACTCTATAAAGTATAATGTATTATGAAATAGCATATCAGAGTCTAGAACTCTAGGACACAATAATGGCATTAGTTCTTGTTTAAGAATAGGCCATTGAACAAATATGCATAATCTTTCACAATCCTGCAGTGCACCCAGGAATGACCTGTCAAGCCACTGTTGATACAATCTCAGTCTCTTGATAAATAAAAGCACTGAAATTCATATTTTTTTCTCATGAAATTTTTTACATATACAAGAGTCACATTTGATCATTTTATTTCGAGTTTCATAGCTTTTGCAAATTTAGACAGCCGAGTGTACATTACTAGAAGTGAAAATTACTGCAATTTGACAGGTATTCCTAAATTCACACATATTCATGCATATTGTATTGTATAAAGTATAATGTATTCTGAAATAACATATCAGAGTGCAGAACTCCAAGACACAATAATGGCATTAGTTCTTGTTTAACAATATACCATTGAACAAATATGCATAATCTTCTGCAATCCTGTAGTGCACCCAGGAATGACCCGACAAGCCACTGTTGATATAATCTTAGTCTCTTGATAAATAAAAGCACTGAAATTCATATTTTTTTCTCATGAAATTTTTTACATATATAAATTAGATAAAATTTGAACACAAAATCAGTCTAATGTGAACATATCTTATGTCATCCAAATAACTCTTATATAATTCAAATTACATAACTAGAATGTAGACGTGTGGAGATGGATACACAGTGAAACCCAACTTGGATTTTTTTCCATAATCGACATAAAGCCTCTCCAACATAAGGGACCCCAGACCAGATCTAGTACCACCTCCCACGGCATGGAAGACCAGGAAACCTTGCAGGCCTGTACAGTTGTCTGCCAACTTCCAAATTCGATCCAAGCACAGATCCACAATTTCCTTACCAATGGTATAATGGCCACGAGCAATGGTGTTGGCAGCATCTTCTTTGCCACTGATCAACTGCTCTTGGTGAAAAAGTTGTCGATATGTGTCGGCTCAAACTTCATCGATGAAAGTTGGCTCTAGATCCAAAAACACAACACAGGTAACATGCTTAACGGCACTTGTCTCATTGAAAAATGTGTTGAATGCATCACCCCACCACCAACGGTCTTATCACCAGTCATTTGTCCATCAGGCTTAATGTCGTGTTCGAGATAGTAAAGCTCACAATAGGTATTCTCAATAGGTCTGGCCAAAATGCACTCCCTCATTGAATGTCAACCTTGCCAAAATGCACTCCCTCATTGTCACTAGTTGAAACCCTTATCAAGCTTAGGGGATGTGCTTATGGCCATAGCTAATAAGGAACAACACAACTTACAGAAACTCAAAGTTAACATATCTACTTCAGCCATGTTTTGGAAGAGATTCCAAGATAGTTATGTTTCTTAACATTTCCCCAGATCCTAAATCATTTTGTGAGATATTGTGTCGTCTGAGGTTTGTTACAAAGG
The DNA here is from genome assembly GCA_031772625.1 of Pinus tabuliformis. Lineage (NCBI taxonomy): Eukaryota > Viridiplantae > Streptophyta > Pinopsida > Pinales > Pinaceae > Pinus > Pinus tabuliformis. The sequence continues at coordinate 1,149,563,578 of CM062820.1, read as the reverse complement.
TCAATGCTTATGAAATTGAAGTACCCAGTGGACAAACAAATAGCAGAGTTAGTGGTTCTCATGGTCGATTGAATAGCTACTAATGATCAAAAGTTGTATCAGTTCTCCATGGTTGTAATATGTTACAGTAACAACCAAATATGATATGTATGAATGGAGTTTAGGCCACCTGAATAACAATATGGTAGAAGGTTACGCCTTGTTTCAAGGATTAAAGATTGCCCAAAGTGAAGGAATTGAACAAATCATCGTAATTGGGGATTCACAAAATATTATAACGGTTTTGGTCATGGATTGCAGGCCTAAGGATGTGAAATCGATTGTTGTTTTGTCTCAAATCTGGGGATTGATGTCTAAATTTCAGTCAATTCATTGTTTGGTGTTCTAAGAAGATTTAATAAACATGTAGGTGGCTCGGTCAACCAGTCTTGCAAAAGGGAGGTGGGGTCTTTATGTTTGAACTCTCACCTTAGCAATGAATCTCTCCCATGACAAATCCCATGCTAAATAATTAGAGCTTCAAAATTGCTAGGGTCTGGTTTGAATGTAACATAGTGTTTCTATCTAGGTGTTGGACTAGGTGTTATGTTTTGGTGGAATTACTTTTAGCTAATGTCTCTTGGGGAATTTCATGGGTTTCCATCAATTCTCTTTGGGATTTCCATCTAAGGGTAGTTTGTGGTCTCCACCATTTGGTTGAGAACTTGTTGTTGTGCTTGTACATTCTCTGGGTAATAGGATTGAGCTCTTGAGCCTAGGTGGAATGATTTGAACCCTTAGACAAGAGCTTCATCAATGTGTCGGGTTTCATTTTTATTTTTTATTTTTTTCATCATTCTATGATCATGGAATATCAATTGTGGGATTCTACATTTTAAATAGTAGCGGGGGCCTGGGCTCGTTGAGTTGGGTGGGAGACATTGATGGTTTTTTCTTGGTCTTTCGTGTCCTCTTTTAATTTTGTCATTTCTTATTTGGCACCTTTTGCTTGTGATGGAGATTGCATTCTTGGGTTTAAAGACTTCCATTTTCTAGTCTTGGCTCCTATGGTTGTTGCTTATAGTGGTAAAGAATTGTTGAGCATTCTTGCTCAAGACTTTGAAGGGACCATTATGGAACTAGAAAAGATATTTGAATGCTTGAAGGGTCACTAGGAAATTGATAGAGAGAAGTTGTTTGAGCAACTGGAGAGGCCGAGTGATTTGGCATCCTCCTTGGATGATGTCAAACAAAGTATTTGGGCTAAGATGATGATCCAAATAACCCAAGTTCATAAAAAAGAACAATCATACGTGGCTTCAGTAAACACCTCTATGGGTAAGTCAAACCTAAGTCATGGAGTAGAAAAGGGAAAAATTCAGGACTAGTTTGCTAACTGACAAGTGCTTGTACTTCAAATGTTTTTTGTTCTTAGGCACATCATGGAAAAAAATTGTTAGGTCCCTATACCACTAGTGTAACCACTTATTGTTATTAGTACAACCCCCTTATTATATTGATGTACCCATGTAGTGCCCATATTGTTACTATTGTGCCCCATAGAAGCCCACTATTGTTATTATTGTGCCCTTACATTATTATTGTTATGTCGACTCTGGTTATATTATGACCCCTTAGACTCCTATATATAGAAAGGAGGTCTTTTCACTTGTATCATCCAATGATTGCTCTTTTGTGTAATGTAAAGGAGGTTGCCCCCTCGAAGAGGCTGAATTATAAGGCGTTCAACTATCTTTTCTATCTTTTTGTGAGCTGGTTCCATAACTTTTGGTATCAGAGCTTTGGATTCTAGGGTTTCACTACTCAAATAGGTCATCGTGGCATTTTCGTTATAACTTTTGTTCTGCGATGTTTCAAAAGCGAAAAAAAAAAAACCATTTGAGACAGAATCGCACTAAACCTCGGGTCTGAATTTCAGAGCTTTTCGCTCTATATTTGAGGAGATATGATCTGAGGAAGTTGGTCTTTTTGCAGACTCCTGAATTACATCCCAAACAGGTGACCTGGGGAAAATCGTAATAACTTTCTCTCTGAGAATCAGATTGAAATTTTGTAAGAAGGTACAGAAAGAGGACGACTGTAGTTTCTTGTATATATTTTTCAGAGCCAAAGGTTGAAACAGTGACACGTGGCACGTCGTACAAGTTCGCTCTACTAAACTAGTTTATAATCAGGTCACTGTGGGAGATTTGGCATAACTATTCCTTGGAGAATCCAATTTGGATCAGACTGGTGGCATTAGAAAGAGGACACAGAGGGCTATGGTAGGTCGCAATTTCAGAACTTAAAGATCTGAAAGTACATAGTTACAGTCGTTTCAAGATCGAGCTCCTAAAATCAAGAAAAAGCAAGATGAGGAAGTTTGATGGCAAGGATCTGGTCAATTGGATACTTCAGATGGAGCAATATTTTGATCTACATGGTGTACCATTGTTACAAAAGGTATGTATTGCATCTTCATATTTAGAACTGGATCAATTTTTATGGTATAAAGGGCTTTGTTCTCGTAAACAACTTGTTACGTGGTCAATTTTCACGGAGGAAATGATAGCACATTATGAGGATACAAATAGCAACACCTTCTTTACAGCAACACCACAACAATTGGAAAGAGTCAAAGGGCTTTGTTACATAGTGGAAAGTAAAATTATGGCAACAAGGAAGTCTACGCCTCACAACTATAAAGATGGAAGTGTTGTTTCTCCCAGCCTTCCACAACCTACAAGGGTTACACCACAACAATTGGAATAAAAAAGAGAAAAAGGGCTTTGTTACAATTGTGATAGCAAATGCACTAAAGGTCATAAGTGTGCTGAGAAGAAATTATTTTACATAGAGTATGAAGAGGAGGAAGAAAAGGATCAAGAAACATCAAAAGAAGAGGATATACACCAGGACACAACCCCAGAGAAAGAAGAAATGAATCAGACCATATATTGTAAAGCATTGGCAAGAATTACCACTCCTCAAACTCTCAAGATAGAAGGACATATCAAGAAGAAAAAGGTGCCAGAAGTGAAAGATCACATCGAGAAAGAAGAAATGAATCCAACCATATCTTGTAATTCATTGGTCAGAATTACCACTCCTCAAACTATCAAGATAGAAGGACATATCAAGAAGAAAAATGTTCAAGAAGTGAAAGATCACATCGATCATCACGAAATGAATCTGACCATATCTTGTAAAGGATTTGAAAAAATTACCACTCCTCAAACTCTAAAGATAGAAGGACATATCAAGAAGAAAAAGGTTCAAGCAGTGAAAGATCACATCGAGCATCAACAACAAGCTCTCCAACTTTTAAAGGATAATGCCACTTTGGTGCAAAATCGAATGAAACAACAGGTAGATCAACATCGTAGTGAAAAATGTCTTGATGTAGGTGATTGGGTATTTTTACTGCTACATCTCAAGCACGCTATTTATGAGAAGGAAATGTTGGCAATACTACATGCACTTGAGAAATGGTGACCTTACCGAATGGGAAGACACTTAAAGGTAAAAATGGATCATGATAGTCTTAAATATTTTTTAAACAACTATTATCTCTAGAAGAACAGAAAAAATGTGTCACAAATATGTTAGGTTATGACTTTGACATCATCTATAGAAAATGGAAGCAAAATTTTGTTGCAAATGCACTCTCAAGAAAGGATGAGGATGTGGAAGCATTGTTTTGTGATATTTCTATTATCCAACCAGATTGGATAAACAAAGCAAGGGATGAATGGAAGAAGGACGAAGAAGTATGGCCACTTATTCAAAAGTTGCAAAAGATCCCAATTCAAACAATATTTCCAGAAATTGAAGAGGAAGGAAAAATCATATTGGAACCTGGAGCAGTCACAGAAACAAGAACCCGACAGCTACGAAATCGATCAATTTCAGAGTATCTCATAAAGTGGAAGAAGTTACTCACTGAAGATTCCACATGGGAGGACAAGAATTTTATACAGAAGCATCAAGAACTACTCAAGCGTTGAGGACAACACTTTTTGAAGGAGAGGGGCATCTTAGGCCCCTATACTACTAGTGTAACCACTTATTGTTATTAGTACAATCCCCTTATTATATTGATGTACCCATGTAGTTCCCATAATGTTAATATTGTGCCCCATAGAAGCCCATTATTGTTATTATTGTGCCCTTACATTATTATTTTATGTCGGCTCTGATTATATTATGACCCCTTAGACTCCTATATATAGAAAGGAGGTATTTTCATTTGTATCATCCAATAATTGTTCTTTTGTGTAATGTAAAGGAGGTTGCCCCCTCAAAGAGGCTGAATTCTAAGGCGTTTAACTATCTTTTCTATCTTTTTGTGAGCTGGTTTCATAACAAAAATTGTGTACAAATATAAAATTTTGGTACCAACTGAAATAAGAACTAAGGCCATCTAGTTTCATTTTCCATGGAGAAGCTTAAAACTCTCATGCTTCATCCTCAATCCAACCACTTTGTAATCTTGCACTCTCTGTTTATTAGTACAAATATATTGTTTCAGTTATTAAAAAAAATACTACTTAAACTAAATAAATAAACTATATTAAAAAAAATAACATTTTAACTCGATAATGTTATGAATAAGTGTTGCATGATAGTTTAGTCCCTGCGAGAGATGTTAAAAAAAACACAATGAATATTTAAAATTGATTTGACTAAATACACAATTAATTAGTCTTCTTTGTTAGAATATAAATAAAATAAGAAATATATTATTTATTCATAGAATCAATAAATGAGAATTGAACCATTTATTATAAAAGAAAAAAAGATTTATATCTTCTGAAGAGAAAGTTCATGTGGCCAATTATCTATTGTAAAACACATATCGACACCATAATATATTAAAATATTACTACCTATTGCTTTTATCTTTAACAAATAGGTAATTATTTATAGTCAACAAAAATATATTCATACCATCATAAAAAGATGCATATATTAACTATTAATATTGTGCAACTCATAATTGCTTATCAATGATGATTAAAGTGCATGGAAGATGGAAGATAATAGAAGTCATCCATATAGTTTTTTGTTATGGTATCCTCAAGTAAAATCCATTCATCTTTTTATGGTGCACGTAGGCACTAAAAATCTCGTGTGCTAGAGAGGGTCAATTTCTTGTCTAGAAAAAACCTAGCGCTGCTTGCTGAAGGAGTTTACGCAGCCCTAGCTAGTGATCGCAGCAAGAAGCTCGTAGTTTCCCCTCAACGGCCTCCTGCTGCTGGGGACTGAGCACCATGGACGCTTTAGAGGACGAAGAGCCTCTCTCAAATCAACAGCAAGAAAATGAAGGATCGGCAAAAGCTTTTGCCTCTCTCATTTCTACAATGGGCGACAAAGAATAGACCATCAGTAACCAAGTTTGTTAAAAGATTGGAAGATATTCCTAAAATCTCACTCCCTCCTACCCTTCCCCGTAGAGCAACACTTTCTCTGGCGGAGCGTGGATTAGTGGGGCAGTTTACGGGGTTATGGCCATCGCCCAAAACTGTGCAAAAATGGGTAGAAAGGAACTGGATTGCGTCAATAGATGGAAAAATCTCAATCGGGTTTTGTGGAAGAGGTTACTATGCCTTTCACTTTGAAACCAAGGAGGATTGAGATCTGATTTTCAGGAATGGACCTTATTTTATGGACACAAGGGATTTGTATCTAAACATATGGACGCCGGATTTCGACCCAGAAATGGATGTACCCAATGCCATCCATGTCTGGGTTAGATTGCCACACCTTCCCCTTCACTGTTGGGGGGATGATTCAGTCAAATCCATAGGAAATGCAGTGGGGAAATATATAGACAGGTGTGAGCCAAAGTAAAATATGCATGCATGTGCCAAAATCTGTGTAGAAGTGGATCTTGGGAAAGGGCTACAAGAAACTATCAAAATCAAATTGGACCAGTGGACGCACATACAACAATTGGATTATGAACAAATCCCCTTCAAATGCAAGGTATGTCACGAATATGGTCAGTTTGCAAATAGATGTACAAAAAAAAAAATGAAAATGAAAAGAGTGAAGATCCGGAAAACAAAATGGGAACAGGTTAAAAGAAAGAAGACAGTCCACAAACAACCAAATCTATCTTCCTCGCATCCCTCCACATTCTCTGATCTCCATCCCCCATCACCCAAAGAAGATAATAATCCTCTCGCTAGCCTTAACCCTTTTGAGCCTCTGGATCCTTCAGCTCCCCCATCCCCTGGACCAAAATCCATATCCCCACAACATACCCCCAACCCCCTTTCATCCCCTCTGGTATCAAAATCTCACACCCCTCTCCCCCCCAAGTAGACAGAATTCTAACCAGAAAATAGTTAAAGGAAGCACCCCCAAATGTAGAATATCATAAAAAAAGCAGGAAGAAAGACAAACAAAGAACTCAGGGATGAAGTAGCAGCAAAGGAAATGGCATTAGGAACACAACAATCTATGGAAACCTTCTTAGGAAGGAGTATAAGAAACGACGAAAAATTTCAGCAAAGAGGGAAAGGATCCATGCACCACCCAACAAGTAAATAATGATAGTAGTCTCCTAGAATTGCAGAGGAATGGGATCATCCGTCAAAGAAAATGCCACAAGAGACATTTTGGAAAAAGAAAACCCAAACATCCTTATGATTTAGGAGACAAAAACAAATAGCCAGGAAACTGAAAATAGCAACAACAAAAAATCAGAAATTATGAAGGGGAAGCAATACAGGCAACAAAAGAATCTGGAGGTATTTGCACAATATGGAAAAAAGGAACTTGGGAATTAATAAAGCACAAAAAGACCAGCATTGGATCCAAATGGATCTAATGCAAATCAATATAAAAGAGAGGTACAGTGTTATAAATATATATGCCCCAAATCACTACAAGGAAAAAGAGCAATGCTGGGCCACCATAAAAGAAGCACTAAAAGAAATGCAAGCTGGGAAAATAATTCTAGGAGGAGATTTAAATTTGGTAAGAAGTATAGAATAAAAGTTTTGAGGAACATACCACACAGACCCATCCAGGGATATTCTAGAAGAAAAGGGTGGGCAAAAGCAACATAAAAGAAAGGCTAGATAGAATTCTGATACAAGAAAACATAGTAGCAGTGCACAACTCCATAAAATAAAAAAATTTACACACCACGGCATCTGACCATAAACCAGTGATAATAGTCATGGGCAAAATGGAAAACCAAGGACCACTCCCGTTTAGATACAGCTCAATTTGGGACAGCAACACAAAAATCAGCGAATTAGCAAGGAAGCATGGGAGCCAAGAGTAACAGGATCACCTCAGTATATTTGGGAAAAAAAAAAAAAAATTGCAAGAACCAAATTAAAGGAATGGGCAAGAGCACATGAAGAAAGAAAAAGAAAAAGGAGTTACAACAAAAAATGGAAAGCATGCAAATTGAAAAAGAAAACAGAGAAGAAGGCAAGCAAGATTATCTAAGAGAGAAGAAAATCTTTTGGGAAATATATAGGGAGAACAGGAAAGAAGAAGAAGAGGCAAGATTGAAATCCAGAAGTTTGTGGCTCAAGGCAGGGGATAAAAACACTTCCTTTTTCCACAACACAATGAAAATAAGAAGAGCAAGAAACCAAATAGAAAAAATTCAAGCAGAAAGCTAAGAGGTCAAAGGTGCGGATGAACTAAAAAAACAGCGTATCAACACTTTAAAAACTTACTTTCAGCCAACGAAGAAATGGCTGAGAGTGAAAATTTCTTAAAGCACACAAAAAAAATTAAAAAAGAACAAAATGTTGCAATGTGCAAGGACCCCACAGAAGAAGAAGTAGTGGCGACCATATGGAGCCTGCATCCAGACAAAGCCCCAGGGCTAGATGGTTTCACAATAACATTCTACATATCTCATTGGTATACCATCAAAAAGGATTTCTTAAGAATGGTGAAGAATGTTTTCAAAAAAAAATTGGGGGCAACACAAAATCTTCCTACCTTGCCCTAATCCCAAAGGAAGAAAACCCCTCAACTTTCAAAATGTTTCACCCTATCTCTCTTTGCAATTCATCTTATAAGATAATAACAAAAATAATTGTAAATAGAATCAAGGTAGTACTTCCAATAATCATATCTGAAAACCAAGGAGGATTCGTGCCCAACAGGAAAATCTTAGATAATGTAATTATTGTACAGGAAGTTGTACACTCTAGTATGCTAAGGCAAGAGAAAGGCCTCATAATCAAGTTAGATATGGCTAATGCATTTGACAAGGTCAACCATCCATATCTAATGGATGTCCTCTAGAAACTTAGTTTCTCAAGAGATATAATGGAAGTCATACAGGCATGCATTTCTACTCCTTGGATTGCCCCCCTCATAAATGGAAGGCCCAGTGACTTCTTTCAAAGCACAAGAGGCCTTAGGGAAGGTTGTCCTCTCTCTCCCTTCCTATATATTATAATGGCGGAAACCTTAAGCAAGGCTTTGGAAAATCAAAGAAAGGAAAGAAACATCACAGTGATCAGAATAGCAAAAGGAGTAAAAACAATAAACCATTCACTCTTTGCTGATGACACATTGCTGCTGGGAGGGGCTTCAACAATAATAGCAAGGAGGTTCAAAAAAGTACTGGATGATTTTTTACAGGTTTCAGGTGGGCTATTAAACAATACAAAATGCAAGATATATGGCTGGAATACCCCCCACAGAGCTATGCAAAGGATCTCACAAATCTTAGACATCCTGTACAGGAAAAATGGACACATTTCTTCTATCTGGGACTTCCAATCTCAAAAGAGAACATGAAGACAGAAATATTGTGGAAATTTCACCTGTAGAACAAACCGATATATGTAATGTCCTAAAGCATAATACTTGTTCTACTTCTACAAAACATTAAGTGGAAGCATAATCAAATTCATGAGCAACATCAAGTAGAAACATGCATAACTAATCAAGAGAAATAATCACACATAACACAAGATATATCCAGGGGAAAGCACCAGCATAAAACCCCAACCATGTATTATCAATCAAGTGGAAATCCTCTTCAACATACAAAAAGAATCAACTCAATAGCTATCTTGCTCTCTCTGTAATCAGAAGATCATGATGATCTTCAATCAGAAGATGAAAATCATGGACTACCTAGGCCTCAATATATAGGCCACAAGTCCTCCAACCTCCTATAATAGATCTTTCTCCATGCAAGGAATACTTAATAGAAATATCCAAGCATATGATAGTACATTGTCCCACATCTGATCTCAACTAGGTCTCTAACAGAACTGACATGCAACAGTTATCCATGAGTGAATCCTCAGTTATCTAAAATAATAGTTGTCACATGCATGCAAGCATTAACAAACTATATTTTATTATTTTAATAACTTGTTAAAATAATCTAACTGGACTTGACTAGTTAGAACTAAGTCAACTGATTCTCTCAATATAGAACTGAACCTTATCTCCTTTAATCAAGGAATAAATTCCTAAATCAAGAGAGAAAATAATTGCATGATCTCACAAAGACTTCAAGTTTTCTTTTCCTTAACTAATTAACTCATGGAGAATTAATTAATTAATATTCCAAACTGTTGGTAAGACCAAAATTAATTTTACTTCCTATAGATAGACTAGGGACCGCTATAAATAGGAAGGGACCCAGAAATGCTATTTTTAGAACTTTCTATTTTTAGCAGTTTCACCTCTCACCCAATGTGGCCAATGACCTCACTAGCCAAACTACTATTTTTAGACATGCTATTTTTAGCAGGTCTATTTTTAGCACATTCTAAATTTAGCATTTCTTGTTGCACATTTTTCAACACTCCCTCTCAACAAGAAAGGCTTCCTCTCGAACCTGATCCTGTAATTTTGGAATGTTCTGCATGCAACACATCTACCCAGTCCACTTGCTCCAACAACACTTAGAACAAAAACACTCCCAACTAACCACTCTGTTGGACTAGGAACATACTTTGATGTTGAAGCTCTACCTGCTGCTGACAAGTGCTCCCTCTCTGACATCTGTGCTACTACAACATCTCCATGCATCTTGCGCCATTGCACACCTCTCTGTGCCACCTAACACTGTGCAAAACACTTGTGCCTCTCGCATTGCTACAGCCTACTAGCTATGCGCTGTCCTGGGATTCCCTACACTACTGCTCTCTCTGCCTCTCCATCCGCATCTGTCTCTACCCAATCAATCAGTTCCTGTTACTCCACATCGGGGCTCCCGTAGCAAGGTCTCATCCAAGAGGTTGGGTACCTCAAGGATCCTACCCCTCCTCCTTGGGACGATCACTCTACATCGCCCCACCTCCTACCTGAAGGTATGGCTGCATGTGATCCCTCAGCCCACCTGGCTCGAAGTTTCCCCCTACTGGAGGTCTCTGCATGAGTAGATGTCTCTACTCGATCTCCACTCAGCTTCCCCTGTTGTGGCTTTTCCACAACCTCCTGAAGCTGTTGCACCAATCGTGGCTCCTCCACAATTGTCTGAGACTTCTTCTAGCTCTGCATGTTGAGAGGTAATTTATTCTCCCTCTCAACCACCAAGTATCTAACCTTTGCCTTGCTCCTCAAGGCTTTGCATGCATCTTGTACCTCAAGTGCATACAGGTTCTTGGCTAGCACACCAATCTATTTCCACTTTCCCACCGTCACGAAATTTTCTAGAAAATGAGCTGATTTTAAATCAGTGATATCTCCCTCATCTGAACTCCGATTCGACCGATTTATTTTATTTTTTTTTTTATTTTTTATTTTTTTTTTGGTATTTTTCCGCAAGGAATCCAAATCTACTATTTATTTCTGGAAATTTTGTACAAAAATTTTCAAATCTACTCTACAAACGCTCGGCCCAAAACTCAAAACTTTGAAATCTCCACTCAGTATATTGTTCTTGCTTAATCACCTGTGCTCTGATACCATGAAGAAATTTTGTAGATTTTTTCTACAAATCAGCTAGCTCTGATACCATGTAGAACTTTTTCTACAAATCAGCTAGCTCCGTACCATGTAGAAATTTCTCTTGTAGAACAAACCGATATATGCAATGTCCTAAAGCATAATACTTGTTCTACTTCTACAAAACATTAAGCGGAAGCATAATCAAATTCATGAGCAACATCAAGTAGAAACATGCATAACTGATCAAGAGAAATAATCACACATAACACAAGATATATCTAGGGAAAAGCACTAGCATAAAACTCCAACCATGTATTATCAATCAAGTGGAAATCCTCTTCAACATACAAAAAGAATCAGCTCAATAGCTATCCTGCTCTCTCTGTAATCAGAAGATCTTGATGATCTTCAATCAGAAGATGAAAATCATGGACTACCTAGGCCTCAATATATAGGCCACAAGTCCTCCAATCTCCTATAATAGATCCTTCCCCATGCAAGGAATACTTACTATAAATATCCAAGCATCTGATAGTACATTGTCCCACATCTGATCTCAACTAGGTCTCTGACAGAACTGACATGCAACAGTTATCCATGAGTGAATCCTCAGTTATCTAAAATAATAGTTGTCACATGCATGCAAGCATTAACAAACTATATTTTATTATTTTAACAACTTGTTAAAATAATCTAATTGGACTTGACTAGTTAGAACTAAGTCAACTGATTCTCTCAATATAGAACTCAACCTTATCTCCTTTAATCAAGGAATAAATTCCTAAATCAAGAGAGAAAATAATTGCATGATCTCACAAAGACTTCAAGTTTGCTTTTCCTTAACTAATTAACTCATGGAGAATTAATTAATTAATATTCCAAACTGCTGGTAAGACCAAAATTAATTTTACTTCTTATAGATAGACTAGGGACCACTATAAATAAGAAGGGACCCAAAAATGCTATTTTTATAACTTTCTATTTTTAGCAATTTCACCTCTCACCCAATGTGGCCAGTGACCTCACTAGCCAAACTGCTATTTTTAGACATGCTATTTTTAGCAGGTCTATTTTTAGCATATTCTAAATTTAGCATTTCTTGTTGCACATTTTTCAACAAATATGGACTAAACAAATTGAAAAAATGAAAAACAAAATACAAAGCTGGGGTATGATGTGGCTGAATATGGCAAGAAGGGTAATACTAATCAAAGCACTCCTTGCAGCACTACCTATCTACCAATATGCAATAATCATGGCCCCAGCAAGTGCCCACAAACAAATGGAGTTAATCTTAAGAAGTTTTTTGTGGCAGGGGGGGAAGCAAGAAAACAAAAAATTTAGCCTGGTCAGGTGGGAGCAAGTAGTACTACCTTATGAACAAGGAGGACTATCAATACGTATACCTGGGCTCATGAATGCAGCACTGGGAATGAAAATAGTATGGAGACTAATTACAGGAAAACAGAGCTGGTGGACAAAGACTCTTTTATCAAAATATATGGATGGCACCGGGGAAAGATTGCTTAATGGAAATATCCCAATAAGACAATGTGCCCAAGTCTAGAAGCTGGTTAAAAAAACAATCCCATTAATGAGTAGCTGCATTTCTAAAATCCTAGGCAATGGAAAAACATTTTCAATTTGGGAGGACAAAATCATGGGAAAAGAACCACTTCAGAATCATCCAGAAATTGAAGACATAGAAGAGTGGGTGAAAGGTAAAGGTTTCAAAACTCTACACTCAATCTCTCTATGTAACCAAAAGGAGTGGCAACACTGGAAAATCTCAGCAATTCTGACAAATCTAGAAGGGCAATGGAGCAAAATCAGGCAGCTCTTAAAAGGGGTAGCACCAATCCACCATGATGAGGAAGATGAATATCTCTGGGACCCAAGTGGTGAACATTATACAGTTAGGACTAGATATAAAATCCTTCAAGAACACCCAAATCAACAAGAGTGGGATTCTTGGAAAATAGCATGGAAATCAGAAAGTTTGCCTAAGATAAAAAAAAATTATCTGGACTCTTTTAAAAGGGAGAATATTGACCACTGAAAACTTAAGAAAAAAAGGATTTCAAGGTCCAACACGATGCCCATTATGCATGCAAGCCGAAGAAAACATACAACACCTTTTCCAAGAATGTATCTTTGCTAAAGAATGTTGGCAGTAGCTGATAAGTCCTTTGGAAATAAGAATAAATTTCGAAAAGCCCTTGTCATATTTTCTTCAGACCTTTGAGAAGGCCTACCCATACACAACAAAGAAAAAAGCCACAATTCAAAGAATATGGAAATGCAAAAAGGACAAAGGAAGACAAGTTCAAGAATTATATGGAAAATAAGAATGAGTGAAGAGGAACTGACAAATTGGAGGAAAAATCAGAATAGATAGTGTCTATACTTTGATGGGGCTTCAAAGCATAATCCGGGAAAGGCAGGGGCAGGGAAAATAATCCTCGATCCGGATGGGAAAGAAAATGTCACTTATGAATGGGGATTGGGACAAATCTCAAATAATAAGGCAGAAGCTTACAGCTTGTTGATGGGAACAAGAATAATAAAAAAGAGAAGTCCAAAATCCAATGATAATAGGAGACTCGGCCATAATAATATAGGCAATGGCAAGAAACAAAAAACCAAGCAATGAATTTCATGAATAGAATATTTAGAAGAATCAGGAAGAACTTGGAAGGCATTGGCGATGTAATCTACAGACATGTCTTGAGAACCCACAATCAACAGGCAAACTACTTTGCAAACCAAGCAATGGAAAAAAATGAAGGGCTTGTTCGGGAAAACTAGGAGGAATACCATAGCTCTATTCCTTAATAACCAGTAAAAACCACAAGTATAAAGCTAACCAATTCCAAAGGAAAAATCACAATGATAAAAGCAACCAATAAAAAAACAACAGCTATAAAACAACAAAGGACTCTTCACTGCAGCAACAACCAGGAAATCACGGGAAAGCAAAGGAAAAATCATGAAACTTCAGACTCTTGTATGAGCAACAGCAGGAATGAAGATTGTGATCCTAGTCACAAGAACTACGCTGCAATATATCTCATCGAAGGCAGGTTTTGGGCTGAGATAAAGCACTATAAGAATAGAGGGTACATTCGCAAAAATTGCAACAACAACTTCAATGAGGAAATCTCCATTTTCCATGTTATTATAGTAATACTTTGGTTTCAAAGACCCCCCCTGTCCTTTCTAATAGCCAGCAGTGTTTCCTCTTTTCAATGCGCAGACTTCATCTTAAGCCCCCACCCTTCTACTTACCTAACTTATGCACTTCGTACATCTTCTCTCCCTTCACTCCCTCCTCTGAGTGAGCGCAATTCCCTTCTAAGCATCCACGCCCTCCTTCTGCCCCTCTATTTATATCAGCCCCCCCTGACTGATATAATTAGTCTTTGGCCCTCCTTCAAATATGTCTTTTGCAGGAACTTTAGCTCCTTCAGTTTACAAAGGAAAAAACCATCCAAGCGCTTTATCCGGACCTCAAAAAATCACTCATTTGCAACTATTATTATCATCGAGCCCGCACTCCAAAGCCTTTTCCGCAGCGCTGCCCCCTCCTTTCTCCGATCTTCGATCAAATCAGGATCATTGATCGGGCGCTTGATCCGATAGTCGTTGATTAGCCTATTCAATCAAATCTGTGCACCTCTTCCCTACCATCTATCTGTACTCATTGGATCGGATAGCTCCCACCGATTTCGAGCGGACAACAAGCACGAAGATTACTCGCCCGCAAAGCAGTTTTCTCTCTCTCCTCCGATTCTACGTGTCACTAGGTCAGTGGAATCGAGTGACCCCTCCCTTTTACCACTTATGGTTTATAATACACCCGAAATTCCATCTCTGCTTTTATTCCACCTTTCTTCTCGGTTAACACGCGAAATTGTTTGCACCCAATGACTGTATATCTCAACCATCGACGGATGCGACGGCTCCTCCAATCTCCTCTCCCATCACTGCCTCTGGTCAATCTTCACCGTTCATCCCCTGATCCCAATCTTTGCGGTTTAATCTTGGCCGCTACTCTTCGAACATCCTCGTCCATTGAAAGGAAAGTGGTCAACAGCAATAATAGAAGAAGCATCTCAGGCAACAAAAAATCAAAGAAGCACAACGAAATTTGGAGTTGGAGCAGAGAGCAGAGACAAAGGAAGAACAAGCAAACAAACCACATGGAATTCAACCCACTGAAGGAGAGAAATCAGACAATTATGACAAGAAGAGTTAGTCAAATCAGGAGCAATCAGTCCACAAGCCTTGAAAAACTTTCAGAGAGCCCATGACATGCAAATTTCTCTTTCCAGTAGGTCAGTTTGTTGGGCAGTACTCTAGAATACACATAAAAATACATGAAGTCCTAAACATAAGCCTAGGAGAAGAGACTACATTCCTATCTCATGGCTTAGATGTTTTTCATGGTACAGTCTTTTGTAATAGGGGCATGCTCCATCAAAGCTTTTGGTAATATACAAACTATCCGATCTTGTTAAAAAAAAAATGTGGAAGTGTTGCAGGGTATTTTAGTCCCTGCCACTCCAGTGAAAAATTATGCTCATTGTGTATAAGATTATTGTGTCTAAACTAACTCATAATAATTTGATACATTTGTGAAATTTGAGATTGCAATGTAATTATGCCAATACACATGCCTATTTTGGAATACAGATTCTAGAAATTCAATTACTAATAACTATTAGGTGGATGTTAGGGATTTAACTTTCATAGAATATTCTAGAATATTCCTAGTAGTGTTCAAAAATCAAAAGTTGAGATTTACCTCCAAAGTAGTTATGCCAATTTAATTTAATTAATTAATTTACACATATATATATATATATATATATATATATATAGATGAATAAGTGTCGTATGAAAAGAGTTTTGGATTTTTGGGCATGTAGTATTGATAAGCCATGGTATTGGGCCAGAATATTGTAACAAAACTTATTTACATATTAAAAATCTTCATAATAAAGTGGGGGTGAATTTTCATGGTTATGAATCTTGTTACATAATTTTTTAATTTTATACATGTTTAGATTACATATTAATTCTTTTTGTAATTAATAATAATAACAATAATAATGGGTCTAAGGTTCGAAACATGGAAGCAGCCATGCTGAAGTGCAATCCCCAGAAGCCGACTGTTCTGGTGGCTGAGAAGCTCGGGGAGGCGGGACTAAAAGTGCTTCGAACCTTGGCCAATGCGGACTGCTCGCACGATCTCACGCACGAGGAGCTGTGCACCAAGATCTCGCTCTGTGATGCGCTCATTGTGAGGAGCGGCACCAAGGTCACGCGCCAGGTCTTTGAATCCTCTCGCGGTTGGCTCAAGGTCGTCGGAAGGGCTGGAGTCGGGATCGACAATGTGGATCTTCATGCTGCAACTGAGTACAGTTGTTTGGCCGTCAATGCTCCCACTACTAACACCGGGGCCGCCGCCGAGCATGCGATTGCTCTTTTGGCTGCCATGGCACGCAATGTGCCCGAGGCGGATGCTTCCATGAAACAAGGTCTGACACCCCGAATGGAAAATCGCCATGGCAGATCTACTCTCGGAAGCACAAGAATCCCTGGCACTGGATCTAGGCACTTCTTTGACTCTTTTCAGATCCTAATTTCTCAGCCTACAGGCAGAACCATCCTGCAACGGGTCAGTTCTTTAGATCTTGTGTTGGATCTCAAACTGGATCTAGAATGGCGGATCGAGATCCCTTTAGGCCTTCAGAGACTTCTCTTTCAAGGTAAACAACTTGAAGACCTTCTTCCCCTCTCTTCTTACAGCATTACCAGAAACAGTTCTTTGGTGTTATCCCTTCGTTTGAGAGGAGATGCAGCGGGACAGCCATCCTCTGCTCCTCCTTTCTCTTACAAATATGCAGTACACTCTGAGAATCCCAATCCCCCGGTAGGTCCTAAACCTAAGCCTTTCTTGGTGGACAAGATAGAGGAAGTTCCCTCTGTTGATATCACCAATGAAGGTCCTATACACCTGCTCCAAGAATTTGCAAAAAGAGCCATCATTTGCAGATTTAACGAACTGTGGCCACGATCTCAGGATCTTTATGCATGGATCCAAGCAAACTGGACTCATCATTGCAAGATTAATTTCTGTTCAAAAGGATACTTCATTGTTCTATTTTATGACAGTAAGCATTATGAAAAGGCTTTAGAAGAGGGCCCCTGGTTCATGGAAACTGTAGGGCTCTTCTTGACTCCTTGGTTCCCAGATTTTGATCCAGCAACTGCTGTCATTACCAAGACACCTGTATGGATCAGGCTTCCAAACTTACCTGCCCACTTATGGCATGGTGTTGTCTTTGAAGCCATAGGCAACACCTTGGGCAGTTTCATTATGGCAGATTTCTAGCGGGAACATAAAGGTCTCTACACATATGCCATAATATGTGCAGAGTTAGATTTGACCAAAGGACTTCCAGAACAAATCAATCCCAAGATAAACAACTATATCTGGACCCAAACATTGGATTATGAAAACATTGCATTTCGTTGCCGCCATTGCCACCAATCAAGGCATCTACAGAACACCTGCCCCTCTCTCCTGACAAAAAAGAATAAGGATAACTTACCCAAGCCCAAGTCCAAACGATGGGCTCCTTGCTCTCCACCTCCAGTCGTGGATTATGATTCCTCTAGCTCTAAAGATGAAGGTAGCGATAAAGATTTGGAACAAGCCCCTCATTCCGTGGTCCCATCCACCGATGGTCCAGCGCATTTCTCTGGTACAGTCATCGCCCAGAAATGCGTCCATCTGACCTCCTCTGATTCAGAAAAGGAGGGACCACCGGTGAAGAACCCCAATCTTCAAGTTGTTATGGCTCATTCACCCCAGGATGGTTGGGTCGAAGTCAAAAAAGGAAAGGGAAAAAGCTTCGTGTTGAGGCGTCTGCCCATTTTGGGTAAAAGTTAGTCTTTTTGCTTCCAGCCATATGTTGTAGCTTCTTGCTTGTTTCACTCCTTCTCCGGAACCGAGGTTGATAGTCCTATCATTTCCGGTTGCTGGTTTTCTTGTCTCTCTTGATTGTATCATCTTGTACCATATTTTTGATTAATAGAATTAGTCTAATTCAAAAATAATAATAATAATAATAATAATTTAAAATAAAGTTGTAGTTTAGTTAATTTTTATAATTTTTTAATTATAATCACACACAAACCTTTTCAGTAAGGATATGTGGAATCGGTCTTGTGCTTTTATGGTGGAAGGTAAGGATAGTCTATAAGCCACAAGCCCCACTCTCTTTAAACACTAAAAAGGTCCATAAAACCTAGGTGCCAACTTAGCACAGGATCCCACTTTCAATCAGCTCCTCATTAGTTAAAGGCAGAGATACCCATGATCCCCCACTTGAAACTCTTTATGCATTCTCTATTGATATGTGTAGCTCTTCTACCTATCCTGGGTTGCCTTTAGCTTATGTCTAGTACTAATAACTTCTTGTTCCATCTCCTTTAACATATCTAGTCTAAGAGTCGCCCTAGGTCATCCCAGCTAATGGGTGTACTACACCTCCTGACATACAAAGCTTCAAAATGGCTCACCTTTAGTGATTCCTAATAGTTGTTATATATAAATTCAACTAAGCATAGAAACTCTTCCCACCTTGATGTATAACATACATTCTCGACATGTCTTCTAACACCTTGTTGAGTCTCTTTGTTTTTCCATCAATGTGTGGGTGATATGTTCTACTAGATACAACTTGAGTTAAAATCTAGAAAATAGTGATTTCCAAAAGTTAACGTGAACTTGGCATCACAATCGAAGATTATTTTCTTAGGTATGCCATGAAGCTTGAATATCTCCTTCATGGCGATCTGCTCAATATTAATGGTCTTGTGGGTGAACTTAACATGTATGAAGTGAGCTTCCTTGCTCAATTTATCCACCACCACCATGATGATGTCATGTTGTCTGACGTCTTTGGCAATTTTTTGATGAAGTCCATGGATATGACTTCCCACTCGCACTCAAAGATTGGAATTGGTTCCAACAATCCAATCGAATGTCTGCATTCCATCTTAACTTGTTGACACTCCAGACACTTTGCAATGTACTCACAACTTCCTTTTTCATACCCAGCCAATAATACATCTACTTGATAGTAGTAATAATTTTCCAATACCTGACATGACCTTAATAGGGTCTTTTATGAAACTCATCTAGAATAAGCTTCTTCATTTCTTCCATGAAGGGTATATACCATTCATCTTTGAAATTTAGCATTCCATCATATGTGACTGTGTAGTTTTTACTCAATGGTTCTTATGGCTCTTTTTGCGAACAATCCTTCACATACTAGGAGTGTTCATCGTGTACCAATGCTTCCCTGATCGTTTCCTTAGTGTTAAATGTGTAAGAGCTTATGGTTTCTAAGTGAGTCCCTTGTAGACTTATGATAAGCGCACCAGTCACCTTGTTCTCTTTACCCTTGATGTACTTGATTTTTGAAATCAAATTCACTAATAAGGGATAACCATCTAACATGTCTTACATTTAATTTAGGTTGGTCTAACAAATATTTCAACCCTACTTGGTCTGACATCAACATGAATTTCCACCTGATCAAATAATTTCTTTACATTTTTAATGCATGAACAATCACTGCAAGTTCTAATTTAACATTGACATAATTTCTTTAGTGTTATTTTAATTTCCTTGATTCAGATCCTTCCTTACAAGTATTTGTGCAAATCAAGAAGTCTTTCTCTGAATCAACAATCCTAATAATGGTTGCATGCTTGAGCATATGCTTGAGTTGTTCAGAGATGGCTACACACTCTAATGTCCAATGAAACATTAATCCCTTTCCTTTCCAGAGTTGTGATTGGATGCCCAATCTTAAAAAAGTCTCAAATAAATCTCTAATAATATCTGATAGACCATATAAAGTATCTAACTTTTGTGACATTTTTGAAAGTGGGCCATTCCATGATGGCCTTGATCTTCTTGAGGTCGACAACCACACCTTCATTTGAGATCACGTAAACCAAATATAAAATTGAGTACAAAAGAATTCACATCTACTGATTTTAGCATATAACTTGTGCTCCCTTCGTAATAGTGATATTTCCTTCAAGTGCTCCTCATGCTCCTCTCTAGTTTTGGACTAGATCAAAATATTGTCTACAAATACTAAAACAAACGTTTCCAAGTATTGGTTAAGCAAATTGTTCATTAAGCACATAAATGTGGCAGAAGCATCTATGAGTCCAAATGTCACCACCACAAACTCATAGTTTCCATGTCTTGTTCTGAATGTCGTCTTATGAATGTCTTCATCTTTAATCCCTACTTGGTGATAGTCGTACGTTCAATCATTTTTTGAAAACACAATAGCTCCTCTTAATTGTTCAAATAAGTCATTGATCCATAGTAGTGGATATTTATTCTTTGTTGTTGCTTTGTTCAACTACCAGTAGTTGATGCATAGGCGCAACGTCCCATCCTTCTTCTTCAAAAACATAATCAGTGCTCCCCAAGGTGACACACTAGGTCTAATATACCCCTTTAAAAACAACTCCTTTAGTTGTAGTTTTAATTCCACCAATTCATGGGTTCTCATGCGATATGGTGTCTTAGAAACCAATATTGAATCGGGAATTGGCTTGATAGAGAAATAAATGTCTCTCTTAGGTAGTAACCTTGGAATTTCATTTGGGAATACATCGTTGTACTACTGTGAAAAGAGGTGATCCTCAAGTTTGGTTTTATTGTCCTCTAATACACAATTTACTTTAATCATGAATAGAGTACACCCTTCCTCACAACATTTCTTTGCCTGTAATGTTGAAATTTGTCTTACATAAATAGGATTTTACTTTCTTTGTAGTGTTCTTCTCTCGCCTTCATCATCAAGGCATTCCAACGCTTTATTGTAATAGTCCACCTTGGTTTTCTGGGCTACCAGCCAATCCATACCAATTAATGCATCATACAAACCCAATAAAAGGATGTTGAGGTTCATTGTTGTAGACATTCCATCCAATTCTAGGTGGCATGAATCCACTGATTTTGTTACTTTCTTTTTGGCTCTTATGGCCAATTGGACTAGCCATGAATTGGTATGCTCTTTCTTTTGTATGGTACAACCCCTTACAACATTAGGGATAATATAGCTAAGGCTATATCTTGATCAATGAAAATTGAAACTAATTGGTTAATGATTTTACCTTCCATCTCGATGGCTGAGGCATAATGATCTACTTGTTGATTGTCCAGTGTTGTGTAAATTCAAGGCATGCTTTGAGCCACAACATTCACTGTCATCACCTATTCTACATTGTATAACCTTTTTTCATTATGATTTTGCGATTGAGGATGATCCCATCATAGGTGGTTTCCTCCACAGTTCCAACATTGAAGTTTCTTGTACCCCTTGACTTCTCTTACTCGCTTGGAGGATTTCTCTTTATTAGCAGGATATGCCCATTGGAATTCACCTTTGGCATGACTGGTGAATTCCCCCCCTTTCCCCATTTACTTATTCCTAGAGGGTTTTAATACTTTCCCATTGAAATTGCTCTGATCTTTCTTCTTCCAGTCAATTTGATTCTTAGTCTTATGTTTGGATTGTTCATAACAATAACTAGCTTTCTAGATAGTGTCCTCTAAATGCTTTGGGTTCATCAAACTTGATCATGTCTCTGAATTCTTGAGGCAACCCACTAAGGTACCTTTGAATTTTTACTTTTTCATCTTTGAGGTAAGGTACATACCTCAATAGTTCTAAAAAATTATTTGTGTACTCATCTACAAAAAGTTGTCCCAACTTGAGTTTGTGAAATTCCTTGATCTTACCATTGTAATACCTTTTTGACATGTACTTCTCTAAGAAATATTTTTAAAACTCACTCCATGACAACTCATTTTCTCCAATGTATTTAACATTGCTTAAGTCTTCCCATCACATATCAACCTTTCCTTTTAAGTTGAAAATTGCTACCCTGGATTTCGTGTTTCCAAAGTAATTGTGTACCCTCGAATATTACTTCATCCCCAGTAACCAAGCCTCTACCTCATCGACTTTATTGTTCTCTCCGTTAAAGGTGGGGGGCTTTACTTTCTTAAATTCCTCTGGTATTTGGCCCTTTTCACTCCTTCCTTGATGACAATTTCTTCGAACTGCGGTCCTTAATGACTGCTCAGGGTTGAATGCCCTTCTCTCTTGAGTGTTCCATGAATTTTCTGCTCTCATGTTGTTGTAGATCATTCTGGCATAGCTGAAATATCAAAGATCTTGAAAAAAATTCTAGCACAAGATTAAAATTTTGCAAATTTAGTGGCACCTGAATAGTAACATTGTTGATATTCTAAAGACAGAATGGGAAGAAAGGAGTAAAGAATGTTTTTTGAAAATCTATGATATTAAAACTCTTGTGAAAAGTTATTTGCCTAAAAAAGTATGCCCATTTACGACAAAAGATAAAAAAATCTATTTGGGGTGCTTTCAAAGGTTCTTACTTGTTGAGAAATATATGAGGATTTCGTGTTAAGTGAAGTTGATAAAGTGCATATAATGCTTGCTACTGAGGGACTTTATGATCTAGTTCTTGGTCCATTGGATTAGTAGGGAATTTCTATCACATATGGAAAACCTGTTATCCATTTCCCTGGTCACGGTCCCCACATTGAACTTGTGTTACAGATTTCGGGCATATAATAAAGTAAATGGAACTTGTGTTACAGATTTCGGTCATATAATAAAGTAAATGGTGTATTGTTGGAGCATCCACAAAATATTTTATACAGTAAAGTCTTACAGTCAAACATTGCTTTAGCGAAGGCAATAAAAGCAGAAAATATTGGTGGACAGTCATTGAATGATGTCCACTCATCCGTAAAGATATTCGACTTTTCGAATACTTTCAGAGATTTTCAGTGGAATTGTCATTAAAAAGAGGTGCTCTGTTGTGTGAGATGTTTCAACATGTTAGTTCTTGTAGTGTTACTTACTCATTTTGCAACATAATCAGAAACTCATGAATGCATTGATTGATGCTCTTATTGGTAAGAAGAACCCTTTCTTAAGGAGGAGAGGGTCTGTCTTGGCATAGAAGTAACAACACTTGTGAAGCAAAATCTTTATTTTCTGATAGAAGTAATAATAGTAAAAGGAAATCTACTGAAGAGCAGATATCTATTCCAAGTGCTGAAAGTGAGTTGTTAAATTCTAAAATGGAAAAGATAAGAATCGATGAAGGTGGTGCAAAAGCAGAAGCATCAGTTCTAGTACATCTCATATGGCATGTCGGGGTGTTTCTTGAGAATCTAATTTGGCTTACAAACAAACCATGTCTCTTTTGAAGTTATTGAATTATTTCTCAATAAACTATCAAAATTATCGGAACAACTTTGGATACAGTTATGGTACCAAATTTGTAGTGTGGAAAAACGAAGGCATCTCCAGGTAGTGAATTTCAGGGTCGATTTTCGAGCAAACAGAGAAAAATTTTAAAAAACCGTGATCTGGGTTTTGTGCTGAAAGGCTCCTATTGACTTATCGCGATAAATTTTCGGAAATTCAAAGCGGTTTCACATGTTTTCCGAATTCCTTCGAACACCAATTTTCATTTTAAAAACACCCTACACACATTATTGGTGACTGGGCATTTTTATGTAGATTGTTGATTCTCCAAATATTCATGAATAAGGTAAATATGGGCGCGGTCAATTATTTGACAGTGTCGATGTCTGTCTGATTCTCGAATATTCAGGAAACCAACAATTGACCTAAACTCTCGAATATTCAGGAAATCAACAATTGACCTAAACTCTGGGCCGGCACTCACTGTAATTCGGTTTGTATTCATTCTTGGACGAGACTCGAAGGCATTTTGTTAGGGTGAAACAAATGATCCTAGTTATAATTGGAAGAAAAATATGATGGGAAGAAAAATATGGAGGCCCGCTCAGCAGAAATGCAACATCAAGAATCACTTATTTCTAAGTGCCAACGAGATTTTTCTAGTCTTAAAATAGAGAGGGATGAATTACAGGAGACTCGAAAGAAACTCTGGAAACAGGAGAATTAACTTGCATCTGTAAATTGATAAATTAAAATCTGAAATTGTGAAGGCAGAAAAAGTTTGGACCATGCTACTCCTGGTGATATACGAAGGGGCCTTAATTCAGTCAGAAGAATTTGCAGGGATCACAATATCTCTGGTGTATTTGGTCCAATCTATGAATTGCTGGATTGTGATGATAAATTTTTCACTGTTGTGGAAGTTACAATTGGGAAGTAGTTGCTAAAGTGGGAGGGCGCATTGACTATGACAAGCTCATTGTGCAATGTGGCTGCCAAAAACTATATCAACCAATTGTTGAAAGGGTGGAGAAACTCACTGGCAAGTCTTCCCATGTCTTCCTCTGCAATGGTGTTTTCTTCGCTCACAGGGAATTTGACAAGATTCTTGATGCATTTGAGAAAGGAGAAAAAAAATATTTATATATTGGTAGAGGACCTTCATCTGAAGCTTTGCATTGGGAACATCTTGTGCCATTTATGTTTACAAAATATTTACAAGATGCATTCAAAGTACCACTTGTAATACGAGTCACTAATGATGAGAAAAGCATGTGGAAGAATCTTACTATTGAAGAGAGTCAGAGACTTGCCCGTGAAAATGCCAAAGATATAGTTGCAAATCGTTCTGATATTTCAAGAACATTCATATTTCTGATTTCTACTATGCTGGGGAGACTTCTACAGGAACATGGTTAGAATTTCCAAATGCATTACCTTGAATCAGGGGGAGACAGGAAAAATGTCTGCAAGTGATTCCACTACAACAATATGCAGAATTGGAAAACATTAAACAAGAATATGGAGGTGGAAGAATGCTTACTAGTGAAGTCAAAAGTTTCTTATTGAAATTTTGACAAACTTAGTTGAACGACATCGTCAAGCTCAAGTTGCAGTAACATATGAGGTGGTGGATGTATTTATAACTCCAAGGCCTCTTCCTAATATGTTTGGTTCAGGATGCAATATACACAATTGCTTTCGAGTCTGGAACCGATGGTATAAAATTGTTGGCAGTGTTCAATGTTTCAAATTGACGGCTCATATTATTCTTCTCTTAAGTAAAATAATCTCGGTGGCACAAATTGCACAGGGTTTATACAGAGGGTTTATATCAGCCTATGATGTAAAATTTCAGAAGCACTCAGGGTTCATTTTTTTTAAATATAAATTTTTTAATGTAATAATTTCTGGGAAAAAAATATAACTGTTCTAAAAACAGTTTATTAACTATTTATAGAAGTCAATTTCAAAACTGATTTGATAGCTAGGCTAGGAGGCAGACATAAAAGGTCAGAGTTAGATGGGAAAGGGTGCGGAATGCCACAGTCATCCATGACTGCTAATGTAAACAAAACATTTTCTCTGAAATTTGAAGATGAAATTGCAATTTGATTCTAGCATTGGGAAGTTGCAGTGACTGTCTTTTTCTTGAGTTTCAGCATTCATATTTATGTATTTTTCTCTCTTGGATAGTGTAAGATGCAGTTGGTGCTTTGGTTTAGTTTTTGATGAATTTACGTAATTGTACTCATTAAAATTAATCTTGAAGCCCTTAATGGGCGCTCCACATCCAAGAATCTCATTCATATTTTCTGAGTCTTACATCATTCTTTCTATAGAGTTAAAGCACATATTCTTAATTGCCTATGCCAAAATTTTGTCTCCTCCATTTTCTGCTTTACACCTCCACCCTACAACTCTCATAGCCTCTTTGGACATTCTGCTTTGGAAGGCTAGGGTTTCAGAATTAGAAGCTTTGCTTGCAAGCCCTCATGGCCTGTACTTCCAACCATTGAATTTAATTGTTTTTAATTAATCTCTAAATGTCTCGGGAACTGGTTCCCCCATAGCCAGTGACTGCCTCCTGAGGTACAACACATGTTACCTTCACTATCTTGCCTGTGCCTTTTTTATTTACTACCTTACGCTCTATTAGCTTCAAATCCATGTCTCTCTATCTCAGTTGGGCTTTGCTTGGATTTGTGTTTGTCTAGGTAGTAGGCACCATGCTCTTATTGTTTTTGCCTTTATAAGTCTAATAGGTTCTGTAATATCATCGTGTTCACTTTTGCTTGTTTCTCTTGAGCTCTAACAATTCTTTTGTTATCTACTTTTCAACTTCTTAACTCGGCCTTTGGACTTCTTAAGGTGTCCATTCAGTCATGGGAATCTGTATCCACCCTCTTTCCAATGGATTCTTCCTCTTGATCACATTGGGATATGTTTGTATTGTATTGCTCCATCTTGCTTCACATCCTTTACTTTATGGTTGGGACATGCATTGCCTTATGCGTTGTTAGACACACCTAGCCGTCAGTTAAATCTGACAAAAATGAGTCAATTCATCAACTCAATCTTATGATTTATTTAAATTTCATGTTAAGCGAAATTCTACAAAACATGTCAACATCCTAACAAGAGTATTCATTCAAATCAATTATAATTGCATTTCCTAAAATATATTTAAATTTTATACACAAAACTTCATTTTTCAAGGCCCATTCAATTCAAGTGTTGAACCTCGGCTTTGAGACCACTTTGTAACACTACCTACCACGCACTTATAGTAATATGGATTGTGAAAGGTGTTATTGATGTTTTAACTCAAATTTCTCAATGTTTAACAATGTACTGGGTTCTAAAAAATGTCGTTTTTTTTATAAAAACTTGTGGAATTAGATATCAATGTGGCCTTTGTGCCCAACTTGGTGAGAGTTTTTCAATAATGTAAATTTACTCGTTGATCCAAGTCTTGGATCAAAAATATTACTTAAAAGATAATATGTCTTATTATTAATGTTGGCCATGTTAACCATAATATTCCACATGTTTCCTATATAACTTCTCTTTTTAAATGTATGTATACACATTGCGAGCAGTAGGTCCATGCCAAATGTCAATATTTAACCAAATCCACATACACCATATGTTAACCATAATATTCCACATGTTTCCTATATAACTTCTCTTTTTAAATGTATGTATACACATTGCGAGCAGTAGGTCCATGCCAAATGTCAATATTTAACCAAATCCACATACACCATATGTCAAATATAGAAACAAACACCAGGAATTAAATCCCCATGGGCATATGCTATATAAACACTTTTGTATGTGTCAAGAAGATCCCCTGATTGGGGTTCAAGGGGTATAAGCTACTATGAAAATGATGTGATACCTTGTTGTGTTTATCGTTGAATGCAACCACATGGGCCCTACTTCATCACCCCAACGGGGGTCAAGGTTCCCAAGCAGTTACCAATAGCCTTACCACCAGAAAACGTTGATGGGCAGAGGTATATGGGATCCACCCCCATCACCCATCGAGTCAACCCCTCGAATGAAACACTTAAGTAGTTTTTATAAGACCTAATTTTTTTACAAACAATACGTCAACATTCATCAAATTAATTGGGTACATCATGAGTAGCCTAGGGCCAAAACTATTTGCGTTGATTTATTCCCTTGAATACATACCCAAACTATTATTGATACAAAGGTGTAATCAACCTAGGCTGAATGACTTACGTTGAGTTTGCACATATAACTTTGTTGTTGCGAATGGGTGACTTCATTTAACCCATTTTGAATATGAATTACTATATTAATATGGTATTGCATGAGTTAGTTGGGTGACTTTGTTAGTTCGTTTTTAAAGGTGTGTAACAAAATAAAAAGGTGTGGCTTCAAGCCTATTTACACCATTCCAATCTATACATATATAGATATGATTTAACTAAATATTTTACAAAACCTGGTGATGAACATGTGTGTGTCCAATAGTGGCAGTAATGGCATGACCCAATACATAGGTATAAATTGTTTGGGTGTTTAAAGAAAATAATTTAACATAGTGCACTAAAGTAAATAAGTGTAATCATTAAAGAGGAAAAAATGTTGTAAACCACAAAAATGGAGTTCTGGCGTTACAAAATATATGTGTATTTATGTAATTATATGCAGGCATATATGTATGAGATTGTTAGAAACATGAAATACAAATAGTACATCTAGACCTCTATTCAATAAGCAGTTTGATCAGCGTGCACAAAATTGGAAAATAAAATTATGCCTTGTTAAACATTCTTAACATATGAATAAAAGTCAAATACTCAATTCATGTGTAGGCATACACTAAAATCACTTCTACCAATGACCCATTTGACATGTAGAGACAAAATTTAAATATTCTAGTAATTTCACATAGAAATGTATTCAAATGAACTCAATAATCACAATAATACTCACATCTATTACGTATTTGTAGAAGTTAAATTATGTTGGAAACTGGAGAATGGCTTCATGTTATCCTCCCAAGTGTAGGCAGCTACACTATTATGTTTCTGTAATTCACCACACCCATACCAGCTCTAGAGTCTAAGAAGTAAAATTTATGGGCACTACACCAATTGAGTTAAGGGAGTGATATCACTTGCAAGTTGTTTATCAGAAATCTGGAAAGCATTGGTGGTTTCTTAGTTGTAGCAAGCACCAATGGTTTCTTAGTCAATTGCAAGCACCCATGAATTGTCATACATGTGGTTTTTTAGCCAGAGACAAGCACTAGTCGTTTATCAGCCAAGACAAGCACCAATGGTTTATCAGTCCCAACAAGCATCCAATACATTCATTCAAATTCACTCCACACTCACGCTTAGCAATACCAGGTAAAATTGGAAATTGAGTGGCAACATTCCAATGTAAAAGAATGTTCTTCATGAGTTGTTTCTAGCACTGGGTATTCCACATAAATTCTTCATAAAACCAAATTCAAACCCCCTACCTGAGTTTTCTTGCACATTTATGGTGGTTGAGTTGTGTCCTAGACATGGCCAAGAGGCACTCTTTGCCCCTGCGTTGCCTTCCTTTGCATGTTACCCCCTTGATTCATGAGAATGGAAAAATCAGAAAGGCACTCCTAGTTGCATTAATAGTTAGATAAGGTCAAAGTGATTTTCCCAGCCTTAAGGGTTCGAAATTAATTAGATCAGATGGGTATGGTAGTTCACGTAAGATCCCATCTCCTTAAATATTTGGCCCCTCATCCCTTCTCCTTGGATTTTAATAATAAAAAATAATTAATTAATATTATTAATTAAAACATTAATCCATAATTAATTTATCTCAAGAATTAATATATAATTACTCTATTTCGACATTGATTAGATCATTAATGAATGATTAACATTAAATATTATTCATACATTTCAGTACTGTGATTAGGGCATACTTGAATTACAACATTAAAAAATTCATTATATTAAAACAAACTTTTCTCTAGCTATCAAATATCACATTCAGATGCTTAATGTACAAAAATGTTTATAAGGACTGTGGTCAACGAAATGGATGTTGCAAACACCGCCCCCTTAAAGGAACATTGTCCCGATGTTCTGTAAAACCGAAAGAGACAACAAACAATTTTGAGCTTTATAGAAACAACTCTTTTACATCCATCACTTGGTACACAAAAAATGGTGCACCACTTTCATTTGATCTGCATTCTCTTAGGTTTCCTCACTGGGTCCAAAGCACTTCATTTTTACCTTGATCTATTATATTACGTGGTTATGGAGCATGGCTTGCCTCCGTTCCAGGATGTGAAAAGGCTCGGGTTAGAACTCTCCCTCAAACTCCACATATATCACAAACCAATCGATCACATGATTAGAATCACACACGTGTTTTTTTAATAAGGACATGTGGAATACATCAAGTGCTTTTATGGTGGGAGATAAGGCTATTCTATAAGCCACTGGCCCCACTCTCTCAAAATTATGAAAACACCCAAAAAACCTAGGTGCCAACTTAGAAAAGGACCCCACTTTCAATGAGTTCCTCCTCAGTTTAATGCAGAGGTACACATGATCCCCCACTTAAAACTTTCTATGCATTCTGTGTTGATCTGTGTAACTCTTCTACCTATCCTAGGTTGCCTTCAGCTTATGTTCAATACTAATAACTTCTTGTTCCATCTCCTTTAACATATTTGGTCTGAGAGATACCCTGTTCACTAGGTCATCCCAGCTAATTGGTGTATTACACCTTCTACCATATAAAGCTTCGAAGGGGATCATATTTAGTGATTCTTGATAGTCATTGTTATATGCAAATTCAACTAAGGAAAGAAACTCTTTGCACCTTGGTGCATAACATACATTTTCATCATGTCTCCTAACATCCCATTCACTCTATCTATTTTTCAATCACTTTGTGGTTGATATGTTGTACTGAATGCCAACTGAGTTCCAAATCCAAAGAATAGTGCTTTCCAAAAGTTTGACATGAACTTGGCATTGCAATCGACGATTATTTTCTTAGGTATGCCATGAAGCTTGAATATCTCCTTTAAGAATATCTGCATAGTATCAATGGTGTTGTGGATGGACTTAACAGGTATGGAGTGAGCTACCTTGCTTAATTTATCCACTACCACCATGATTGTATCATGTTTTTTTCCCGGGAAAAAGAGTAATTTTCATTAAATAAATTAAGAAAATTACATGTTGAATCTCAAGCATATATGAGATGCATTCACTTGTTGTCAGAACAAACCATGTTGAGATACACTATTTATAGATATCAGCGTCATAAAAAAAAAATGTCATAACTGTAATAAACCATATAGTCCATTATGAGTACAAATAATAACTAAAAACTGCAAAAAGAAAAAAAGAATGATCATAGAGATCATTCCGAGAGGTTTCCATCCCAATCGATGAAAGGACAATGAAAGAACTGGAAGAAAACCCCATCCCTGAATTCCTGAATCAACCAATGACCTTTGTTCAGCTGCACTGCCTCTTTGGATAGAAAATCACGACTTCATTCCTTTCCCTGTATATGTGAGAGCATACAATAAAAATCAAATTGTGATTTTAAATAGAGGGCATCCTCTAGTAAGTCCCTGAGTGTGTGAAAGTGATTGTGATAAACAACATTGATCCAATTTATGACAAGTTGTGAGTCCCCACAAATCTAAATCATGTGGCAGTTTTGTTCCAGAGCAAAAAGGAGAAGGTGTCTTAAGTTGTTTAACTTCGCAAAGTTGTTAGTGCCCCTCCCAAGACCCACTTTGATTTTGAAACAAAGGGATTCATTAACATGGAGAACAATACCCCCCCACATCCCATCGCTTGCATCGAGCCATCGAAGTAAACCCAAGGAATGCTTTTGTCAATAACTCCAGGAATGATGACCCTGATACTATGTTAAACCGAATCCTTGGGAATCAGGCTGTAAGTGGCTAGAATGTGGTTACAAGTGACAGACCAGTCAATCAAGGTCTCACGAAAAATCAGGTGGTTCTTGTTCAGCCAGATTCCCCAGAAAATGAATAGAGGCAGGTTCCTGGCTTTTTGGGAGGCTACCACCATCAACCAACATTGTCAGGCTTCACCTATATTTTGGCCCTCCCATTTGTTATCTATGTTGAGAGGTGTTGTAATGAAAGACCAAACTTCAACCGAAACCGGGCATTGGAGAAATAAGTGGTATGTATCCTCTGCTTCAAATTTACAGAGACAACATCTGCAAGGACCCTGGAAAGTACACTTGCTTAGATTTGTTTCTATAGGACTTTATTTGAGAGGATGCACCACATGAAGAGCTAAGTCTTATGTGGGGCTTTTAGTTTCCATAAATGACGCAACCACCAACATCTCACCCCCAATGCCCTAGCCTCCATGATGATAGAAAAACATTCGTTTGGGGTGTACCTACCTTTACGTGCATTGGCTCAGATGAGCTTGTCCTCCGGGTCTAATATTTTGATGTTGGCTTCCTCAAGGGCCCCAACAAACCTATGCCAGACCCTGCGCCATCTCTCCTCTAAACCCAAATTCCAAAAATCAAACCATTGCAGCCTCAGGCAGTCAAGGCGCCCTATAGTCGAAATGTGTGCTATCTAGGTGAAGCCAGCCTCCGACAAAAAAAGACACATTTCCCGTGGGAGAATATGTGCATTCCCGCTTCCAGCCCAAGCATCCATGCCAATTCTAACCTGCTCTCCATTGCCAATTCTCTAGGCTATTTCATCCTTGATAATGCTTAGGGATTGAGAGATGGCTTTCCAGATGATCAATGCACCCGATATATTTTAACACGGTCTTTTTATCCAATCTATAAAAAATAAGGGTAGATGTACTTATTATAAATCACCTCCTTCCAAAGACTCTCAGAGATGATAACTTGCCAACCCATCTTAGTCGCCAGGGCTTTAGCAAAAACCTAGGGTTCCTTTAGCCCCCATCCACCCCACTTTTTTGGTTTTGAAATCTTGTCCCAGCGAATCCAAGCAAAAGTACGCCCCGTGTTTTGACCCCACCAAAGGAAGCGATAATAAATCTATTGAATCCTGTTGAGAATACCCTTTGGGATCCAGGGAAGGGACATCCAATATACACGGATGGCCTCCGACATCGATTTTATCATAGTGAGCCTACAAGCTCTGGAGAGCCATCTTTGCTGCCAGATGTTAATGCGACTTTCAATTTTTTCTAATAGCCATGACCAGTCTGCAATACAGTAACCATTCGGCTTTAGCCTGAGTCCTAAATATTTGGGTCCAAAATATAGCTCTTACCCGACGAAAGCAAAATGTTGAGAAGCATATCTTTGCTCATTTTGCAGACATGAATTGAATATGATGGTAGATTTGTCATAGTTTGGCTCCATACCTGTTACTTTACAAAACAATGATAGAATAATCTTGAAACAAGAGGAATCACGGTATGATCCATCTAAAAAAATAAGTACATCATCTACAAACAATAGATGCAAGAGGGTGGTCTTGTCTGAAATCGAGACCCCTCCCAGGGGCTCCAGTTGAGCGAGAATTTTTTAACAATCTATTTAAACCTTCCATGATCAACAGAAAAAGCAATGGGGATAGAGGGAATCCCTGTCTCAGCCCACGTTTTTCATGGAAGAAACTAGATGCAACCCCATTTATGAGAATACTAAAGGAGGTAGAGGTGAAACAACACGATCCAATTTATGAAGAGATGGGGGAAACCAATATGTATGAGAATGAGCTGAAGGTAGGACCAACTCGAACGATCATACACTTTGGATAGGTCAATCTTGAGGATAATAACCTTTTTGGAAACGGATTTGATCGAGTGAAGGCCTTCTTGAGTTGTTCCAATGGCTTCATGGATCTAATGGTGATGGAGGAAGGCAAATTGCTCCTTGGAAATCATCTTGGATAAATATAGGCTTAATACGTAAGGCTATAATTTTTTAAATGAGCTTGTAAATACAATTGCAGAGGGAGATGGGCCGAAAATCATCAAAGGAAAGGGGCTTGTCAACCTTTGGGATGAGGGCCAGGAAAGTTGAGTTGAAACCCTCATACATCCTGTCAGAAGTTTTGAACTCTTCAATGACCAAAAGAAGATCCAGCCCAATGAGGTCAAAGAAGAAGATGTAGAATTCCATGGGCCAACCATCTGACCTCGGGCTCTTGTCCTTGCTGAAACATTTTAGAGATGCTTCCAATTCCCCCATTGAAACCAGCATGTTTAGAACCTCCACTTCTTCCTCCACAAATCTAGGAAGGACCTCAGCAATACGGAGAATCTCAACGATGGAGGTCCCCCTCGGAGCCTTGTAAATGTTTGAGAAGTGTCACATTCCCATCTCAGCTAGCTAATTGAAAGAACTAGCCTCCCTACCCGAATGGTCTCTCAACTCCCATATGGTATTAATAGATTTCCTTCCTGTGGCATAATTATGAAAGAATTTTGTGTTCTCATCACCCGACTTTAGCCAAGTCACTCTACTTTTCAAGCGCCATGTCTCCTCTTTCTGTCGCAAAAGCCTGATCTTCTCTCTTTCCAATACAATTAACTGGACAACCTGGATTCTTCCAACTGTTTGAGAACCCCTTCAATCCTTTTTAACTCATCCCCATCTTTTTTATGTTTGATCCTAGCCCAACTGATGGTTTTTGACTTTAAATAGGCTAGGATATTGGCTATAACAACAGCCGCCAAGGGATGAATGTCCAGGCTGTAGTGATTCCAATTTTCTCTGACAATTTCATGGAAATCAACTTTTGCGAGGCATGTCGCATTGAACTTGAAGGGCGAGTGGGGTTTGTGGTTGGAATCCTCAATCTCCAAGAAGATCAGGGAATGATCAGAGTAACCCCCCGATCCCACCCATTGACGAATGCGGTCCATCTGGGCTAGCAGGGGAGCTCTAATGAGGAAACGATCCAGCCTTCTAGCCAATGCATCCACCCTAGTCCTACGATTCCTCCATGTCGGCATGATTCTTGCCAAGTCAATGTTAAGCAGGTTATGATCGTCCAACAAACCTTCAAAGAAACTAGTTAAATTGTCCATCTGGGCTCTGTGACCCCAAGATTCCGCTAGCCCAAGTGAGAAGTTAAGATCTCCTCCAATAATCAAATTCTCAGATTGCATAAAATTGGCTCGCAAAAGATTTTCCCAATAAATATCCCTATTATGCTAGGGCCCGTATATGTTTATGATCCTCAAGGGGATGTTGATCTCTCATGAGGTAATATCCGCCCCCAAGAAACCCTTGCCACGCCAAACATTTTCCAATATTATCGATCTATTGTTAAATCCAATTGCACAACCACCCGACCTCCCTCTCACATCCAGAAATAAGAAATCCCAATCTGGAAGAAACTTCTTGAGGACTTGATTGATAAGGTTCCCATCTCCTAGAGTTTATTACAGAAAAATAACATCCAATCTCTCCAGCTTGCACAATCTTTAAAGAGCCAACTTTTTATCCAGGGTGGCCACACCCCTGCAGTAAAAAGACAAGCAATTCATGGGGCAGCCTTTGCAGGGTTCCCCTTTGCTCTAAGGACCTGATCGATGCGAGTCTCGATGCCCGAAGCCACTTCAATGCTAGCCCTCTTAATGGCTTTTGACAGGTGAGATTGTCTTCCTCTGGGGGGCTTCGGGTGTAAGGATGGGTGAGGGTCCTCATCCAGGCCAAAGGAAGAGTGCAAGGAAGGGGGCAGAGAATGCAGGTTGTACCGGTGAGCTGCATCGGAGGCAGGAATCTCCCTGAAGTCCAGGGAATGGAAATCCTGATCAAAGGCTTATGGGGTGCAGAGGGAAGGAGAAGGAGTAGAATCCACAAGAAAGATTAAGGGACACAACTTGCCAACCCTAGAACCCAGACCTGAAAAACAAACAGAAGTATATGCAACAGAAAACTGACAATCATTTGAAAACAGAGGAGAGGGAGGAATTGTACTCGAGAATAGAGCAGAGTCTCTGGAGCGAGCTCTGGTGACCGACGTCGCAGAGGTCCGGAGTCCGTCCTAGGAAGTTTCCCTCCCAACAACACCCTGGTCCTGAACTGCCGCAACAGGAAGGGAAGACTGTGAGGATACCTCCATCTCCATTATTTGGGTACTCGCTGAAGCAAAATATTTCGGGGGACTCGGCCGCCGACCAATTATCAGGGGGCAAGTTTTGATTGTATCATGTTGTCTTGGCGTCTTTGGTAATCCTATGATGATGTCCATGGATATGATTTTCCACTTCCACTGAGGGATTGGAATTGGTTGCAAGATTCTTGTAGATGTTTGCATTCCAACTTAACTTGTTGACACTCCAGAGACTTTGCAATGTACTACACGGATTCCTTTTTCATACATGTCCAATAATACATCTTTTCTATAACAATCATCATTTTTGATACTCAGGATGACCTTAATAGGGTATTTTATGAAACTCATTTAAAATGAGGTTCTTCAAGTCATTCATGTAGAGTATATACCATCAGTATTTGAACTTTAGCATTCCACCATTTGTGAGTGTGTAGATCTTACTCAATGGTCTATCTGGCTATTTTTGTAAATAATCCTTTACATATTGGAAGTGTTCATCCTGTACCAATGCTTACTTGATATTTCCTTTGTGTTAAATTTGCAAGAGCTCATAGCTGCCAAGTGAGTCACTTGCAAACTTTTGTTAAGCGCATCAACCACCCTGTTCTCTTTACCCTTGATGTACTTGATTTCAAATTCAAATTCACTAATGAGGGGTAAGAATCTAGCCTGTCTTGCATTCAATTTAGGTTGGTCGAATAAATATTCCAACCCTACATCATCTGACATCAACATAAATTTTCATCTGATAAATAATGTCTCCACATTTTTTATGCATGAATAATAATTGTGAGTTCTAATTCATTGGTTACATAGTTTATTTCATGCTCATTTAACTTCCTTGAGTCATCGCAAATTACATGTCCTTCTTGCATTAGTACTCAACCCAATCCTTCCTTACAAGTAGTCGCACAAAGAAAGAAGTATTTCTTCAGATCAACAATCCTCAAAATGGGTGCATGCTTGAGCATATGCTTGAGTTGCTCAAAGATGGTTGCACACTCTAATACCGACTAAACGTTGCCCCTTTCCTTTGTAGAGCTATGATTAAATGCCCAATTTTTGAAAAGTCCCAAATGAATCTCTGATAATATCCAATGAGCCCCATAAAAGATATGAAATTTTTAGGAGTAGGACATTCCATAATGGTGTTGATCTTCTCAGGGTGAACAACCACACTTTTTTTTTAATTAATTTAAATATTATTTCTCAAAACTAGTTGTTTAATATAGTGGTTACTTATTAATATTTGTTTTTAATAGATTAATAAACTAATATCACAATTTAAATATTATTTTTCAAAAACTAGCCGTTCAATATAGTTGTTACCTATTAGTATTTTTAATAAATTAATGAAATAATATCATTATTTAGATATTTTTTTCAAAAACTAGCCGTTTAGTATAGCCGTTACTTAATAATATTTGTTTTTAATATATTAATAAATTAATATTATAATTTAAATATTATTGTTCAAATATAGTCGTTACTTGAAATTATGTCTCTACATTGCTCTCTATTTAAGCCTTTGCTATGGTCTGCCTCTTCATCTGGTCCTGATGATGAACCACGCTTGTTGGTTTGAAATGTGTCGGCCAAAGAATTCTCTTATGTGATTTCTACTGAAAGACTTTGCTTAATTCATTATGGATCAGAGAAGCTTGAATACAAAAAAAGAAAACAAAAAACAAAAAACAAACTAGAATATCATCAACAAATACTAAAACAAACTTGTCTAGGTGTTGGCTAAGTACATTATTTATTAAGCGCATAAACGTGGGAGGAGCATTGGTGAGTCCAAATGGAACCACCACTAACTCATAGTGCTTGTACCTTATTTTGAATGTTGTCTTATGAATGTATCATCTTTAATCCCGACTTGGTGATAGTTAAAACTCTAATCAATTTTCGACAACACAGTGGCTCCTCTTAGCTGATCAAATAAGTCATCAATCCTTGGCAGTGGATATTTATTCTTTATTGTTGCTTTGTTCAATTGCCAATAGTCGATGCATAACCTAGCCACAACATCCCATCCTTCTTGTTCATAAACATAATCGGTGCTTCCTAGGGTGACACACTAGGTCTAATATACCCCTTATTCAACAACTCTTTTAGTTGTGGTTTCAATTCCACCAATTCAATGGTGCTCATGCGATATGGTGTCTTAGAGACTAGCATCGAACCGAGAATTAATTCAATAGAGAAATTGATGCCTCTCTTAAGCGCTAACCTTGGTATTTCATCTAGGAATGCATCGTTGTATTGCTATAAAATGGAGTGATCCTCAAGTTTGGTTTTACTGCCCTTTGCTACATTGTTTAACTTAATCAAGAATAGAGTAAACCCTTTCCAATTATCATTCTTTGCCTATAATGTTGAAATTTCTCTTACAAAAATAGGGTTTTTCTTTCCTTTCAATGTTCTTCCCTCTCCTTCATCATTAAGGCATTCTAATGCTTTATTGTAATAGTCCACCGTGGTCCTGTGGGATACCACCCATTCCATATGAACTCAACGAAAGGGTGTTGAGGTTCACTGTCGTAGACATGTCAGCTAGTTCAAGGTGGCATGATTCCACTAATTTTATTACTTTCTTCTTGGCTCTTGTGGCCAACTAGACCAGCCACGACTTAGTATTCTCTTTATTTTACATGGTATAATATTATACAACTTCAGTGCTAATAACACTGAGGTTAGATCCTGAATCAATTAAAATTGAAATTGATTATTTAATAATCTTACCTTCCATCTTGATGGCTGAGGCCTCATGATCCGCTTGTAAATTGCCCAGTGCTACATAAATTCAATGCATTCTCTAAGCCACCTCATTCACCATCATTGCCTCTTCTAGGTTGTATAACATTTTTTTATTTTTCTTCTTCAATTGAGGCAATCCCATCGCAAGGGGTTTCCTTCATTATTCCAACATTGAAGTTTCTTGTTCCCCTTGGCTTCTTCTTTTATTAGCATGGAGGAATAGTCTTTGTTAGCATGATATGTACATTGGAATTCACCTTTGGTATGAGTGGTGAATTTCACCCTTTCCCCTTCTTATTATGCCCAAAGGGTTTTGATCCTTTCCCTTTGAAATTGCTTTGATCTTTCTTCTTCCAATCAATCTTGTTCTCAGACTTGTGTTTGGATTGTTCATAATAGTAACTAGTTTTCTGAATAGTATCCTTTAATGTTCCGGGTTCAACAAACTTGATCTTGTCTTTGAATGCTTGAGGCAACCCGCAGAGGTACCTTTGAATCTTTACTTTTTCATCCTTGATGTAAGGTACATACCTCAGTAGTTCTAAAAAATTACTTTTTGTACTCATCTGCAATAAGTTTCCCAACTTGATCTCATGAAATTCCTTGATCTTACCATCATAAACCTTTTCGATATATACTTCTCCTAGAAATATTTTTCAAACTCACTCCACGAGAGCTCCTTTTCTCCAAGGTATTTATCATTACTTAATTCTTCCCACAATTTATTAACCTTTCATTTTAGGTTGAAAATTGATACCTTGGCTTTCATGTTTTCAGAGTAATTGTGTACCCTAAAATATTTCTTCATCCCTAGTAACCAGGCCTTCACCTCTTCGGCTTTCTTATTCTCTCCCTCAAAGTTTGGGGGCTTTGCTTTCTTAAATTCCTTCGGTATTTGACCTTTGTCACTCCTTCCTTGTCAATAAATTCTTCAAACTATAGTCCTTAACAATTGATGAAGGTTGTATGCCCTTCTCTCTAGAGTGTTTCATGGAGTTTCTCCTCTCACAATATCTTCACTGTTAGAAATTAATTAAAAGAGAAATAGAACACATGAAATATTGTGGAAACACAAACACAGAAAAGCATAAAACAAGAGAGACACAGATATATGAGGTTCTCCCAATTTGGGCTATGTCCATGGAGAAACAACCAATCCTTCATTTTATATTATCTAGCAACTTAAGAGATACAACCTACAACAAATCCATTTTAATTTCCTCATCACTCTCACACAAAATCCTCTCTCTTTCTTGCACAAAATAATCATACATAACTGCAATACAATTCCCTCATATATACCGAGGGTTGCCTTCTAGGGCAAAAAACCCTAAATTAACATAACTTCTACCATCAGATCTTTTGCCTAATGAACAACCCAGATTGGTTATGAAATTACAATATTTTACAAGGCAAATTTTCATCTAATTTTTTCTTTGAGGGTGCTGCCCCTTGAACTCCTACCATGGGGGGCTCCAAAGAATTGCATCTACCCCCCCTGGAAGTAATAGTGAGGGGGAAAGCCCCCCCCCACCCCCCGTCAAGGAATAGGATCCAACCACGGCTTAAACAAAAATCCTTTAAACAACCATAAAGATAATCAAGCTCCACACTCAACAATCTCCCACTTGGAGATTGATTATATCAACTCCATCATCGCTTCACTTACTGGACAATGTCTCCACTTGGATTTGGTTTTTTTCTCATCTTCACCATCATACTTGAAGACCAATGGAAACTATGCAGAAACTCAGTTTTTCCTTGTTTACCACCTTTGCCAACATATATGTAAGATTCTAGCTAGTGTGTATCTTTTCCAGCTTCAACTGTCCATCTTCTAGAACTAATCATATGAAATGGTGCTTGAGTTGTATATGTTTTGTCTTCGAATGAAATGTTGAGTTCTTTGCAACATGAATGGCACTTTGGCTATCACTATATAACATGCTCATCTCTTGTTTCTTTCCCAACTCATCAATAAATCTTTGTAACCAAATCATTTCTTTACTAGCCTTTGTAGCAACAACATACTCAACTTCTATTATTGAAATTGCAACAATGTTTTGCAATTTTGAAACCCAACTTATAGTTGTTCCACCTACAGTAAACACATACCCTGTAGTGCTCCTACTATAATCTCTATCACTTGTCATATTTGCATCAACATATCCTCGTAAAACAATGTTTGAGCTTCCAAAACATAATGCTTGATTAGTGGTACCTGTCAAATAGCTAAGAATACACTTCACTGCCATCCATTGCTCTTTTCTTGGATTGTTTATATACATGTTCACAACTCCCACTGCATGTGCAATATCCGACCTTATGCACACTACTGCATGAATTAAGCTTCCAATTGTTGATGCATATGGAAACTTAGACATATAATCCATCTCATCCTGGGTCTTGGGACACATCTCCTTACTTAGTTTGAAATGGCTAGTCAAAGGTATATTAATTGGTTCTACATTCTGCTTATTAAATCTTTCCAACACCTTTTCTACGTACTCACTTTGAGACAATGTTAATTTGTGACTTTTCTTGTCTCTAGCCATTCTCATACCAAGGATTTGCTTTGCAACACCCAAATCCTTCATTGCAAATGAAATATCCAATTTCCTTTGTGCACATTTATTTCCTGTATGTTAGAGCCCACAACAAGCATGGCATCTACATACAATAGCAATATAATATAGTTGCCATCATTTAGTTTCTTAAGATAAACACAGTGGTCACAGTGACATCTAGTATAACCTTGTTCAGACATATACCTGTCAAATTTTAAATACCATTGCCTTGAGCTTGTTTTAAGCCATACAAGCTCTTCTTAAATTTGCACACTAATTTATCCTTCCCTTTGACCTCATACCCTTGGTGTTGTTGCATATAGATTTCTTCCTCTAAATCCCCATGGATAAAGGTTGTCTTTACATCTAACTGTTCAAGATGCAAATCTTTTGCTATCTTAGACTTAAAATAGTTCTGATTGAATTCATTTTAACAACAGGAGAAAATATTTCATCAAATTCAATACCTTTCTTTGGTTCAAACCCCTTCACCACAAGTCTAGCCTTATACCTTTGTTTTCCTCCATATTCTTCCTTCAACTTGTAAACCCGTTTATTCTGCAATGATGTTTTAGTTGTAGGCAACCTTACTAAGTACCAAGTCTAGTTATATACCAAGGAATCCATCTCTTCTTTCATGGCTTCTTCTCACTTCTTCTTGGTTTCTACTTGCATTGCTTCTTCATATCCTTCTGGTTCACCAGAATCAGTCAACAATACATAATATAATGAAGGAGAATATCATTCAGGGGATCTGCTTAACCTCGTAGATCTTCTAACAACACTAGCAGGAGTTTGAAGTGTATGTTGCTATTGTCCTTGCTACTGTTACTGATGTTGATCATTATGATTTCCTCGTATGAATTATTTTCTTGTGATCTCATCAAGCATTGTGTATTATGTGTTTTCTTTTTCTTGTTTCTTTCCCTTCAATTGATATTTGTACAAAACTCTTTCATTGAATACCACATCTCTACTCCTGATGATTTTATGGTTTTCATAATCATATAAGTGTAACCAAAATCATTAACACCATATCCAATGAAGGTGTACTTCGTTGATTTTTCCTCAAGCATTGTTTTGTTTTCTTTATTAATGTGGACTAATGCTTCACAACTGAAAGTGTAACACCCCACCCCACATTTACCCACTTTAAGAAGATCAAAAGGGTAAACATGAGACGAGAGTTACTATGCGTGACCCAACATCTAAGTTCCAGTTATGGAAGTGGGGTATACTAATTAGAAAACTTATTGAAACCTCTTAGGGACACCGGACCACCTAGATGTCAAAGAACATCCACTGATGATCTTACCCTGAGTTGGAACTATATTTTGACCTGACCTCACAAACCAGCCGCACGCATGCCAAGTTGTGCATGCGGATAGAAGGCTCCAGCCTTAGGCATAGGCCTTCCTCCATGTAGCTATAGTCGATATTTCTCAGTTAAGAGACTGTAGCCAAAAGCCCTGTTCTGGATTTTCTGGGCTAGCTATAGACCAACTACCAAGAACAACCCAGAACTATCCATAATCTAGTCTATGATGATGATAATTCCGCACAATCTATACTAAGGCTAAGATCTTGCCCACACTTTCCAAACACATGATAAACATTTAGTTAAACACATGGTAAACATAGTGATTGCAGATCATGAATGCATATTTGTTCATTGTTTCCTTAGCTTCATCAGAGGATCATCAAGAAGGCTCAATGCCCTGTCGAGTTAGCTGCAACAACACTAGTTAGCTTATGCATTCATATAACCATTCAATAACTTATCGAATAATGAACAAGATCCATAATAAGAGGACATCATTTAACCTTGCTTGTAACCAACATTAAACCAGAATGAAACCATGACAAACAAAACATAAAATCAACACAATAACTAATACATGTGCTTATTGATATCAATAAGAAATAACACATAATAACATATGTATAAATCCAACCAAGTCATGGAATTCCATGTACCACCCGACCATATATTGAGCTTAACCAAATCTCTCTTTCATGCAATCACCCCTATGCCATATTCCAAGCATGAATTTGCAGTCACATGGGATAAACCAAAACAAAACCATGGAGGGCTTCTAGAGGTTAAACCACCTCAACCCTTCACCACAATGATTTCACTTCAACTGGTCCAGAAATCACAAAACCAAAACCAGCTTGGATGCCTCCGACTTCTTCACCATACCCAAAGGAATTTTTTCTGTCTCCACCGATTCGTCAAGAGTTCTAGGAGAATGCCCATCTCCAACCTCGACCCTTCATAATTTTCTTGAAACCACCTCACCAAGATCCAAAATCTACCAACCATCCTAAGCTTAACCAAAATAGGGAACCCACTACATCATGGCTATCCATAAAATGGCAAGGCAAGGCTCAAACCATTGCCAATCCAAGAAAAACCATGCCAATGACAAAAAAGTAACCAAATAACCAAATGCATGCACCATGCATTCAAATCTCAACAAGGAAATTACCCATGCAACCTGTTACTTCCAATGTTCTCCTACTATAGCTGGTTTTGCAACCTTCTTCTTCATTGCCCACTAATTCCTTTGCTTGCTTGCTTGCTTTCATCCAAGTGCTCTCTCTGTCCAAGTCCAAGCGAGAATGCCTCAATGTCCAAGTGAATGCTATAATGCTCTTAGGAATCCAAGAAGTCATCAAGAGTAACTAAGAGTGATTAAGAGAGGCATAGAATGTTCCCCCTCTCTTTCCTTCATTTTTCCAATGCATGTATATTCTTATCTCTTCATCTTCCTTTTCTACTATTCACTTTATTTCTTTGATTAATTGCCATTTATTGCCTTTTGTCTTTCGCCAATGCCAATTTTTGTAGCCATTAATAAACCACAAGTGATGCCCACTATAATGTTGTTCCCCCTCATTTAGATTGGAATATGTGTCCCATGACCTTGGCTTAATTTATTTACATGGAAAATCAACCTAGGGTTGTTACAAACCCCTCCCCCTCGGGGGAACACCGTCCTTGGTGTTATATGACACTTATGACCAACAAAACATATTGCTTATTGGAGCTTTATAAACATAGCACGATGTAGCATTTACAATGAAAACTGCTGAAAACATGACAAACATACTTCTTACTAGAGATTTATAACACAACTCGATGTGATATTTACAATGAGAGACACACCCCATTAGAAATTGTAGCAAGAAAGGCTAAATTTGACTTGTGCCTTAGTCAAATTTAATAATTCAATTTTGCACATCAGCATGATGACTTGGATTGCAATTAACTTGTGTGACATGGCTTCGTCTAGTAGTTTACTTAGTAAATTCGAGTTATAGGCTAGAAGTATATTTGCGTATGTAGTGATTGCTAAAATTTAGCAATCTAGTTTAGTTATTTTCAGTTTGACTCAGTTAACTAAGCTCAAGTAACTAGTTGAGTCAATTGAAGGTTAGTTGAATAGTAGAAATGTTGTTAACTTAGTGATCTCTCAATTAAACTAGTCAATCAGCTAAAAATAGCCTAGACATGCAAGGAATTTGAATTGCCTAGTTGGAGTGGAGGAAAAGTCATTGTAATTATCAATTGTATACTAGTTGAGTGCACATGATTAGTAGTAAGCAGGTGAATCATTCCTTAGGAATTGTGCAAGAAAATAAGAGGAAATTCCTATATTTTAGGAGCTAATTTCCTCAAGGAATTTGCAAGGAAATAGGAGAAAGTTGGGGCCTTGAATTGGCTAAGTGTTGGCTAGATCATGACAGTCAACAAGAGAACATATTTACAGTGCAAGGTGTGCTTTAGGATCTAAGCAAGATATTGTAATAGTTTCTCATTCTTATCTAATTAATGAAAAGAAGAAAAGGGGTTTTTCCTAGTTGGGTTCCCCTATAAAATCATTATGTTCTTATGGTTTTAATGGTTGCATGTCATTGCATGTGTTTCTAAATTGTGATTTCCATTCCGCATAATAGTAGAGGAAATTTGTAATCTCTTGATTTCATCAGTAGTAGCAAATTTCTATTAATTTCTACATGGAATCAAAGCATAAATCACACTATAAACTAGTCTATAGAGCTTCTCCTTCAGAGATTTCGATTTACAGATTCAATGAAGCAGTTTTTCTTCTATGCGGGAAAATGTCTTTCAACATATTTTGGAGTATTCCCTTGAGGGAACCTCAAATTTCATAGCTTGGAAGGACATGATGGAAGTTGTACTCGATGATAATGGTGTGTTGGAGTACACCAAAAATGACATTCCAAATGT
This sequence comes from Pinus tabuliformis, assembly GCA_031772625.1. Taxonomy (NCBI): domain Eukaryota; kingdom Viridiplantae; phylum Streptophyta; class Pinopsida; order Pinales; family Pinaceae; genus Pinus; species Pinus tabuliformis. The sequence continues at coordinate 1,149,518,644 of CM062820.1, read as the reverse complement.
ACCTTTGACCAACATGATGTTTGCAAGGCATGCAAATTGGGGAAATATGTCAAATCCACCTTCCAAGGATGAGATAGTAGAGATAGAGCAATCTTGGAGAGAGTCCACTCCAATTTATGTGGATGATTTTCTACAACCTCTACAACAAAACATAGGTATTATGTGATTTTCGTTGATTATTTTTCTAGAAAATACTGGATCTTCTTCATGCGGTAGAAGGATGAAGTTTTCTCAAAATTTGTTGAATTCAAAGCATTGCTTGAAAAGGAGACTGGTTAGGAATTGAAAGCCCTTAGAAGTGACAATGGAGGAGAATTTGTTTCTTTCACCTTCAATGACTTTTGTGCCAAAGAGGGTATTAGAAGAGAACTGATATCACCCCATAACCCACAACAAAATGGGTTGTCTGAAAGGAAGAACAAAACCATAGTGGGAGCAGCAAGAGCCATGTTGCATGATCAAGGGTTGCCATTACATCTCTGGGAAAAAGCATGCAACACCACAATTTATTTGTAAAATAGAAGCCCTCATAGAATACTTGGAATGATCACACCCAAAGAATATTTCTCTAGGAGGAAGCCAAATGTATCTCATTTTTGAATTTTTGGAGCTACTATTTGTTTTCATGTCTCCAAGAATAGTAGAAAAAAACTTGAGCCTACAAATGAGATGGGAGTATTTGTAGGAGACACACACACCACATAATTATCAGGTGTATTTTCCCTCACTTATGGTGACAGTAGTAAGGTGAGATGTCAAATTTGATGAGGATAAGCCTATGATATTCTCTCTAGAGAGAGATCCGAGTATCCCATAGGAGAGGAGCCTCATGCAAAACTTCAGGATGTTGTGGAGCAGCCACAAGTGGAGGAGTAGACAGGAGGTCGAGTGGAGGCACTCACTCAACTAGAATATTCTCGAAAGGGGAGGAAGAGAACCATAGAAGCTGACAGATTGGTATAGGATGCACGGGAGCATGTGGGAGCTCCCACATCTCAGTGCAAGTAGAGGAGGTCACCAGACAGGTACAATGTGTATATGACTTTCATGATAGAACTCATTGAGTTAGAGCCTTCTTCATTTGAGGAAGCAATATCTCAACAAGTGTGGGTTGATTCCATGATGGAGGAGAATGACTCCATCACGAAGAACAATGTATGGGAGGTGGTGTCGAGACTAGAGAACAAGTCAGTGGTTGGTTCCAGATGGATCTACAAAGTGAAGCATGCAGCTAATGGGAGCATCGAGAAGTAAAAGGCCAAATTTTTGGCCAAAGGCTTCTCTTAGGTAGAGGGAGTGGACTATGAGGAAACATTTGCACCAATGGCAAGATATTCCTCGATCATAACCATTCTAGCATTAGCTATGCAGATGGGGTGGAAAATCCATCAGATGGATGTGGAGATTGCATTCCTCAATGGTGTTGTTGAGGAAGAAATTTGCATATAGTGGCCAAAGGGATTTGAGACATATGATAGGAAGACACATGTGTGTGGACTCAAGAGAGCCCTTCATGGTCTTAAACAGACGCCCCAAGCATGGTACACTCGGATCGACACATATCTCAGTGGATTGGGCTTCACCAAAAGTGAAGCATATGCCAATCTCTATCACATTGTGGTAGATGGCAAGTTGCTTATCATGGTATTATATGTTGAGGACTTGATACTTACAGGGGATGAGTAGTTGATCCATTATTTCAAGGAGGACCTTGCAAGATATTTTGGGATGAAAGAATTGGGATTGGTGCATTACTTCCTTGGGCTGGAAGTATGGCAGGGGGATGGTGATTTGTTTATGATTCAGGGGAAGTATGCCTCTAAAATACTTTAGAGATTTCACATGGAGAACTACAACCATAAGGACACACCTCTAGCTACAAACTGGAGGAAGGAGAGTTATTCTTCAGGAGAGGCAGTAGATGCTACCATCTATAGACAACTTGTGGGATCCTTGATGTATCTGGTGAACATAAAGCCTGATATATACTATGTAGTTATCAGTTGAGTCAAGCCATGCCGAAGCCTACCAAGCTATATTGAAAGGCAATAGAGCATGTGTTGAGGTACCTTATAGGAACAACTGAGTATGGGCTATGGTACATGAGGACAAAGGGAGTGAAGCTCCAAGGCTTCACTAATGTAGATTGGGTAGGGAGTCCATCAGATAGGAAAAGTACTTTAGGTGTTATCTTCAATGTTGGGTCTGCAACTATTTCCTAGTATAGTAGGAAACAAAGACCTGTGGCACTCAGCTTAGCAGAGGCTAAATACATGGTTGCAAGTCAAGCAACATGTGAGGCCATATGGATGAGGAAAACACTTGTGGGTATTTTTAGTCAAGAAATGGATTCGACAATTATTTATTGTGATAATCAGAGTTGTATCAAACTCTACCAGAATCCAATATTTCATGACAGGTCCAAGCGCATTGATATCAAGTACCACCACTTATGACATTGTGTGCAGAGGAGAATCATGATGCTACAATACATTCCAACTGAGGAGAAGGATGTAGATATCTTGACAAAGGCATTGTCAAGAGGCAAATTTGAATTCCACAGGTGCAGGATAGGGGTGGTGAAAAATCCCTTTCTTGCTAAGAGGGAGTGTTAGAAATTGTAGCAAGAAAGAATAAATTTGACTTGTGCCTTAGTCAAATCTAGTAATTTGATTTTCCACATCAACAGGATGACTTTGATTGCAATTAACTTGTGTGACATTGCTTTGTCTACAAGTTTACTCAGTGAATTTGAGTTATAGGTTAGAAATAGAGTTGTGCATGTAGTGACTGCTAAAACTCAGCAATATAGTTCAGTTATTTTCAGTTTGACTCAGCTAACTGAGCTCAAGTAACTAGTTGTGTCAGTTGAAGATCACTTGAGTAGTAGAATTGTTGTTAATTTCGTGATCTCTCAATTAAACTAGTCAATTAACTAAAAATAGCCTAGACATGCATGGAATTCAAATTGCTTATCTGGAGTAGAGGAAAAGAAACATTGTAATTATCAATTGTATACTAATTGAGTGTATAGGCTTGGCAAGAAAGTAGGTGAATCATTCTTGGGGAATTGTGCAAGCAAATAAGAGGAAATTCCTATCTTTTAAGAGTTAATTTCCTCAAGGATTGAACAAGGAAATAGGAGAAATTTGGGGCCTTGAATTGGCTAAGTGTTGACCAGATCAAGACAATCAGCAGGAGAACAGGTTTATAGTGCAAGGTGTGCTTTAGGATCGAAGCGAGAAATTATAATAGTTTCACATTCTCATATGATTAATAAAAAGCAGTAGAGGGGTTTTTCCCAATTGGGTTCCCTTGTAAAATCATTGTGTTCATGTGGTTTTAATGGTTGCATGTCATTGCATGTGTTTCTAAATTGTGATTTCCATTCTGCATAATAGTAAATGAAATTTGTAATCCCTTGATTTCCGTTTGATTTCATCAGTAGTAAAAAATTTCTATTAATTTCTACACACACACACATATACTAGAAACTCATTTGCTTTAACCAGCAAATAAAGAAAAATATAATGCCCACATTTGATCAACCATCTCCCATGTAGTTTCATTGGGCCCAAAGCACTTCCACTATACTTTAAATTGCTCTATTGCTTAGTTCGAGAGCATGAGTTCTTTCCATTGCAATATGCATTTTGGTTCTACTTGGAACTCTCCCTCTGATTCCACCTGCAATATAAACCAATCAATCACATGATGAACATCTTGTACATATCTCTTAAGCAATGAAACATGGAAAACGTCATGTAATTTCACTGATGGAGGAATTGCAAGTCAGTGTGCCACTGGTCCAATCCTCCTAAGGATCTCAAAAGGCCCACAATACCGAGGTGCCAACTTGGCACATGACCAAATCCTCAAGGAGCTCATCTTGGGCTTGATGCGTAAATAAACGTGCTCCCCAACCTGAAAATCCTTGAATGCTCTATGTTGATCTGCATAACTCTTCTGCCTATCTTGTGTTGCCTTTAAATTCCTTTTAATAACCTACATCTCCTGCTCCATCTCTACTAACATATCTGGTCCAGTCAACACCCTATTCACTATATCACTCCAGCAGATAGGAGTTTTACAACTCCACCCGTAGAGAGTCTCAAATGGACTCTGCATCTTCAATGATTCCTTATACCCATTGTTATAAGAAAACTTCACCAGTGGAAGATACTCCTCCAACTTCCTATGTTGATGCATGACATACATCCTCAACATATCCTTAAGGATCACGTTAACCCTCTCTGTCTTCCCATCTGTCCGTGGATGATAAGTTGTACTGAAGGCTAACTCTATCCCCAATTCTGCAAACAACTCCTTCTAAAACCCAGAAGTAAACTTGGCATCTCTATCTAATATAATCTTCTTGGTAACCCCATGCAACCTCATTATCTCCCTGATGAAGATCTGAGCCACTTCACTACCTAAATTAGTAGACTTCACTACAATGAAGTGAGATACCTTGCTTAACTTGTCAACCAAAACCATGATGGAATCATGCTACCTCGATGTCCTAGGAAATTTTATAATGAAGTCCATATAAATGACCACCCATTTCCATTGTGCAATCAAAATAGGCTACAATAGGCCAACATGATGCTTGCATTCAACTTTCACCTGCTGACAGTCTAAGCACCTTGCAACAAACTCAGCCACCTCTTTCTTTAATTTCGACCAATAGTAGAACTTATTTATATCTACCAAAGTCTCCTGGCATCCTGGGTTGCCTCAATATGGCTGGACATGAAAGTATCTCAAAATAAGCTTCTTCAATTCGCTGCTATCTAGCACATAAATCCTACTCTTGAATATGAACAAGCCATATGTTGTGAGTTGATACTCTACATCCCTATCACCTTCACTCTCTTGCTATAATCTCTACTTCAATTGTTGGTACTTCTCATCATGTTGCCCTACATGCAAGATATTCTCCTATAAAACTATCCCATAAGAGCTCAGAACTGAAATATGATTCACCTGGACTCTCTTACTAAGAGCATCCTCAACCTGGCTCTCCTTGCCTTTAATGTACTTGATCTCAAAATCCAATTCACTAAGAGTAGCCAACCATCTAGCTTTCCTTGCATTCATATTGGGTTGGTTAAACAAGTACCTCAGACCACAAAAAGGCTCATCAAGATGAACCTTTTGCCAAGGAGATAATGTCTCCACGTCTTCAATGCATGAATGATGGCTTCCAACTCAAAATTATGAGTGACATAATTCTACTCATGTTCATTCATCTTGCTTGATTCATAGCACACCACCTCCCCTTTCTGCGTCAGGACTCCACCAAGTCCTTCCTTACATGCATCTGTACAAACCACAAACTCCTTATCAGGATATGAAATCTTCAAAACTGGAGCATTGGTAAGTAGATGCTTCAATTGATCAAAACTAGTTGCGCACTCATCAATCCATTCAAACTTCTCCCCTTTCCTTTGGAAAGATGTGATGGGATAGCCAATCTTAGAGAATTTATTGAGGAACCTCCTACAATAACCTACTAGTCCCATAAATGATCTGACCTCATCCACTTTCTTTGGAGCTAGCCACTCCATGATAGCTTTAATATTTTCAGGATCCACTACTATCCCCTCCTCAGAAACAACACGTCTCAAGTAATGAATCTGAGTTTGAAAAAAACTGCACTTGTTGAGCTTAGCATACAATTGATGCTCTCTCCACAATCTCAATATTGTTTCCACGTGCTCTGCATGCTCCTCCTCATTCTTTGAATAAACCAATATGTCATCAATAAAGACTATCACAAACTTGTCTAGATAAGGGTGCAAAACATTGTTCATCAAACACATGAAGGTGGTTGGAGCATTGGTAAGACCAAAAGCAACCACCACAAACTCATAGTGTCCATATCTTGTACGAAATGTAGTCTTGTAGATATCTTCTTCTTTGATACGCACCTGATGAAATCCTGATCTTAGATGAATCTTTGAAAATATTGTTGCTCCCTTCAACTAATCAAACAAATCGTCAATCTAAGGCAATGGATACTTGTTCTTGATAGCCACCTTGTTCAAGTGCTTGCAATCAATTCCCAATTTGAGAGTATCGTCATTATTCTTTACAAACAACACTAGTGCACCCCAAGGAGACACACTTGGCCTTATGTATCCCTTATTAAGCACCTCTTTAAGCCTAAATTTACATTCCACCAACTCGAGAGTGCTCATCATGTACAGTGCCTTAGATGCTGGTGTTGCTCCTTGTACCAACTCAATAGAGAAATCCACCTCTCTATGAGGAGGAAGCCCTAGAATATCTGCAGGAAACACATTCTGAAACTACTACAAGACAGGATACCTCCTCATGACTTCATCATCCTTCTCTTCCATCCCTTTGTCACTAGAAACATGTACTGCAAACAATAAACATACTTTCATGTGGTTGCACTTAGCTTCCATAGCTATAACCAATCTTACTGATGTAGGCTTCTTCTTTCCCTGCAAGATTCTCGTTTCTCCATCATCATCTAGGCACTCAAAGGCCTTTTCATAGAAATCCACCTTAGTGATTTGAATAAACAGTCAGTCCATGCCCAAAAGCATGTTATAAGAAACCCAAAGGAAGCACATTTAGATGTCCTTATGTAGGCATGCAATTAATATCAAATGCACAATCTCACCCAATGGTGAACTCTTCTCTTAGTCCTTGTAGCCAATTTCACCAATCAAGATTTTGCATGCACTTTCTTATTCAATTGACACTAATCCACCAGGTCAAGACTAATATGGCTATAATTCAATCTAGCATCAATCAAAATAGAAATAACTTGATCACAAAGCTTATCTTCAATCTCAATAATGGATGCCTGATGGTTTGCCTACATGTTATCCACTACTGCATAGATCCAGGGAATGCTCTAACCTACATCCCTAACTTTCTCTACCTCCTTAGCACTGCAGATCTGAGGCTTGTGTAATGGCCCTGGTGAAAATTCCATGTAATAAAAGTTAATACAGGCAAAATAATAACCATGGTTATGGGACACTTATTCCAAGAATGTTGGGCAAAACATCCTAGTGTGGGTGTTCATTTGGTTTATTATGGCTAAGGAAAATGGTAAAGGAAATGACAAAGGCTTTGGAAAGGTAAAATAACATTTTTGGCAATTTATTTATGAAAATAAAAGAAATTAGGGGAAAAATGAAGGAAAATAATGGAAAATTGAAGAAAATAGAGGCCTTATTAATACAAAGGCTTTTGAGAATCAGTTGGTACATTTTGTCAGTTCGGTTTTGGAGCTCTCTCTCTATTCTCTCTCTCACACACTCTTGGACACTTAGAGTTTTCTTGGAGCACTTTAGCATTGGATCAAGAAAAGAAAAGAAGACAAAGGAAAGCAAGGAGGAGTAGGATCAAGCAGTTACAACGGGATTATTTGCAGGTATTGATTTGCATGTGTGATTTCCTTGCTAGTTTTAGCATGCATGGTTATGCATGTGTGTTCTTGGTTTGCTTGCTATCACTGGCATGGGTTTTTCTAGGTGTGACAATGTTCTTCACCCTTGCCTTTCCATTTTGGAATAACCATGTAGTGATGGAGTTATTATGTTTTGGTTGAGTTGGATTGTCGAATGGATTCGAAACTGAGATAGGTGGTCTCTAAAAGAAAGAACACATTGATCCATGTGGATATTAGCGGCCACCTGCCAATTCCACTTGGACCCCCACCATTGTTTCTTTCAGTTTTTCAATTTCCTTAATTGTAGCATAGTTTACTATTTTTAGTAATTTTTCGGGTCCTAAACTTCCGGAGCCTTTTTGAGGCCCTAAACGACGTTTTTTTGGGAAAACCAAGAGCAACATGTGTCATAAATTGATGTTGCTCACTCAAAAATTGTAGTCCTTAGATAGATATTTCTAACGAGGTATTGTGCGCGTCAGACGGAGATCGTATGCCAAAGTTACGAACCCAGGAAGTTGATGTACCATTTTACCCAAACAGGACCCACAGTTTGGCATTTCATCTCCTAGGGTTAGGTTTTTGGATGTTTAGGGTTTTCCATTATTTCTCAACAATAAATAGGCCTCTGAGCCTCATTGTAACACAGTTCAGAGGCATGTAGCCGCCACATCTATTCTCAGAGATAAACTACCATCACCCAAGCTAGTCTTATTTCCATTCTGTTTGTAAGCATATTTCAGTATTTGATATTAATGAAATGAAGTGTTATTTCTACTGAATCTTTGTATTTATGGTTATATTTTAATTTGTTGCATTCCTGTTTAAATCCGGACCACACATGGCCTAGTGCTCCTTGAATCATATTGTGGATTGTGGTAAAGCCTTGGCCTAGTAACCCCTGAACCAGACTCTGGGTTGTGGTAAAGCGGATTTTGTGTTACCTTAGTGGCCCTAGGAATCCTCGATTGGTGAATGATGGGATATATGGTAAATCATAAAGGTGGGTGCCCTTGATCAGGCCTAGGAATCCTTGGTCGGTGAATGCCAGGATATGCGGTAAAGCTTGGAGGGTGAGGTCTCGATTAGGGCCTAGTGATCCAATGTGGATTGCGGTAAAGCCTAGTTCTACTGATGAGGGTGAGGTGGTGTAGCCTCAGGAAGCCCTGGTTGACTTTTGTTTATGAGTCCCACATTCATGCTTGGAATATGGCACGAGGGTGATTAGCTGAAAGAAATATTTGGTTTATCCAATCTATGGTCGGGTGGTTCGTGGAAGTCCCATACCTGGTTGGCTTATGCATTCATTAATAAGAGTTCCTTTCCTTGGTATTTTATGAGCAAATGTATTGGTTCATATGTGGAAACTATGGTTGTTGTACCCTTGTTCTTATTGTTGTTTATATGTTGGTTATGAGTATGTTTTATGACAGTGATGATATATGGCTCTCATCATGTTTTGATTTGTAAATGAATGATCAATGGATATATGACCTAATAGATGATAATGCAGCTAATGTGATAAGGCATCAATGATTCTTAGCGATTCTCAAATAAGTATGAGACCCCTATGCTAAGATTTGTTGTTATGACCTGTAGAATGCATATATGTGACATGTTTGGCGAAATGCCTGTCATGGCTAGTAGGGTTCCAGTCAAGTCTTTGTTCAAGTATTTGCATTAGTATCATTGTTCAGATGTTATATTTCGTTTTTGGAAGTTTCATCGAGTTTTGGGCAGTGGCCTGAGTCCTGGCCCTTAAAAAGTGGCACATAATCTAGGGTCGTTAGCTCTTAACTAGTTGAAAAAGACCCCAGTCGCTTGCATGCCCTTGCTGTGAGTCCCAGTCGCATGCATGCCCGTGTCATGGGAGAAACTAAGGCTATAGTATAGTAAAATGTTAAGTTTCCTCAAGGGTTGGTCACTTGGAAAGGTTGGTTGGCTCCTGGAGGGTCGCATGCATGTCCATGTCATGGGAGAAACTAAAGTTATAGTACATTAAAATGTTAAGTTGCCTCAAGGGTTGGTCACTTGGAAAGGTTGGTTGGCTCTTGGAGGTTCTATAGCATGTATGGAAGGTTAGTTTGGTTTTGTTTTGCCGGTTCCACTTCCTTAACTGTACATGGGGAGTTGAATCAGATCAAAGTAGCCTCTTGTCACATGTTTACCCTCGCGGACCAGTTAACTTGGGTAAATGTGGGAGGAGGGTGTTACAGCCTGTCGCCCTGATGCAATGAACAATCCCTCTTGCGATGGTCTCTAGCACAAGTCCAACATCTCAAAGGTTTTCTACCATCTCCTTTATTATGCTACTCCTTAGGTTGGGACTTGTGTCCTCTCTCAGTTGCATTGACTTTCTTATGAGGTGCCATATTTTCCTTGTCACCTACATCCTGAAACCTTCCTCACTTCTTGATCCATTTTCCTTTAGTCTTCTCATTACCCTTCCAATCACACTTGAACTCAGGCTTGCGTTTTGATTGCTCATAACAATGCTTCAAGATTTTTTATGGATTCCTCCAGTGTTAATTTTAGGTATGTTCTATGCTAGAGCAATTTATTTAAATTTCTTTTCCAGATTAGCAATCACATCAACATAAAGTAAATTGTAGATAGAACATAAATATAAATTTCAAAAGACAAGCCAAGACAAGAGGACACAAGATGTGGTGCTAGCCAGGGACAAACCCCAATGTGGGGAACCCTTGATCAATTCTTCTTTTATGTTCTTCAAAGTTTAGTAGAGAGAGAGATAGTACATTTACAATAGAAGTCAACACTTTGACTTATCTAGATCTGAGCATAGATCATCTCCTATAACGATGAGATTAGTTGAAGACATTTTGCTTCAACTGATTCTCCAAGGTGACAGCTTCACCTATCGTATTGCTGCTTTTCGTTCATCATCTTCATGTTGCTCATCATGCTGCATTTTCCATGGTCTTATTCATCATCAAGCTGCCCATGCTCATGATCTCATTCATCATCATGCTACCCATGCTCATATCATCATGCATCATTATGATTCTCATGCTCATGATGCTACCCATGATCTCATTTATCGTCAAGCTGCCCATGCTCATATCATTATGCTGCCCATGCTTATATCATTATGCTACTCATGCTCATGATGTTGTCCATATCATGATAATGCCGCTGAAGGATTTCATAGATCCTTTTTGCCACAGGAATACGTTGATGATACATAAGCCAATGATCTCCTTATTGAATCCTTATCTCAGCATCGAGTCATAGCAAGATAGTAATTTGCTTGACTGCGGCTCTTTGCAGCTGCATGCCTTTACTGTGGCTCCATGCATTGACTGCGACTTCATGTTGCGGCTTCATGCATTGACAGTGGCCTTATGTTGTTTTCTCCATGCGTATATCATGTATAGAGTCTCCATGAATAAGGATCTCTATGACCTATGCATAAGAGTCTTCATGAACTGTGTATTAGTGTCTTTATTACCAGCGTATAAGTGTCTCTACGACCTGTGCATAATAGTCTCCATGAACTGCGTATGACTGCGTATAGAGTGATTGTGTATAGGGTCACCATTTCAGTGTGTAGAGTCTTTATTGTTGGATCAGTCTTCATGACTGCGTTTCAATGTTTCCATGGCTGCATATAGATGAGTCTTTATGACTGTGTATAGATGATTTCATGGTTGTGTAATTGCATATAGATGATTCCATGGGTACGTATAGGTGAGTCTTAAGATTGTGTATAGAGTCTCCAAGAACTGTGTATAAGAGGTCATCATGAACAACGTATGAACAATGTACAAGGTTTCCATAACTGCGTAAGAGTCTTCATTTGACTGTGTATGAATAAGTCTATGTTTCCTACTTAGAACATTCTCATAAGCATGCGGCTTACTGCGGCTAGGGCATAACGTATCTTCATTGTGTCTCTCCTTTTCCAAAACCCAAAACGTGGAGAGGAGGAGACCATACATGAAGAGTATGTCTTCTTCAAAATGACTTCAAGTCTCTTCTTATTCATACTAAAACGTAGATGATGAATAGACATGACTATTGGGCTTCTGAGCCTACATAAGATGCTAGTCGACTTGGCAATATGTCATATAATATAAATAAATTCATAACTTCATAAATACTTATTGGAATTGGGTGATCTTTAGATCAATCCTACACCTCTCGATGAGAGGGATCCAATAAAAATATCAACTGCCATAAATAATATGACCCACATGGAGTTTGGCCCTAGTTTCCAATTTTAACACTCCCTCTCAACTAGGGAGAACTCCATCTGCTGATCCATATGTCCGACTGTACTATCCCTGCGCCCTTCACTGCTATGCTCAGCTCTGTTAGCTCTACTCAACTCTACTGGCTCTGCTCAGCTCTTGCTCAGCTCTGCTGGCTCTGCTCACCTCTTGCTCAGCTCGGCTGGCTCTGCTCAGCTCTGCTGGCTCTGCTCTGTTCAGCTCTGCTGGCTCAGCTCAGCTCTTGCTTAGCTCTGTTGGCTTTGCTCAACTCTTGCTCAGCTCTGCTGGCTCTTCTCAGCTCTTGCTCAGCTCTGCTAGCTCTGCTCTGATCTACTCAGCTCTGCTGGCTCCGCTTTGCTCTACTCTGCTCAACTCTGCTTAGCTCTGCTGCTCTGCTCTGCTTAGCTTTGCTGAACCATGAAGAAGAAGAATTGATCAATAATGTGTCATACCATTCTCCACTGACCCGAAGTCAGTCTCAGAGTGTGTACCACTGGTCCCAGACCAGTCTCAACTGACCTGAAGTCAGCGTCATAATGGGTACAACTCCTACCACTGGTCCCAAACCAAGATTCTACTGACTCGAAGTTAGTCTCAGAGTATGTACCACTGGTCCCAAACCAGTCCTCTATTGACCCGAAGTTAGTGTCATAGTGGGTACAACTCCTACCACTAGTCCCGAACCAGTATCATTGATCCCAGATCAATGAAGTTCATCCTAGCATAGGGAGTATGGTAGATACAACGATGCGTCCATCGGTACTACTATGGTCCCTATCCTCATTTCTTTGCTCATTGATCAAATGAGAGGTACTTCCCATGAGTCCCAGACTACATGGGTAGGATGCCTCAACAGGAGAACTAATCAATCTTGTACTCACAGGAGAACTAATCATCCTGCTACACAATTGCCATGGAGAACACATCATCCAGACCTCATAGGAGAACTAATCATCCTGCTACACAAGAAAGCGAATCATCCTGTTCCACAAGAGAGTGAATCATCTTGTTCCACAAGAGAGCGAATCATCTTGTCCACAGGAGAGCGAATCATCCTGTCCACAAGAGATTGAATCATCATGTCCCATAAGAGAGCGAATCATCTTGTCCCACAAGATAGCGAATCATCTTGTCCACAGGAGAGCGAAACATCTTGTCCACAGGAGAGTGAATCATCCTGTCCCACAAGAGAGCGAATCATCTTGTCCACAGTGCGCACCACCAAGGGAGGGTGAGTCACCCTGTGGTCATATGTTGCTCCAATAAGAACCACAAGCCCCCCAGAGCTCCCAAATCTCAATGTATGCAACATGCAGGACCCTTTTACAAGGGTCTCTCGACGACTCCAAGTCGTTCGGGAAAATCACAAATTTGATCTTTCCCCGAGGCTCTGACAAAGTGTAGTGACCTGTATATCATCTCAATGCGATGGAGCCTCCTTGCTCATCGACTTACCATATCCCAGATAAGGCAGTATCTAATGTCTATCTGCTGGAGCAATCATTGAATACGAGATTCCTCAATAATTGAATCCCACCTCTAGTTATCACAAAGAATCACAGTGGTATTCATCATGTGTACTCACTGAAGAGTTTCCACAACTAGGGAACTTCATATGAGGTCATACTCGTAGTTATGTATGCGATCTCGGTGGTACTTATAACAATCGACTTTTGCTTCCTACTCATCCATGATATCGAAGCAAAATTCAAAGAGAACCAACACTAAGAAGTGCTCTAGTGATCCTTCACACTGCCTGCCCAGTTAGAATTCGAATAATCATGTAGTTTTCATATTTCCGGCAATGTATCTCAATCCATGAGATATTGTGCCCCGAAGATATCTCAAAAGATTCTTGGCAACAATATAATGAGGCTCAGCCAAATATGAGCTCACCATGCTAAAACCTATGTCCGGAATCCAACTCCCTCTTACTTCTGCAAATGAGAGGGTTTGCACTTGTCAGAAATAGTTCGTCCATATAAGGTGCCGGTATGAGAGGTCTATCATCCACAACCTTTGGGTAATGGTTTGGATCGATTTCACTCCTAGTGAATCTCAGCTTCATCAAACAACTATCAATCCTCTCATACTATGCCCGGGGTGATTTGCTTCAAGCCATAGAAGGCTTTCTTCCACCTGTATACATGAGATTCCCGTTTATGAATCTCAAACTCCACGGGTTGTTCCAAACCTGTGGACTTGCTACATGAGGGGAATGGTCCCCTTGTAAGATTTTCCTTCGGTACATCTCAGACCTGTACTTTCATGCTCCTTTTGAATTCAGGCTTCCCTGTTGTTAGTGTCAGTCTTTCCAGCCTTCCTCCAGTGATCAAATATGCTCTTACAAAGTGGTCTCATAGTGTCCAGGTCAAATTTTGTCATTTCAAAGAGTTTTCAAGCAAAATTTGGTCACTAGGCATTAGGTCTAGGGTTTGCTTTCACTCCTTCTAAAGTTGTCCAAATGTCGTTCCATGTCATCATTCAGCTGGGTCTATCATCATTCATAGGGTTTTCATTATCATGTCAGTGTCTAATGAGTCATTTTACACCTTGTTCATGCTTCAGTTGCGCCTACGCAGGGTCATTTCCCTCTCCTAGGGTTTTGAAAGCTAATTTCTCTTGGACGGTCAAATCATCGGCAAAACTTGTATCCAGATGTTTATACACCTTCCCCTATCCTTCATATACCTTATCAAATGCTTCCCATCACTGAGATCCCCCAAAATCCTCATTTTTGCACAAACCCTAGTTTCTAGCTACAACCTGGCAATTTTCTAGGTTGGGCCTGTGTTTTGCCCTTGTGGACCCCTTCCCCTCACTCAATCTTTGAGATTCCACTTTCCCCTGCTTCCTAACATCCCTCCCTACTTCCAAAAATTTCCCCAAGAATTTAGAAGCCTCTTATCCCCTTCATTTCGCTTCATTTCGACAAAATCCTTTGTTCCACACATCGGGATAAGTTTCACTCAAAAGCCGTTTCAGAGCAATCAAAGATGAATTTTGGAAAATTGAGAGAGGCTTTTGTCCATAACATGCCAAAGAAGAAAACCTCCTTCACTTTTTGCACAGGTGTCATGGTTTTAGAGAAATGTCAAAATTGCAATCGCCAGATCCAAGGAGGTTGGCCAAGGCACTAAAACGACGGAAAAGGCCCGATCCACTCCAAATTTTGGCCAAAGCCTCTTTGAATGAGCATGGTACTTTATTGGGGACTCCCAGCCCAAATTTCAAGAAATTTGGAGAAAATTTTGTCAATTGTGAATTTTTTGTGCCAAACACAGGTTTTCTTCACCAACACGTCGCGCGCCTCGCGCGACCTTTTCGATGGGCAACTCCATTTTGGGAAAACTCAGCATTTTTGGATTTTTCATGCAAAGATACACCTGCTCAGCAATTACCAAGAGATTTCATCAAATTTTGAGCCTCCAGAAGGTCAAAAAACAAGCAAAAAATGACTTGCTGCCACCTTTTTGACACACAGGAAGCAGTCTTGGGAGATTGCAATTTTGGAGGGGAAAATGGCCACCAAATTCAGAAATTCCACTTGGGTTGGAAAGTAGACATCCAGAACTTTCCAACAAGCCCACTTTTGCTTCATTTGGACACCTGGAAGTGCTTCAAAAGCAGCTCCAAAGGCGCGCGACCTGTTCAGGATCAGGGCGCGACCTGTTGGGAAAGTTTGCCAATTTTTCATCTACAGCTCAGGAATTCGCCCAGCTTTGACCAGTTTTGACTTGTGATGGGATTTTTCACCCTCTTTGATGTAATTAATGTATTTTCATGTTGACATGACACTTATTTACCTATTCTAGAAGATTCATTCATGAAATAGCAAACATTTAATGAATGAATTGGTTTCCTAGCTTATAGAGGCAAGTTGTTTTGACTGCCTAGATTTTAGTGCTCAGTTTAGAATTGGTTGAAACAGCTCCTAGAAGGATGAGCTCGACCCCTAGAGGCAAGGAAAGGTGTTAGCTTGCCTATATTATGTATTTTCTTAGTCATTTTCAGAGGTTGGAGAGGTTGGACTCTTGAGGGAGAAAGCTTCTATTGTATTACTCATTGTATCTCTGCAATTTTGGCAAAGGAAGAAAGACCAGGGTTTTGCAGTCCTTTTTGGGATTCCTGTGGTTACATGTATTGATGGTGTGTTTCTCTTTGTACTTGTAAGTTTTTTGTGTGATTCATCTTCTTACTTTTCCTTCTGCAAATTAGGCAAATGAAGTGTTAAAGTAGAATTCATGATTGCCATGCTCTGCTTTTAAGTTTGCTTAATATTTATATTTCCATCTGTCTAAAGAGAACCCTTGAAGGTTTCTTGCTCTCTTTAGCTCCTCACCGGTCATTCCTATCCATTTACTTAATTCAAAGGCATCAATACAGTCTCCTACCTTGCCCCAAAGAACCCCCCTGCAAAAACTGTGTCCAATCCCCGCACCCAAAATTGCCTTTCCCCAACTTTCCACCAAAACCCTAAAAATCGCAATTCAAACCTTTTTATCAGTTTATTAGCCTAAAATCAGTGTTTCCTTATTGGTTATCTCGCCCATTGAAGATCTTTACCGAGATAGACCGGAGAGAGCCCTCTCCTGCCCCGTAGGGCTAGCTACGAGGCTAAGTGGTCTGATGTTGCCTTGGAATTTACCTTTTTCAGCCTGAGGTGAAATTTCAAGCGCTAACATATTGGCGACCATACTGGGAAGAAAAAACTTATTTGTGGGTTGATGTGTTTGTCTCATAAGTCTTAGACGGAGCCTGAAGTTATGCCAGGTAGCCTTCGAAACGCTTTTGCTTTGCATAAGCGGAAGTAGATAAACGCTGCTTCAGTCCATCTCCGTGAGCTTGTGAATACAACACTTCATTTGCATTTCACCCCAGTACATGTATCAAGTTCAGATCTGATTGTTGATGGTGGACAACGATCAGACACTTGAAAGGCTAAAATCATTCACCTGGCGACTCTAAATCATTTTCGAGATCAGATCCAAAGACTCCACTGGAGGATGATCCCGACCAGCAGAAACATGAAAGGACAACATGGACAGATCAGGTATTCAAGTTGGAATTGCATCCAAGACATTTTGTTCTTTGTTCTAAATTATTTCTTCTCTTTTCCCAAGAATGTAAAGAAGGCTTTGCAAAGTATACTATGCTTGAGAAAAGATCCCAGGCCTGCATTTGATTCCTTCCCTTTGAAGATTGTAAATGCCAAAGATTTGCATGCCTTTGAGCTTGATCAGGATCCTTTTTCCGAATTTTGTGATGACCATCTTCAAATTGATGAGTCTCAAGCAACCAAGACTGATTCTATACCTGCTGTACATACCCCTACACCTTGTAAAATTCCAGATCGGTATAAACCTCTTGTTTTACCTTCTGTTCTCCATGCTTTCCCCAAAAACTATGATCTATACTTGCCGAGGTTTGATGGTGAAAGTAAGAATGTCAACGCTGAGCAACATGTGCAGAATTTTGAGAATTTTCTAGATCTTTTTGAAGTTGATGAAGAAGATGTTAGTATTAGGCTTTTTGCTCTTTCTTTGCAAGCTAAAGTGAAGAGTTGGTTCAAAGCCCTGCCTGATGCAAGCATCTCAGATTTCCAGCAGTTCGTCAAAGTTTTTCTCGACAGGTGGATGATCGGACAAAACCTTTTCTTGATTGTAGAAGAGTATAACCAGCTGAAAAGATTGCCAGGGGAGACAGTACAACAGTTTTCAGCCAGATTTAACCAAGTTTATTATTCGATGCCAATTGATATAAGGCCTCCTCCTAGATCTGCTCTCTTGCACTATCTGGGTGCCTTTGATCCGGAGATGGAGTTTCAGCTGAGAGAAAGGGATATTGCAACGCTTCATGAGATGCAAAACAGTGCAGTAAATGTAGAGGCGCATCTGCTGATCCGACGGGCAAGGTTGAAGGAAGAAGAGATGAAAAACATAGATCCGGAAAAATCAACATCTCTAGAGGTGAAGCTTGACATTTTGGTAAGTGCAGTGGAAAAGATGATGGACAAGATCAACACAAGGAATGATTATGATGTTCAAGGCTCGCTGATTGAAGAAGAACAAGTTGCTGATCCAAAACATTTTGTTTCTTATCCTAGTTGTCATAGATCTGATAATGATTGTTTTGTAGATCACCTTGGAGAAGAGAGATCTGTTGATATGACATGTATGCTTGATGATGTCTTTTATACTGATGATTTGCCTCAGTTTGATCAGTATGATGATGATTATGTTCTCCAAACATAAGCTAATCTTGCAATCAAACAAGTAGCTAGTTTGTGGGAGGAAAAAGTTCATTTTCAGCAGCTTGAATACAATGTTCAGCCATCACATATCAGCTATGACATTGACGAGGAAAGTGCAGCAAAGTTTGAAGTAAGTGAAGGATCTTTGCCTTTTTGTTTTGATTCGTTTCAGTTCATCAGAGATAACTACCATGCAATCAGAAATCAAATGTCAACAAGTCTTGATTTGAATCATCTTGAGAGCAATGAAAATTTTGTTCAAGACTTCTCATATTCAGATATCCAGCCCCCGAAAGCCATTGATTGTCAAGTTGCAGCTGAAGACTTGGAAGTGGACACGCATGATTTAATGATTCAAGGTGAATCCGTACCATTCTGTTTTGAATCATTTCAGTTCTTGAAGGGTAGATTGCATAGTAAATCTTCAAATGAACAGCCTATAACAAATCAGCAATCTCTCAGTGTTAATGTTGAGGATGAGACAAACAACAAAATTCTTGAGCAGCCTGTAGCATCAGATTTGCAACCACCAAATGAAATTGAAGGGCAGATTACAGATGAAGCTGTGGAAGATGAAATACATGATTTGATGATGCAGGAAGATTCTATACCCTTTTGTTTCGAAGCATTTCAGTTTATAAGGCAAAATCTTCGTAAAATTTCTCAAGAAAAAGATGAACAGCTAGAAGGATGTCATACATTTTCAATGGATACATTACGACAGTCTTTTCAAGTTTTTCATGATCCAATAGCTGATGTTTTGGATGAGGTTTGCAGTCAAAGTATTTCTCCATTGACTACATGTGAGCTTGAAACATGTGCTGATATGAATTTGATCCGGCAGCCGGTTTCTTTCTCATTTTCAGCAGAGGTCTTGTCACAAGGCTCAGATCAAAGTTTGCATTCATGGTATGAGAAAAAGAGAAGTAATCCATTGGATGAGCTAAGTTCCAGTGTGCTTGAATTTCAAGATCCTTATGCAGTGTTTTTGGAGGTGGATAGAGAATTCATATCATTCAACGGATCTGTTTCTAAGTTGTCATGGGAGTTGCCTTTCAGTAGTTCTCTCTTGTTGTTCATAAGTGAGCACTTGTGGAGAATTCGAACAGCAGATGGGATACTTACTTGGTTGCATTGGTTGTTTCATTTCACTTGATCAGGTGATGAATGAAACTGTTAGAGTAGGTTTTGATGAATAAGCTCCCCTTTGAGCATCATTTCCAGTTTGTCGGTTGTGTTTAAGTATTGAGTCAGTTTTTAGTTGAGTGAGAGTCAATTTGTGTTGTCAAGTCATCAGTTTTCAGTCATGCATTTTAGTTTGAGTTTTTGACTCCATTGCCCAATGGATGAAGGCACTGTCTGCTCTCCCAAAGATCTGTCGTTCTTGGCACCTCCAAGGAGCTACCATCCCCATTGGAGCCAATGTTAGTGTCAGTCTTTCCAGCCTTCCTCCAGTGATCAAATATGCTCTTACAAAGTGGTCTCAGAGTGTCCAGGTCAAATTTTGTCATTTCAAAGAGTTTTCAAGCAAAATTTGGTCACTAGGCATTAGGTCTAGGGTTTGCTTTCACTCCTTCTAAAGTTGTCCAAATGTCGGTCCATGTCATCATTCAGTTGGGTCTATCATCATTCATAGGGTTTTCATTATCATGTCAGTGTCTAATGAGTCATTTTACACCTTGTTCATGCTTCAGTTGCGCCTAGGCAGGGTCATTTCCCTTTCCTAGGGTTTGAAAGCTAATTTCTCTTGGACGGTCAAATCATCGGCAAAACTTGTATCCAGATGTTCATACACCTTCCCCTATCCTTCATATACCTTATCAAATGCTTCCCATCACTGAGATCCCCCAAAATCCTCATTTTTGCACAAACCCTAGTTTCTAGCTACAACCTGGCAATTTTCTAGGTTGGGCCTGTGTTTTGCCCTTGTGGACCCCTTCCCCTCACTCAATCTCTGAGATTCCACTTTCCCCTACTTCCTAACATCCCTCCCTACTTCCAAAAATTTCCCCAAGAATTTATAAGCCTCTTATCCCCTTCATTTCGCTTCATTTCGACAAAATCCCTTGTTCCACACATCGGGATAAGTTTCACTCAAAAGCCGTTTCAGAGCAATCAAAGATTAATTTTGGAAAAGTGAGAGAGGTTTTTGTCCATAACATGCCAAAGAAGAAAAACCTCCTTCACTTTTTTCACAGGTGTCATGGTTTTAGAGAAATGTCAAAATTGCAATTGCCAGATCCAAGGAGGTTGGCCAAGGCACTAAAACGACGGAAAAGGCCCGATCCACTCCAAATTTTGGCCAAAGCCTCTTTGACTGAGCATGGTACTTTATTGGGGACTCCCAGCCCAAATTTCAAGAAATTTGGAGAAAATTTTGTCAATTGTGATTTTTTTGTGCCAAACACAGGTTTTCTTCACCAACACGTCGCGCGCCGCGCGCGACCTTTTCGATGGGCAACTCCATTTTGGGAAAACTCAGCATTTTTGGATTTTTCATGCAAAGATACACCTGCTCAGCAATTACCAAGAGATTTCATCAAATTTTGAGCCTCCAGAAGGTCAAAAAACAAGCAAAAAATGACTTGCTGCCACTTTTTTGACACAAAGGAAGCAGTCTTGGGAGATTGCAATTTTGGAGGGGCCAATGGCCACCAAATTCAGAAATTCCACTTGGGTTGGAAAGTAGAATCCAGACCTTTCCAACAAGCCCACTTTTGCTTCATTTGGACACCTGGAAGTGCTTCAAAAGCAACTCCAAAGGCGCGCGACTTGTTCAGGATCAGGGCGCG
This sequence comes from Pinus tabuliformis, assembly GCA_031772625.1. Taxonomy (NCBI): domain Eukaryota; kingdom Viridiplantae; phylum Streptophyta; class Pinopsida; order Pinales; family Pinaceae; genus Pinus; species Pinus tabuliformis. The sequence continues at coordinate 1,149,497,929 of CM062820.1, read as the reverse complement.
ACCTGTTGGGAAAGTTTGCCAATTTTTCATCTACAGCTCAGGAATTCGCCCAGCTTTGACCAGTTTTGACTTGTGATGGGATTTTTCACCCTCTTTTATGTAATTAATGTATTTTCATGTTGACATGACACTTATTTACCTATTCTAGAAGATTCATTCATGAAATAGCAAACATTTAATGAATGAATTGGTTTCCTAGCTTATAGAGGCAAGTTGTTTTGACTGCCTAGATTTTAGTGCTCAGTTTAGAATTGGTTGAAACAGCTCCTAGAAGGATGAGCTCGACCCCTAGAGGCAAGGAAAGGTGTTAGCTTGCCTATATTATGTATTTTCTTAGTCATTTTCAGAGGTTGGAGAGGTTGGACTCTTGAGGGAGAAAGCTTCTATTGTATTACTCATTGTATCTCTGCAATTTTGGCAAAGGAAGAAAGACCAGGGTTTTGCAGTCCTTTTTGGGATTCTTGTGGTTACATGTATTGATGGTGTGTTTCTCTTTGTACTTGTAAGTTTTTTATGTGATTCTTCTTCTTACTTTTCCTTCTGCAAATTAGGCAAATGAAGTGTTAAAGTAGAATTCATGATTGCCATGCTCTGCTTTTAAGTTTTCTTAATATTTATATTTCCATCTATCTAAAGAGAACCCTTGAAGGTTTCTTGCTCTCTTTAGCTCCTCACCGGTCATTCCTATCCATTTACTTAATTCAAAGGCATCAGTACAGTCTCCTACCTTACCCCAAAGAACCCCTTGCAAAAACTGTGTCCAATCCCCGCACCCAAAATTGCCTTTCCCCAACTTTCCACCAAAACCCTAAAAATCGCAATTCAAACCTTTTTATCAGTTTATTAGCCTAAAATCAGTGTTTCCTTATTGGTTATCTCGCCCATTGAAGATCTTTACCGAGATAGACCGGAGAGAGCCCTCTCCTGCCCCGTAGGGCTAGCTACGAGGCTAAGTGGTCTGATGTTGCCTTGGAGTTTACCTTTTTCAACCTGAGGTTAAATTTCAAGCGCTAACACCTGTCACCATCTGACTCACAGACCTTCGGTGCTACGTGCCAATGGACATGGTCCCCAGTGGACTTCCTACAATTTGATACAAACCTGAACACAAAAACATCTTTGAAAATTATATTTCCAAACACGTACCTTTCCATCGATGAGTGCCACCCTGAAACCTTTGACTTCCATTTCGGAGATGGACACCAGGTTCTTCTTGCAATCAGGTACATAAAAGTGATTCGGGGTTCCTTACTTACTTTGAAAAGTCGACCATTTCCTTGATGACCTACATTACCAGTCATTCCTTTGATTATTGAAGATGTCCCTGGAATGATTGTTATCTTCATCAAGAGATGTATCTCTACCATTCGGACACTCCTTCGCATAATGGCCGAACTTATTGCAACCAAGGCATCTGCCTTTCCTTCCACCCTTAGATCCGAACTTCCCAATGAAGTGATCTTTAGATGGGCCATCAGAAACTTTCGCTACGCCATTCTAATAATATGCTCTACTTCGACTTCACCTTTTATGAACTTAGAAGAGAGATGTGGAACCCAATGATCCTTTTGTCTTGTCCTTATTGCCTTTGGTGATTGCTTTTTCACTCTTGCTTGGGCATTGTCTTCACCTCAGCTCTGATCCCATGTTAATTTTAGGTATGTTCTATGCTAGAGCAATTTATTTAAACTTCTTTTCTAGATTAGCAATCACATCAACATAAAGTAAACTGTAGATAGAACATAAATATCAATCGTATAAGACAAGCCAAGACAAGAGGACACAAGATGTGGCGCTAGCTAGGGACAAACCCCAGTGTGGGGAAACCCTTGATCAATTCTTATTTTATGTTCTTCAAAGTTCAACAGAGAGAGAGATAGTACATTTACAACAGAAGTCAACACTTTGACTTATCTAGATCTGAGCATAGATCATCTCCTATAATGATGAGATCAGTTGAAGACATTTTGCTTCAACTGATTCTCCAAGGTGATGGCTTCACCTATCGTATTGTTGCCTTTCGTTCATCATCTTCACGCTGCTTATCATGCTGCATCTTCCATGGTCTTATTCATCATCAAGCTGCCCATGCTCATGATCTCATTCATCATCATGCTGCCCATGCTCATATCATCATGCATCATTATGCTGCTCATGCTCATGATGCTGCCCATGATCTCATTTATCATCAAGCTGCCCATGCTCATATCATTATGTTGCCCATGCTTATATCATTATGCTGCTCATGCTTGTGATGCTGCCCATATCATGATAATGCTGCTGAAGGATTTCATAGATCCTTTTTGCCACAGGAATACGTTGATGATACATAAGCCAAGGATCTCCTTATTGAATCCTTATCTCATCATCAAGTCATAGCAAGACAGTAATTTTCTTGACTGCAGCTCTCTGCAGCGTCATTCCTTTACTGTGGCTCCATGCATTGAATATGGCTTCATGCATTGACAATGGCCTTATGTTGTTTTCTCCATGCGTATATCATGTATAGAGTCTCCATGAATAAGGATCTTTATGACCTGTGCATAAGAGTCTTCATGAATTGCGTATTAGTGTCTTTTTTACCAGCGTATAAGTTCCTTTACGACCTGTGCATAATTGTCTCCATGAACTGTGTATGACTGCGTATAGGGTCACCATTTCAACGTGTAGAGTCTTCGTTGTTGGATCAGTCTCCATGACTGCGTTGGTTCATGACTGCATTTCGATGTTTCCATGGCTGCATATAGATGAGTCTTTATGACTGTGTATAGATGATTTTATGGTTGCGTAACTGCATATAGATGATTCCACGACCACGTATAGGTGAGTCTTAAGACTGTGTATAGAGTCTCCAAGAACTACATATAAGAGGTCATCATGAACAGCGTATGAACATCGTATAAGGTCTCAGTGTATAAGGTTTCCATAATTGTGTAAGAGTCTTCATTTGATTGCATATGAATAAGTCTCTGTTTGCTACGTAGAACATTCTCATAAGCCTGCGGCTTACTGCGGCTAGGGCATAACGTATCTTCATTGTGTCTCTCCTTTTCCAAAACCCAAAACATGGAGAGGAGGAGACCACACATGAAGAGTATGTCTTCTTCAAAATGACTTCAAGTCTCTTCTTATTTATACTAAAACATAGATGATGAATAGACATGACTATTGGGCTTCCGAGCCTACATAAGATGCTGGCCGACTTGACAATTTGTCATATAATATAAATAAATTCATAACTTCATAAATACTTATCTAAATCAGATGATCTTTAGATCAATACTACACCTCTCGATGAGAGGAATCCAATAAAAATATCAGCTACCATAAATAAGATGACCCGCATGGAGTTTGGCCCTAGTTTCCAAATTTAACATCCAGTGACCGAGGCTCATCATATTCAATCCAATTTTTGTATGATAATAACAATCCATTGATGAACCTTTGGATATTTGCTTTCTCATCCTTGAGATAAGGCGCATATCTCAACAACTATAGAAATTTGGTTGTGTACCCTTCATTTATCATGGAACCAATATTGAGCTCATAGAAGTCCTTGAAATTCCGTCATAATACCTCTAGTACATGTACTTCTTCATTAAGAGTATTTCATATTCTTCCCAAATCAACTACTCTTCTTTGATGCCTCTGACATGATTAACATCTTTCCACCAGATATTTTCTTTTCCCTTGAGACTGAAGGCAACTATCTTGGCTCTCATGTTCTCTAAATAATCTTGCAATTTGAATAATTTCTTCATCCCAAGTATCCATGCTTCTACATCTTCTTGTTTTTTCATTTCTCCTTCAAAAGTAGGAGGCTTCGCTTTCTTGAACTCTTCTGGCAAGTACCCCCTCTCACTCCTCCTATAAGGATGTTTGAGGTGATGACGATGACGTCTCTCAGAACCTGAGCTAGAATAAAATCCATTAGTGCTAGCCTTCCTCTCATGTGTATCCAAGGATTTTCCACCCTTTATTGTATCATCCCTATCCAACATGTGCCTTCTCTAAGACTTGTTATTACATGCCCCATTAGTCTTCTCCTCCTACCTATCTCCATGATTGATCCCCAGTCATCCCTACTTCTGTAAGTCTAAAAGACTTTGAAGAATCAATGCATTGAATTCAATTTGATTTTCTTTATCCTTTGCAAATCTTTCATGTTCCTTAATCGATCACTCATTTTCTACCTTGCAACTCACGATTTATGAAATCAAACTTCCCAATGAATCTGCCAAACCAGGAGAACATCCCTCTCCCTGTTTCTTAATTGATATCTCCCACCCTACCAATCTCTCTTCTGACCTATATGGAAATTCATGTGAATTGTGCTCAACTTTTATGCTCTTCGTCTCCTTGCCTTCTATTTCCTACAATATGCCATTGTTAGCTAAATAAAAACATAATCAAAAGCATACCTCAATGTATCAGAGGGGAGGTTATTGCATTTGCATAGGCCAATCCAGATTAGACAAATACATCACAAGCATACTAGCTCATACATGGATATCATAACCATAACAATAAATAGTTAACATGCATGCAAGAAAAACATTTAAAGCACTGACACGCAAGCATAACAATTTGCATCTGCCCCGAGGTCCAGTGTTGCAACCTCGGTCTGATACCACCCTGTAAGACCCCACCCCACATTTACCTGCTTTTAAAAGGTCACCAGGGTAAACATAAAACGAGAGTTACTATGCATGACCCAACATCCAAGTTTTAGTTATGGAAATGGGGTCTACTAACAGGAAAACTTAGCGAATTCTCTCAAGGACACCAGACCAACCAGATGTGAGACAACATCCACTGATGATCTTACCCTAAGATGGAACTATCTTTTGACCTGACCTCACAGCCCATTTGCACACATGCCAAATTGTGTGACCAGAAGGCTCCAAACGCATGCATAGGCCTTCCTCCATGTGGATACAACTGAGATTCCTCAATTAAGAGACTGCAGCGAGAAGCCCTGTTCCGTATTTTTAGGGCTAACTAGAGACCAACTACACATAACAACCCATAATTGTCCAGAATCTAGTCTATGATGATGATAAGTCTACACAATCTATACTAAGGCTAAGATCTTGCCCAAACTTGTCAAACATGTGATAAACATTTCGTCAAACACATGGTAAACATAGTAACCATGGGTCATGAACGTGTATATGTTTATTGTTTCTGTAGCTTTATTAGAGGATCATGAAGAAAGCCCAATGCCCCATCGAACTAGTTGCAACAACACTAGTTATCTTATGCATTCATATAACCATTAAATAACTCAGTGAATCATGAACAAGATCCATAACAAGAGCACATCATTTAACCATGCTTATAACCAACATTAAAGCAGAATGAAACCATGACAAACTAGTCAAAAAATCAACACAATACCCAATACATGTGATCATTGATATCAATAAGAAATTGATCCAGGTGGATGTTGGTGGCCACCCACCTATCCCATTTGGACCCCCACAACTGTCTCTTTCATTTTTTTTCCGTCGTAGTCCTCGAAGAGATCTTTCCAACGGGCTATCATGCGCGTCAAACGGAGATAGTACGACCAATTCGCGACCCCGGGAAGTTGGCTATCCAACTCACCCCAAAACGGGGCCCACAATTTGGTGTTTCATCTTCTAGGGTTAGGTTTCGGGATGTGAAGGGTTTTCCATTGTTTCTCAATAATAAATAGGCCTTCGAGCCTCATTGTAACACAGTTCAGAACAGTTCAGAGGCATGTAGCCGACACATCTCTTCTCAGAGATAAGCTACCATCGCCCTAGCTGGGTTATTTCTATTTGTAAATATATTTCAGTATTTTACAGTAATGAAATGAAGTATTATTTCCGCTGCATCTCTGTATTTATGGTTATCGCATCTCTGTGTTTATGGTTATCTCTGTAATTTATTGCGTTCCTATCTAAATCCGGATCAGTGGTATCAGAGGGGTCTGCTTTTTCTCTGTTTTTCTTTTCATGTCCCCATCGAGGTCGGGATATAAGGAGTTAGGTCTAGAACTGGTTGAACCTTTGCAAGGCCAGCCTCGCAAATCTCGACGACCTCCCATGGCAGATGAGAAGAAAAACGAGGGGGCAGGAGATCCTATCAAAATCTTGCTCGAAGAAGCCCTCGAGCGACAAAGGAACGCGATGATGGACAGCTTTGCCCAAATCCTTCAGCGGCTACCTAGAGGCGACGCATCGGCTTCCAACAACTACTCTAGAAATGCCACACCGTTTAAGGTACAAGTTAATTTTGAAATCCCCATCTTCGAGGGTCAAATAGATGCAGATGCCATAGATAAATGGTTAAATCTGCTCGATGGGTATTTTTCTGTTCATGAATTTTCAAGTCGGGAAAAGATTGTTTTCGCTCTTCTCAAAGCAACCCCCCACGTCAAGGACTGGTGGGAAACCTACTGCGAACAGAAGGATGAAAGTACAGGCTCACTGTTTTCAGCCGCACCCACTTGGAATGATTTCCGGGATGCCATCAAGGAGCAGTATTACCCTGTCAAAAGCTATGAGGACAAATACATCAAATGGACCACACTGCGGCAGGGATGAGACCAAGATGTGCCGGAGTTCACAAACATTTTTCATACCCGTCGCACACAATTGGGTATCAAAGATTCTGAGCTGCATCTGGTACTCAAATACCGCAGCTGCCTACACAGATACATCCAGGAAGAGATGGAGTTCTTGAACATCTCCTCACTCGGCACAGCATACCGATACACTGTCAAAATCGAGCAAAAGTTCAAATAGAAGAAGCGAGACTTTGGATCTGCAAATCCAAAGCCCAAAGGACAAAGCCAAGGCGGGGTGACCCAAGACAACCCGTCGAAGCCGCAAGAAAAGAACAACACCACGAAGCCGAAGAAGGACACAGGAAAGTGGTGTGAGTTCCACAAGAGTCCCACTCATAACACAAGTGAGTGTCGGACCAAGCAGTCGCTGGTGGCTGAGTTGAAGGCTTCCGAATCAGATGCATGTTCCGACTCTGAGTCAGAACCCGACAAGGGGAATGACAAAGGGAAGCAGATCATTGATGCGGATCCCAGCGCCACTGTTGCTACTGCCAAGATCCAGAAAAATGAGCCCGAAGATCCAGAGGAGGGGGAACGTCTTTTCCACTCACAGATGTGGGTGAAGGGTTCGCCACTGCAATTCATTGTCGACAGTGGCAGCCAAAAGAACCTCATTTCAGCAGAGGTCGTGAAGTGGTTGGGCCTACCAACTACACCACACCCACAGCCGTACAGTATCGGTTGGCTTCACAAAGGACGAGATCTCAAAGTTCGCCAGCGGTGCCGCCTTCCCTACAGCATCAAGCCCTTCACAGACGAGGTATTGTGTGATGTTACACCTCTGGATGTTTGTGATGTACTATTAGGCCAGCCATACTTGTGGAGGCAACATGCTGTGTATGAGTCAAGGCCTCGCATTGTCATCATTTCTTTGGATAATTCATTATACAGGATACCAGAGGTAGCCCCACCTACCGCCACCTCTTTGATCACTGCTAAGAAAGGCAGCAAGCTCATCTCACAGACTAGGAAATTTATTTTTTGTCTGGTTCGCTCCCAAAGTAAGGGGAAGATCGTTGCTACATCCATGACCCCCACGAAGGGTTCCTCCACGCAGCAGCAGCAACAGAGGGATACAGTCAGAACAAAACACAGGAACAACTTCTTCTCACCCACAGGGGTACCACACAAGTTTCAGGTGGGGAACAAAGTTTGGTTTCATCGACAGAAAGAACGCCTTACCAAAACCCATCAGAAGCTCAGGCCACTCCGACATGGTCCTTACACCAGTACCAAGGCTACGGGCAACAATGCTTTGAAGCACAACATTCCTCCATTCCTTCGCTTGCATCGAGTGTTCAATGTGGACCATCACCGACCATGCTTCCCACCATTTCTGGACACATTAGAGATTGCAGAACAGCGCAGCAGAAGCTTCCTCATCTCAGGGAGGAACTCAACGCAATGGGGACCATTGCTTCCTAAGGGGGGAGGAATGATCCAGGTGGATGTTGGTGGCCACCCACCTATCCCATTTGGACCCCCACAACTGTCTCTTTCAATTTTTCTGTTTCCTTAATTATAGTACAATTTACTATTTTTAGCAGTTTTTCGGGTCCTAAACTTCCGGAGCCGTTTTGAGGCCCTAAACGATGTTTTTTTGGGAAATCCACCGCCAGTGATTTTTCTATGTAAAAATCATCTTTTCCATCGTAATCCTCGGAGAGATCTTTCCAACGGGCTATCATGCACGTCAAACGGAGATAGTATGAACAATTCGCGACCCCGGGAAGTTGGCTGTCCAACTCACCCCAAAACGGGGCCCACAATTTGGTGTTTCATCTTCTAGGGTTAGGTTTCGGGATGTGAAGGGTTTTCCATTGTTTCTCAATAATAAATAGGCCTTCGAGCCTCATTGTAACACAGTTCAGAATAGTTTAGAGGCATGTAGCCGACACATCTCTTCTCAGAGATAAGCTACCATCGCCCTAGCTGGGTTATTTCTATTTGTAAACATATTTCAGTATTTTACAGTAATGAAATGAAGTATTATTTCCGCTGCATCTCTGTATTTATGGTTATCGCATCTCTGTGTTTATGGTTATCTCTGTAATTTATTGCGTTCCTGTCTAAATCCAGATCAGAAATAATGCATAATAACATATGAATAAAGCCAACCAAGTCAGGGACTTCCACGTACAACCCGGCCATAGATTAGGTTAAACCAAATCTCTCTTTCAACCAATCACCCCGTGCCATATTGAAAGCATGAATGTGGAATCACATGGGATAAACCAAAACAAAACCAACTAGGGATTCTAGAGTTTAAACCACCTCGACCCTCCACTGCAGTGATTTCACCTCAATCGGTCCAGAAATCACAAAACCAAAACCATCTGGGATGCCTCCAACTTCTTCACCATACCTATAGGATTTTTCCTGTTTCCATCCATCCATAAAGAGTTCCAGGCAAATTACCATCTCCACCCTCGACCCTTCAGAATTTTCCTGAGACCAACTCACCAAGATCCAAAATCTACCGCCATCCTAAGCTTAACCAAAATAGGGAACCCACTACATTATGGCTATCCATGAAATGGTAAGGCAAGGCGGAAACCACTATCAATCCAGGCAAATCACATGCCAATGACAACAAAGTAACCAAATAACCAAATGACTGTACCATGCATTCAAGTCTCAACAAGGAAATCACACATGAAACCTGTTACCTGCAATGTTCTCATGTTGTAACTGCTTTTCCAACCTTCTTCTTTATTGCCCACGAATTCCTTAACTTGCTTGATTTGTTCTATCCTAGTGCTCCCTCTCTCCAAGTCCAAGTGAGAATGCCTCAATGTCCAGGTGAATGCTAGAATGCTCCCATAATAACTAAGAAGTCATCAAGAGTAACTAAGAGAGACATGGAATGTCCCCCCTCTCTTTTTGTTTCCTTTTCCTTTTCTTTTCTTTTTTTCATTTTTCCTTACATTCATATTCTTGTCTCTTCATATTCCTTTTCTCCTATTTTCCTTTTCTTCATTCATTTTCTATTTGTAACATCCCTTGGTTGATTTTCCATTTAAATAAAATAAGACCAAGGTCAGGGGACATGTATTCCAAGTTGAATGGTGGGAAAACAAGTATAGTGGGCATCACTTGTGGTTTAATAATGGCTATGGAAATTAGCAAAGGCAAGAGGTATTAAATGGCTTTTAATTATGAAAATAAAGGAAAATAGGAGAAAGGAAGATGAAGAGACACAAATATGCATACAAGGGAAATTAAAGGAAAAATGAAGAAAAATGAGACATCAATTATAAATAAGTTTCAAAGAATCAATTGCTAGCTTTTGACAGTTTTGAGTTTAGCTCTAGTTAATTTTTCTCTCATACTCTTGCACATTTAGAGCATTCTTGGAGCACTCTGGAATTCGCTTGGATTGGAGAAAGAAGGCAAAGGAAAGCAAGGGACCGCAAGGGGACAATTGGATTAGGAGCTACAACAAGGATACTTTGCAGGTAACAGGTTGCATGTGTGATTTCCTTGCTGATTTTTGGATGCATGGTATATGCATGTGGTTCCTTGGTTATGTGTTGTCATTGGCATGGAGATTTTCCTGGATTGACAATGGTTTCAGCCTTGCCTTGTCATTTCCTAGATAGCCATGGTGTAGTGGGTTCCCCATTCTTGGATTTTTCTAATTGGTTCTCAAGTTCCCTATGGCTATGGGTTGGAACAAACAATCTGTAGCCCTCAAACAACTTGGGTTTCCCTGGAGTCTGTGGATTGAGTTACTAGTCCCTCGAGCCTTGGGGTTGAGACAAATGCTTTGGAGCCCTGGAACAACTCAAGTTCCCTAGAGGTTGTGGGTTTAGTTAATAGTTTCAGGAGCCCTAGAAAACTTAGGTAGAGACCAATCTCATTAATGTTAGTGCTTTCCGAACCATATAGGTGAGATCACTATGTTTGAGGGTTGACGTAGTTTAGCCTCTAGAAGCCCTGGTTTGTTCTATTTTCGTTTAACCCTTATGATCCCATGTAACATCCATGATGAAAATTCCATGTAATAAAAGTCAATAAAGGCAAAAATAATAACCACGGTTGATGGGACACTTATTCCAAGTTGAATGTTGGGCAAGACATCCTAGGAGGTGTTCATTTGGTTATTTATGGCTAAGGAAATTAGCAAAGACAATGGCTAAGGCTTTGGAAAGGCAAAATGGCATTTTTTGCACATTACTTTATGAAAATAATGGAAATTAGGAGAAAAGGGAGGTGAAAGGTCACAGGTTGCATGTGAGGAGGAAATTGAAGGAAAATAATGGAAATGAAGAAAATAGAGGCCTCATCCATAAAAAGGCTTTTGAGGACCAATTGGTAACCTTTTGTCAATTAAGTTTTGGAGCTCTTTCATTATTCTCTCTCTCTCTCTCGCTCTCGGACACAGAGTTTTCTTAGAACATTTTGGCATTGGAGCAAGAAAGGAAAATAAGGCAAGAGGAAGCAAAGATCAAGCAAGGAAAGGCAGGATTAAGTAGTTATAACAGGATCCATTGCAAGTATCGATTTGCATGTGTATTTTCCTTACTAGATTTGGCATGCATAGTATTACATGTGGTTCTTTCATTGTTGTGGCATGGGTTTTTCCAGGTGTAATAGTATTTCCCATCTAGCCTTGCCATTTCCGGATAGCCATGGTGTGATGAGGTTCTCATGTTTTGGTTGAGCTAGATTGTCGAATGGATTCGAAGCTCAGTGCAGTGGATCTTCGAATGATAGAGCACATGGCCTAGTGGTGCCTGAACCAGACTGTGGATCACGGTAAAGCCACTAGCCTAGTGACCCCTGAGCCAGACTGTGGGTTGCGATAAATTCAAGAATGTATTGCCTCGGTGAGCCTAGGAATCCTTTCCGGTGAATGGAAAGATATACGGTAAATCCAAGAGATGGTTTACTCTGTGTTGGGCCTAGTAATCCCAAGTTTGGGATATGCGTTAAATACTAGAGAGTGGGTCTTGGCTTAGGGCCTAGTGATCCGGGTTTGTATTGCGGTAAAGCCTGAGAAACTAGGAGACAGGAAAATTCCTCATGATGTAGGTGGAGCAATCTGGTGGCATCCATGCTTGTTTGTCCTAGTGAGCGGGTGGAGATCACAATAAAGCATGTTATGATGTGTTCATTGCGTTGGCCTAGTGATCTTGGATGGATTACGGTAAAGCCTGGTTTCTATTGATGAGGGTGAGATGGTTTAGCCTCAGTATGCCATGGTTGGTTCTTCTAGTTTGACTCCCACATTCATGCTTGGAATATGGCACGGAAGTGAATGGCTGAAGAGAGATTTGGCCCAGCCATTCTATGGTCGGGTGGAACGTGGAACTCCCATCTCGGGTTTGGTTTTTGCATCATTAATGAAATGTTATTTCTCCTTGTATTTCTATGAGCATTTTGATGGATTGTATGTGGTCTATATGGTTGTACTTTCATGAATATTTCAGTTATTATTATGCTGGTTATATGTGTGTTTTATGACAACATCTATGTATGGTTCTCAACACATTTTTGCTTGTAAATGAATGGATAATGTATCGATGGCCTAATAGATGATAATGCAACAAACGACATGAGGGAACAATGGTTCATAGTGATTCTTAGATAAGTATGAGATCCCTACAACTTAGTTTTGTTGTTTACACCTGTAGGTTACATGTTGATGATATGTTTGACGAAATGTTTGTCATGGCTAGTAGGGGTATGATTAAGGTCTTGTTTAACTTATTACTTTTGCATAATTGCTTCCCTGTTCTTTGACTAATCTTAAGTTAACATTCCATTCTGGGCAGTGACCTGGGCTCTGGGCCTGAAAATGTGGCTCAAATCCCAAGTTTGTTGGTACAAAACTGGAAATTTGGGTCTTTGGACACTAGCAGGCAAGCCTGTGAGAGCGAATATGGGTTTCTGGATGTTGGTAGGCAAGCCTGTGAGAGCAACTATGGGTTTCTAGACGTTGGTAGGCAAGCTTGTGAGAGTGACTATGGGTTTTTGGATGCTCTCACGCCTATAGCATGAGAGCGACTGAGGCTTAAGATGTCCAGAACATCAGTGGGACCCAAGGACATGATGTTTGAGTGGCTGACATGTCTCCAAAGGGTTCTATTGCTGATGTGGGTAGGTTGGTTGTTGCGTTCCATTGATTCCACTTCCTTAAGGTCATATAGGAGGTCGAATCCAATCATAGTAGCCTCTCATCGCATGTTTACCTGGTTGGCATGGTTACTTGGGTAGATGTGGGAGGAGGGTGTTACGTCCCACATTCATGCTTGGAATATGGCACGAGGGTGATTAGCTGAAAGAAATATTTTGGTTTAGCCAATCTATGGTCGGGTGGTACATGGAAGTCCCTGACTTGGTTGGCATTTTCATATGTTAATATAAGCTATTTTTCTATTGTGATCTATGAGAACTTGTATAGGCTATCATGACAATATTATAGTTGATTTGTTATGGTCTCTATTCTGGTTATATGTTGGCTATATACCTGGTTATATGATTTTATCTAGCTATGACTCTTGTTCATGTTTTGTTAAGTTACTATATGGTTGATGAATGCATGGACTAACAAGCGTTGTTGCAAATAGTTAGAGAGGGCTTGGAGCTTTCTTGATGATTCTCAGATGAAATTTAGAAGTTTATGATTAGATATGCATTCATGACATGTAACTTTCATGTTTACCATATGTTTGATGAAATGTTTGTTGTGTACTAGGCATGTCCTGGTCAATATCTTGTTCAAGCTTGAAAGTTTGGCATTGTTGTTATCATAATCATTATTCTGGAAAGTTATAGGCAGTTATGGGCAGTTGTCTGGACGCTTGCCTGAAAAAGAGGCATAGATCTCATAATCACATGCACTAAACTAGGAGATTTTGGTCATAACTACATGCATGTAGGATTATGGGTGCAGTTGGAGCCCATAACCACATGCACAGGGTGTCAAGGGTGCGATTGGAGTGTAAACCTAGTGAAAAAGAGTTCCAACTTAGGGATTGATCACCTGGGGTGGTTTGTAGGCCCCTGAGTGGTTTGTAGTCCTTGAGGGATGGTTTTAAGTTGTCATTTAGTCGGCCCCACTTCCATAACTGGAACTTGGAGGTTAGGTCATGTCATGGTGACACTCATCTCATGTTTACCTTGGAGAGCTTGTAAAAGTGGGTAAATGTGTGCAGAGACATTTACAGGGTGGTATCAAAGATTCCAGGTTCAAACACTTGGACCGGATGGGAAATGCATCTGGTTATGCATCCATGCATGTGGGTTACTACTTGTTATGACCATGATATTTATGTAGGTGTTGATATGCTTGTGAGATTATATCATGTTAATCTGACTTGATTTGTGCAGATGTGATAGCCTCCCTTAAACTTCACTAAGGTATGATTTGATTATGTCTTCTATTGGTTTATCTAATATGACACATTTGTAGGAGAGAGAAGATCAAAGATGAAAACTAGAATGGTGGACTACAGGTCACATGACTCCCCTTACAGGCCTAATATGAATTCTATGGAATGGGAAAGCTCAGTTGGGGAACAAGGAGAAGAATATTCTCCTGATTTAGCAGATACACTGAGAAGTTTGAAGGCATAAAATAGAAGTTGTAACGTAGATAACAACAAGTTGATTGAGGCACAAGAAAGGCTTGCTAGAACTTAGGAAAAACAGGTAGAGGTTAATGCAGTCATCCTTCAAAGTCTTTCAGATTTGCAGAAATAGGGACAGCTGAGGATCAATCATGGAAAGGAGGAAAATACTAATGGGGCATATGGTAGTAGGTCTCGATTAGGATACAGGTTGGATAGAGATGACACAGTCAAAGGTGGCATATCTTTGGATACACCTAACAGGTGGCCTAACACTTGTGGATTTATTCTAGTTTTGGTTCGAAGAGACATCATCGTCGTTGCTGCCAACATCCTTATAGGAGGAGTGAGAAGCTGTATTTTCCAGAAGAGTTCAAGAAAGCCAAGCCTCCTACTTTTGATGGGGATGTGAAGAAACCAGAATATGAAGAATAATGGCTACATGGGATGAAGAATTTCTTCAGATTGCATGATTATTCAAATAATATGAAAGACAAGAGAGCAATCTTCAGTCTCAAGGGAAGAGCATATATCTCGTGGGAAGATGTGAAGTGTGTCAGAGGCATTAGGATAGAGGACTTGAGCTGGCATGAGTTTAAAAGACTCTTCAGGAAGAAGTACTTATCTAAGATATATTATGACAAAAAGACCAAGGAATTCTATGAGCTTAAGATGGGTTCTATGATAAATGAAGAGTATATGACTAAGTTTCTAGAGCTGTTGAGGTATGTGCCTTTCCTCAAGGATGAGAAGACATAGGTTCAAATGTTCATTAGTGGATTTCCTTTAGCATTTAAAGATTGGATTGAGTATGACGTGCCTTAGTCATTGGAGGAATTCATTGTGAAGCTAAAGCATTGTTATGAGTAGTCTAAGTGCAAGTTTGAGCCTAAGCAAGATTGGAAAGGAAATGACAAGACTAAAGGGAAGTGGGGTAAAAAGTAAGGAAGACCTCATGATGCAAGTGATAAGGAGAATGTAGAACCCTCTAAGAAGTCCAATGCAATTGACAGAGGGCATGGGTCTTAGCCTGAGGAGTAGAACAAAGGCGATGGAAAGAAACCTTTATAGTGTTGGACTTGTGGTGGAGAGCATTGCAGGAGAGATTTTCCATCGCACCAAGGTGGCAGACCTCAAATTTACAGTGCTCAGGAGGCACAGACAATTGGATATTTTGGTTAGAATATTCCTCAAATTTATGCAGCAGTGGATAACAGGCAGGTTGATCATCAAGCATCCATTATTGAGATGGAAGGTAAGCTTCATGATCAAGTTATTTCCATTTTGATTGATCCTGAATCTAATTATAGTTATATCAATCCTGACCTAGTAGATAAGTGTTGCTTGAATAAATAAGTGCATGCTCAATCTTGGTAGTTGTAGTTGGCTACAGAGACCAAGAGAAGAGTTCATCATTACGTGAGATTTTGTGCATTTGAGCTGAATGGTATGCCTACATGAGCACATCTAAATGTGCTTATGTTGGGATCATACAATATGCTTTTGGGCATGGATTGGTTGTCCATTCACATGACCAAGGTAGACTACTATGACAAGGCTATTGAGTGCCTAGATGATGATGGAGAAAAAATATTCTTGTAGGGAAAGAAGAAGCCTACATCAGTGCAAATGGTTACAACTTTGCAGGAAAAGCACAGTTGCGGGAAAGTATGTGTTTTGTTTGCAATGCATATTTCTAGTGACAAAGGAAAGGAAAATGAGGATAGTGAATTCTTGAAGAGGTATCATGTTTTACAACAGTTTCAGGATGTTTTTCTTGCAGAGATTTCAGAGTTACCACCTCACAGGGAAGTGGACTTTTCTATTCAGTTGATGCCGAGAGCAGCACCAACATCTAAGACACCATACGGGATGAACACTCCAGAGTTGGTGGAATTGAAGATGCAACTTAAAGAAATTCTTGATAAGGGATACATAAGACCAAGTGTGTTGCCTTCGAGTGCACCAATATTGTTTGTAAATAAGAAGGATGATACTCTTAGATTGTACATTGATTACAGGCAGTTGAACAAGGTGACTATCAAGAACATGTATCCTTTGCCTCAGTGTTGGCTTGTTGGGGCCTGACCCAGGTTCAGAAGTGATTTATCCAAACAAATCCCGAAACTACCGGCCCTTTCGACAACAGTCCGTGGTGCGTGGACTGAGGTCTCACCCGAGGTAGTATGGGAGGGTGCTAGAACCAGGTTTTTGCACCCTAGGGATGTCTTGATGAAGTCTGGGAATTTCGTGAACCAATCTCGCGCGCTTGTGCTGCTCCGCACAGCTGTCTGACCTTCACGTAGCTCTATAAAGAGCACGGAGAGGCGCATTCTAGATTCTTTATCCTTACTGCGTTATTATTATAGATCTTATCTTAATTTGTGGGCCCAATATTCTTATCAATCATTCAACATTCATAACAAGTGTGTGCAATCATAAACTGTAAGGAGATGCATAAACATTTAACAGAAGCATAAACATACAGATCTACGAATAGATGCACAATATTTCAAAATCAACTTAGCTTTTATTAAACTTCTGTTCCGCTACAATCCCAACTCTGCCCCTCGCACTCAGTTGCAGGGGTCCGCGCACACAGCTGTGGACTCTACCAAGCCTCTACGCACACAGCTGCAGAGCCTCTTCCTACTCCTACAACCCAAGAATCAGACTTACAGACTCAGAGCGAATATTGCATTCAAAAACCCATATCACTTAAGATCAAAACTGAGCTGACTTCTACACTTAGAGCCTCGATCTATTTATACATTCCCATGGTCTGCGGACCATGGGTGGGCCAACACACTCTATATTAAATTACAATATTTTAGGGTGGACAACCCTAGACTCTCGCACTCCGCACCCGCATTTTGCGAGGTCTTACATTACATTTGACCAACATTTGGGCTACAAGACCCAAAAATCCGCTATGGGGGGATCTGCTGCCCAATGGGCCCCCAACACAATCATCATGACTTGTCCCAAGTCACTCGGCTGGTGCAGTGATCTTTGCTCGAAGCCCATCCAACAACTTCTGTTCTTTGTGGACGTCTGCCCCACATTCCTCCGATGTCCGCTCTATCAATTATGCGCGTCTCTCTGATGCATCATTGTTAGAGGCACCCTCTTGCCTTTGCGCATATATATCCTGCATCTGGGCCAGCTTCCCCTCGATTGTGGCAATGACTGTGAATGCTTCCTCAAGCCAAGGTTGGATGCATGCTTTAAGTCCTGCTTCTCTCTGGCGTGCGGCGTCCACCTGTTCTTTCAAAGCCTAGGCCTCCCTCATCTTGGCCAATCACTGAGTAAGGGTGACCGTTTGCACGGTCCCTCAGACATTGTCATAGGCCTGTTGCAACTCCCGTGCTTCTATCTCTAACTGTTGTAGCGTTGGGTCTTCTTGCAGTGAAGTGAGTGTGAAGAGGGACTGATCCAACAATCTCGTGCAATCCTGTACAACGTGCTCTATCACTTCCAACCCTGATTAAATGGCACGGTGGCGCTGCTCTCTGGCTTCTAGGGGTGTAGAGGGCTACGCCTTCAGTCGCAACTCCGCGATTTGCAAGTTCAGCTCCAACTGAACCTTCGCGGCCTCCTCCTGGGTTTTGCAGACTCTAGCTGCCAGTTGGTGAATCTTTTTCGCGGTGGGGAGTGCTGCGAGCACGGCCAACTCTGGAATGCTGCTATAGGCCTCCTCCATGGCTTGTTCTAATCCCTGGTTTTGTGCGACCAAGTTGTCGCACTACAGACTTAGCTATTCTAAATTTAACTTTTGCTCGCTCAAGACTTGGAGGGTGCGGCCCTCCCTGGCGCGAAGCTCAGCAGTTACCCCATCCTGCAGCTGGTATAGGGTTTCTCTGGGAAGGGTGGCCAAATTCAACCCCCAGCCCCTCATGTCACCTCCGTCTTCTGCTAAGACTGTGCCTTCTAGTAACACCAAAGTGTTCGTTGTGCGGGCACGCAACATCTGCTTAGCTTTGGAGGCACCTTCTACAAGGTGCGTGTCATCACTCCTGGGGGTCGCACCTGTAATGCCTACAACTGTGCTCTGAGCGCCCCCAACACAATTGTATGCTCTGTCATTAATTCTTCAAGAGCATCCTTAGTGACATCGCGAACTGGTTCGCCACCGTCAAGAAGGGCTCCCTCAAGGTCTTCGTTGTCTTTGTCTTCTTCCACGCGGTTGGCTTCTCTTGAATGCGCGACCTCTTGAGTTGGGTTGATTTTGTTGTGCGTTCCTCTGCCTCACCCTCCTCCTATATGTCCTTCTCCCTTGACATTTCCTGACCTTCCGCAGTCTCTTCGGTGGGAACGGTTGTGGTTTCTACCATTTGCACTGTCGCTGCTGCCTCAACTGCCTTCCGCTGCGTGGTCGCTTCCTGTTCATGGCGCTTTCTCTCCGCCAGCTTCGCCATGCGTAGCTTGGTCTCCCTCTTCCACTGCTCTGTTGCGATCTTTTCCAATTCTTCCAAGTCCGAGGTGCGCCACTCCGGAGACCATGACGCCATCACGTCAAAGATTGCATCATCTGTTGCAATGAATGATAGCTTTACCCATGCTCGGACTGGATCCTTGCGCGCTTAGATATACAAATTATGCATATCCGCCTTGAATTCTGCCGCGCTTTGCAAACTGTTGTATACTGTCGGGGACAAGTGCGGCCTGCGGTTGATCGAAGTTCGGATACTCGCCTCCATGAACACCCAAAACACCTTATCTTGCGAATCCTCTTCGCGTCTTTCGTTGCCCAAAGCAAGGTGTACCTCGTGGCTTCGGGTAGGTTCCTCTTAATGGCGTGAAACTGGTTTCCTTCGGTAGCTCCTCGGCATCCAACATGATGGATAAGAGCAACCACGCATAGTGGAAGGTCTTACCCTGCTCCTGGGCTTCCCTACAATTTATCAAAAACTCATCGCAGAGAAACTGCACCCAGTTGAACTGGACCCCCTCTATGCACTGCTCTTCCAATGCAATTACAGATGCTGGCACCTCGTCTGCGCAACATTTCCTCATTAGCTTGCCAGCCAATAGCTAGGTGGCTACACGCAACTCTTTGTCCTTGATGCTTACTATTACATACCCTCACTTCCTCTTCTCCAACTTATATTTTACCTTCATAGCTTTTGCGAGCACCAAGTCGCTGCTCTTTCCTGCTATGGCTGCGGGATTGTTTCCTTTGATGGGCAACCGAGAAATCCGGTGAATTAAATCGGCTGTGATGGGAATCGACTCCTCCAACCAGAGATACCCATCATGTACTAGACATAGTAGTTTTCAAATGACAAAAATTGTGACGGTCGCGCGGTGGTAGTGGGGTATCCACCGCAGATGTAGTAACTCGGCCTTCTCCACACTGCGTAACCATTTCTGCTACAATATTTGCTTCGCGGCCAGCTGTGGGAACTTCTCGCTGTCCACGAGGTCCCAGTCTTCAAACTTTATATTAGGTACCCGTCCTAGCGGCGGACCTTCAAACCTTATTTCATCCGGAAGAAGCGGGGTCTGAAGCGCACTCTTTGTGGCCTCCAGGTCCTTCGGTATCTTGGCTATCCCTTTCCATGGGGAGATGTAGGAGGGTAACTTTATTGCCGAAGGTACTTGGGAAACATTCTCCGCCTCATTGTCCTGTGCTTCAATTTGGGCGATCAGGGCTTTCAAATCTTCCTCCTCCTCTTCTGTTTCGACGGTAATAGCTTTGCCCTTCTCGGCCATTAATAATTTACTAAATCGTGGGTTCTGTGGTGATAACCGAACTGGCCCCATTGGCTACTTGTCTTTCTGTGGTCGCGACGTTCGTGGGGACTTTGGAACCTTTGGTGCATCTGCTGCCTCTCCAGGCTCTTCCTGGGTCACACGGAGATCTGGAGTAACTTCCACGAATCGCACTCTAGTTCTCGCATCAGTCATCGTTTTTACATTGGATTTGTTCGGTCACGTAGTCATAGGTGGCAAGGTAGCTTGGTGCTCAATGCTCTGTACTGGCTCAAATATCACACAACCAAGTGTTACCTCGAGGCTACCCCAAGGGATTTTATAACAACGTTTGAATTTGAATTCGACCATTTCCTCCACTTCTGAGTCATTAATACCTTCTTGGCGGAAGATCGTCCTGAATCTAGCTCTTAATTCATGTCTTAATGGTTCGTCGCCTGCTCCTTTCTGCCTTAAATTGGACCTCTTATCATGAACAGTGACATCAACGGTCACCTCCCAACCTACTCGCGCAGCAGTGCAACCCATTACGCACGACCGCGACCCCTGTGACATACTGACCCTGCGCGGAACCTCCTTTCCGCACAGCTCTCCTACAGACTTGTTTATAATCCTATGCCCTCTTTCAACTACTTGGAGTGCTGGGATTGTGCTTCCTACATATGGTCAGGTGGTCACACCCCCGCTACGAGGCTTCAATTTTCTTGCTAGCCCGAGCCGTGGGCACCCTCCAAATACCCTTGTGTCTGTTAGTGCATCACGTTATTCTTTGTATGGTATGCTCCCCTGTTTAGTAAGGTGCGGTCATAGCCATGTTAGCAGGGTCGCAAATCCTTCCACTGCAGTAGTAGGGCTAGCTAGACTGGGCCCCATCATGATTAGTTTCTCGTGGCCCACTTGCGCGACTTCGGTTTCCAGTTCATTGTTTTCTTCGTCCAATGTCACGCTTTTCTTCCTCAGCCGTGCCCAATCTTCATCGAGTTTGCGAAGTTTCAAGCTCCCTCGTCAAATGGCTTCTTGTAACTGCCTAATTCCTTTATCCAGGTCCTCGCGGCCTGCCCGAACTGCGGGAGCTCTGGTCTGGGGATTCTTTTTTTCTCTCATGGTGTCATCTCTTCTTGTCAGTGTTGGGGTCATTTCCACGCTCCGATTTCTACTTATGATCTTATTGGCCCATCGGACCACTGGCACGCACAAGTCCCAATCAGTTTGACTTGCCTGGTGAACTCTGTTCATGACTCTGCATAGCTGTGTGAAGGCTCTGACGTGGAATGTTTGTCACTTTTCCTGCTGTCGAGTCGAATGCTGATTTTCGATCTTCAATCCAGGACGTGCTTTCACAGCACACGACTGCACCCATCGACATAGGTGGGCGTGCAGACTGCTTCGTCTTGGTTGCCCGGCTCGCGTTTGATGCTGGGGACTTCCAAACCATAAGCACATCCGTCTTCGACATTCGCACTAGTTTCCAATATTCTTTTGGTGTGTATTCCACCATCATGCAGGTGTCGTGTGAAATGCCGATTCCATCGCATCGTACTGCTATTGTTCCAGTACTGAACTTTCAAATTTGTCTAAAAATTCATCCACTCCTGTTACCCCATCATAGGTTGGTAGTTCCCTTGCTTTGGTCGTCACACACCGCAGTGATCTAATCATCATGTTGCAATTCAATGTTGTTACTTTGTGCAACCGGTTCTGCCAGCATTTTATTTCTTCATCTGAGTCCGAAGTATAGGAACTGTCACGCTCCCATGAGATTCTCCCATCTGCTGTCGGGTTCACCTGATCCTGGTCTTGCGTCGTTATCTAGCAAATGCAATCTAGCTCATCATCATTGTCATCGTCGCGCACAGGTTCGGTGTAGCGCGCACCTTCGGACGGATCTAGTGGAACTACTACGCGTAGAGACTTTTTCTCAAATATCATCTTCCGCTTCTTCAAATTGATGACCCCATTCATATCAGTGGCCCAGTCTATTCCTAGCAACGCGGGATAAGGATTGTTGTCATCAACAATCTCTATCACTTCAAAGTCCATCTACGTGCTCGTGCCTTCGATATCCACTGTTACCCCTTGCAACCTTCCCATGGGAAAGATCTTTTGTTGGTTTGCCATCCGTAATTGAATAGGGGAGCGCTGCAATGTGGGCCTGCCCATGCGTTCCCATGTCTCTTTTGGTAATACATTCGCTTACGAACCTAGGTCTAGAATTACCTAGTCCATTTCATATTCGCCAATCTACGCCATTAATCTCATCTCCCTCCCGGTGCGTAATGCATGCTTTCCCAGCTTCCACAATACGCGCGGTTCCCCTGACCCTGTGCACCTAGTTATCAGCTCCTGTAGTCCTTTAACTGCCTTATTATCGCACAAAAATTTCATGCATGTCTCTAAAAAGGTAGTTAGCATAGAAGGACCCATTCTTGGCTCTGGTTGATCCTTACTACCTGAAGTAGAGGCTTCCACGAAGCTCTTCTTAGCTTCCATAAACGTCTCCTTTACGCGTTCCAAGTCAAACTCAAGTTCCTTTGTAGGAGCCTTGTGAACCCATGTATCTTCCTCAGGCTGCTTCCCCTTATCTTCCCCTGTGGTCGCGCCACTTATGAGCATCATGTTCATGTTGGGGTCTTCTTCATGTGGTTCAGACCTCATCATTTGGATATTTTGAGTCGGAGTAGGCTGTAGTACCCTTTCTCACGCATCTGTGTGATCAATGTAGGACAATCTACCATTTCGTGATCAAAATAGGAACAGTATGAACAAGATATTCTTGTTGAGTTGGTACAATCGTGAGCGTAGTACCCTGGTCCTCCCCAATTGTAACAAATTAACTGTCTGTGGCCCCTTCCTGGTCCCATTCCTCCTCTTCCTCGACCTCATCCCTGGAATCCAGCACGTGCCATCCCCACGGCTGGGTCGAGGCCTCACGTTTCCGTCTGCATTCTATACGTTGGGTCTGCTCCATCATTAACTCGTAGCTACGACAAGTACACTCGTCATGGCCCACTAATCTACAAAAATTGAAAAATAGCTGTTGGGGAGTCTATGTATACTTCTGCAACAAATGACAGTTGTCCGTGGTGTGCTTTCCTCCTATCTGACATATCGCGCACTAGAGTGCGGGTGCCGCACTTGACCCTACCTGTGCCTTTGGTCTCAATGATATTTGTCCCCCTCCTGCCAAGTAGTTCACGAATACTGGTTAGTGGTCTTTGTCGTGTCCCTAGCCTTTGCATTTTATGCACCACACTTCTTCACATGCCTCTAGCCGTGGTGCCCTATCCTGCTTGAAACTCTACATCTCTAAGCATAGGTTCTGTAATTGCGCGTGGATTTGTTGGACTCCCAACCCCGAATCCTGTATCGGTGTTTCATGCAACCTCATCGCCATTTCCAATGCTTCAGCCTGGGTTGAAAGCTTATGTTGTGACAACATTGTCCTCAAGTGTGGTGTTAAAGACGCAACAAACCACGCGTAGTGTTGTGCATCCGTTAGCGTCATATTAGCCTCGCGGATCGTACTTTTCAGTCTCTGATCCAAATCCCAGGGGGTCTCGCCTGGAAGCATCGCAATCTCTTTAAATCGGATGATTGACTGTGTCTCTGATTTCGGCCGGCTAAATTATTTGTTCAAAGCATTCTGGATCTCCGTTATTCTTGCATTTGGGTGATCATTCGAGTGCTTGATATACCATGTCAACACGCGATCCTGCAGCGTGCTCACCAATGTGACCTTCTTAATGTTGTCATCTATGACCCCTTGTGCTTCCTACACCGCTCTTACCACAAACTAGAACTGATCCAGAGCCTCATTCCCTACTCCTCTGAATATGGGTAGCTTGATTATGCTCGCCATGCTGAACTATGGGGGTGGTGGAGGTGGGGTGGGTGAAGATGGAGGTGAAGTAGGTGAAGCGGGTGATGGCGTAAGTGGAGGTGATAACTGCAAAACGCGCTGTCTTATCAAGCTGACCGCACTTCTCAGAGAAACCCGAGCACTCTCTTCCTCGCTCTCTCGCAAAGGTGAAATTAAAGGATTGTTTCCTAATCCCTTCATCCCTTTGTATATCCTTCCGCTCCGCGTCGTTCCAATCATCAATGTATTCGCATCACTCGTTTTTCACATAACAACGTCTTAATCCAGGTGTTCAGGGATTTAATGTACCTACCTCGCAGTCCCTTGAGAAAACATCGCTCTGCTTTACTATAGCTCACGGTTGTGTCTATCGCGAACTCAATGATAAATCCCCCTATTATCCGGTCGAGCCAATGGTCCATGGCTCCCGCGATCTTATCTTATGATGCTTCTATCCTGCGCACTAACTCTGGAGTCCACACTATCAGTTGATCGAGCTTGTACCTTCCCTGGCTGTCTGCTAGCCTCGCGATCCACTCGTATAGTTCCGAAGAGCAGGATGCAAAGAAGATCTCATGGATTTCCGTATATACGTATCGATCCAACCACCTTTTCTTGGATATTTGCGGAGATCCAAACACCTTTTCTCGGATATCTGTGGAGTTTTGTTTTCCTATATCATGAACTCGTGAAGCTTCTGATCCAACCACTCTTCAATTTCCTTCTTCGTAGGATTTCAGTGTTCCGACATCAGACATCCCTTAGGCAGATCCCGGTCCCGACAACAGAACCATTTGTTGGCTTGTTGGGGCCTAACCCAGGTCCAGATGTGATTTAGCCAAACAAATCACGAAACTACCGGCCCTTTCGACAACAGTTCACGGTGCGGAGACTAAGGTCTCACCCGAGGTAGTATGGGAGGGTGTTGGAACCAAGTTTCCGCACCCTAGGGATGTCTTGATGAAGTCTGGGAAGTTCACGAACCAATCCTGCGCGCTTGCGCTGCTCCGCACAACTATCTGACCTTCGCATAGCTCTGTAAAGAGCGCAAAGAGGCACGGTCTAGATTCTTTATCCTTACTGCGTTATTATTATAGATCTTATCTTAATTTTGTGGGCCCAATATTCTTATCAATCATTCAACATTCATAACAAGTGTGCACAATCATAGACTGTAATGAGATGCATAAACATATAACAAAAGCATAAACATACAGATCTACGAATAAATGCACAGTATTTCAGAATCAACTTAGCTTTTATTAAACTTTTGTTCCGCTACAAACCCAACTCCGCCTTGCGCACTCAGCTGCAGGGGTCCGCGCACACAGCTACGAACTCTACCAGGCCTCTACGCACATAGCTGTAGAGCCTCTTCCTACTCCTACAAACCAAGACTTGGACTTACAGACTCAGAGCGAATATTGCATTCAAAAACCCATATCACTTAAGATCAAAACTGAACTGACTTCTACACTTAGAGCCTCGCTCTATTTATACATTCCCATAGTCCGCGGACCATGGGTAGGCTGACACACTATATTAAATTAAAATATTTTAGGGCGGACAACCCTAGACTCTTGCGCTCCACGCCCACATTTTGCGGGGTCTTACATTACATTTGACCAACATTCGGGCTACAAGCCCCAAAAATCTGCTATGGGGGGATCCGCTGCCCAACACTCGGATTGATGATTTGTTTGTTAACTGAAGGGAGTAGCAATGTTTTCGAAGATTGATTTGAAATAAGGATATCATCAGGTGCACCTCAAAGAAGAAGATATTTACAAGACCATATTCTGCACGAGGTATGGACATTATGAGTTTGTGGTGGTTCCTTTTGGTCTTACTAATGCTCCGACCACCTTCATGTGTTTGATGAACAATGTGTTGCATCCTTATCTCGACAAGTTTGTGATAGTGTTTATTGATTGTATATTGATATACTCCAAGAATAAGGAAGAACACATGGAACACCTGAAAACAATGTTGAGATTGTTGAGATAGCATTAGTTGTATGCCAAGCTCAGCAAGTGGAGTTTCTTTCAATCTCATATTCATTACTTCAGGCATGCTATTTTCAAGGAGGGGATATCAGTGGACCTGAAAAATATTAAAGCTATCATGGAGTGGTCAACCCCTAGGAATGTGGATGAGGTCAGATCATTCATGGGACTAGCAGGTTATTATAGGAGGTTCATAAGGAACTTATCACAGATTGGTTATCCTATTACATCTTTGCAGAGAAAGGGAAAGATTTGAATGGACTAAGAAGTGTGCAGCTAGTTTTGAGCAGTTGAAGCATTTGCTTACAAATTCTTTAGTCTTGAAGATTGCAAATCGTGATAAATAGTTCATGCTTTGTACATATGCTTGCAAGGAAGGACTTGGGTGGAGTCCTTATGCAGGAAGGGTAGGTGGTATGCTATGAGTCAAGGAAGCTAAATGAGCATGAGCGAAACTATGTGACTCATGATCTTGAGTTGGCAGTTATCATTCATGCATTGAAGATGTGGAGACATTATCTTCTTAGTAGGAAGTTCGTCTTTATGAGTAATCACAATGGGTTGAGGTACTTGTTTGACCAACCCAATTTGAATGTTAAGCAAGGTAGGTGGTTGGCTACCCTTTGTGAGTTTGATTTTGAGATCAAATACATCAAGGGCAAGGAGAACTAGTTTGCAGATGATTTTAGTGGGAGAGTGTAGGTGAATCATATTTCAGCTGTGATCTCTTATGCGACAGATTTACAGGAGCGGATCTTGCATGTAGGGTAGCATGATGACAAGTACCGATAGCTGAAGCAAAGACTGCAACAGCAGGGTGAAGGTGATAGAGACGAGGAGTATCACCTCATGGCAGATGGTTTGGTCAGATTCGGGAACAAGATTTATGTGCCAAATAGTAGTGAGCTCAAGAAGTTTATCTTGAGGGAGTTTCATGTCATGTTGTATTCAGGTCACTTGGGATATCAAAAGACTTTGAAAACAGTTAAAAAGTTATATCATTGGTTGAACTTGAAGAAAGAGGTGGTTGAGTTTGCTATAAGATGTTTGGATTGTCAGCAGGTGAATACAAAGTGTAAGCATCTGGTTGGTTTGTTGTAGCCTATTCCAATTCCATAACGGAAATGGGAGGTCATTTCCATGGAATTTATTACAGGATAGTCTAGGGCATCGAACCATCATGATTCCATCATGGTTGTGGTTGACATATTGAGTAAAGTAGCTCACTTCATTGTAGTGAAGTCTACTAATTCAACTACTGAGGTAGCTCAGATCTTTGTCAGGGAGATAGTGAGATTACATGGTGTTCCCAAGAAGATCATATGAGACAAAGATGCCAAGTTCACTTCTAGTTTTTGGAAGGAGTTGTTCGCAGGCTTGGGGACAAAGTTAGCTTTTAGTACAACTTATCATTCATAGATAGATGGACCAAGAGATAGGGTTAACATTATTCTTGAGGACACATTGAGGATGTATGTCATTATTAGGAGGAGTATCTTCCATTGGTAGAGTTTGCTTATAATAATGGGTATTAGTAGTCCTTGAGGATGAGTCCACTTGAGGCTCTTTATGGGCAAAGTTCTAATGCTTCTATCAACTAGAGTGATCTAGTGAATAAGGAGTTGATTGGATCAGATATGTTGGTTGAGATGGAACAAGAGATGTAGGTTATTAAAAGGAATTTGAAGGTAGCATAGGACAAGCATAAGAGTTATGCAGATCAACATAGAGCATTCAAGGAGTTTTAGGTTGAGGAACATGTGTATTTGCGCATCAATCCAAGAGGAGCTCCTTGAGGATTGGATCACGTGCCAAGCTGACACCTCAGTATTGTGGGCCTTTTGAGATCCTTGAGAGGATTGGACCAGTGGCCTACCAACTTGCACTAACACCAACAATGAAATTCCATGATTTTTTCCATGTTTCATTGCTTAAGAGATATGTCTGTGATATTGATCATGTGATTGATTGGTTTGTATTGCAAGTGGAACCAAAGGAAGAATTCCAGCTAGAACCTCTGTGCATTTTGCAACGGAAACAACTCATGCTCCGGAACCGAGCAATCGAGCAAGTTAAAGTGCATTGGAAACACTTTGGGCTCGATGAAGCTACATGGGAGATAACTGATCAGGTGCAGGCTTTCTATCCTTCCTTATTTGCTGGTTGAGCATATGTGTTTGGTATACATGTTTTGATTTATATTTATATATGCATGTGTATTGTAAATACTGCAGTAGGATGTGTTATAAAGCTCCAATAAGCAGTATGTTGTAAATACACGTCGAGTTGTGTTATAAAGCTCCAATAAGCAATATGGTGTTCATGGTTTCAGCAGTTTGGTATGATGTAAATGTTGCATCGAGCTATGTTATAAAGCTCCATGGGCAACGTGTTTTGCTGGTTATAAGTGTCATTAAACACCAAGGTTAGTGTTCCCCCAAGGGGGAGGGGTTTGTAACAACCCTTGGTTGATTTTTCATGTAAATAAAATAAGACCAAGATCATGGGACACATATTCCAAGTTGAATGGTGGGCAAAACATCATAGTGGACATCACTTGTGGTTTAATAATGGCTATGGAAATTGGCAAAGGCAAGACAATAAATGGCATTTAATTATGAAAATGAAGGAAAATAGGAGAAAAGGAAGATGAAGAGACACAAATATGCATGCAAGGGAACTTAAAGGAAAAATAAAGGAAAAAGAAGACATTAATGATGAAAAGGCACAAGAGAATCAATTGCTAGCTTTTGACAGTTTTGAGGTTAGCTCTTGTTCATTTTTCTCTCATACTCTTGCACACTTAGAGCCAATGTTGCAGGAAGCGTCCCCCCCAGTTCCAAGGCCCGAAGCGTGTCCCGTGCGGATGCATCCTCGGAAGCGTGCTTCCGCCTGTTTTGGACACTTCTTGGAAATTTCGGAAGCTTTCCTCTGAAGCTCGCTTCGTACAGCGCTTCGGCAGTACGAAGCGTGGCACTTCGGAGGGCGAAGCATACGCTTCCGTACAATTATGGAAAAGCGCCGCGCTGTTTAGAAAATCAATTTATTTATTTTTAAGTGAGTTTTCTTGTTGGGGGTGGGTCCACCTTGGGTTAGAGTGAGGAATGAAGGCGAAAAAAATATATATATATATATATATATATATATATATATATATATATATATATATATATATATATATATATATATATGTATATATATATAGTATATATATATATATATATATATATATATATATATATATATATATATATGCTCCCTCATGGTAATGGTAAATTCTTTAAGTAAAAGTGACATTCTCCTTTATTTTTCATTTTCATCATTTTACTTAAATTTTTAACATTACCATGAAATGAATCAGGATGTTTGAGAGTGGTTCCAGCCTCATTGACTTCATATGGAGAAAATAGAATTTCATATCCTATTCAAAATTTAGCAGACTTAATAGTTTTCAGGAATTCAGGATCAATGAGATTGTGGCATTTCATTAGATTATATCAAGTATGAAGGTATGCAATTAGCATTTAATCAAGAGCACCAAGCCCTATATGTACCCTAGTGTTGGTGGTGTTAATTGTTGAACTCCTTTGTCACGCGGCATGCCCTTAGCAAAAAATTACCTTTCAATCAAGTCAAAATCATCGATCAAGCATGTTAAGCTTTTTCTACCATATTTTAAGTCTTGAATTAGGTAGTTTGATCAAAATTGGGCAATGTTGACTAATATCCCTAGACAATCGAGGTAGAGGCAAAGGCTAGACAAGAGGAGGAGAATCTAGATTCTAGATGGTTGATGCTCAAATAATTAATCATTAATGTATAATGGATGCTATATCTATCTTGTTTTATGCAAAAATATGCATGTTTTCATGTCTTCTACAACTAATTTGGTATTTGGGATGTTTGTTTTGAGTATAAATGCAATATATATATATATATATATATATATATATATATAGCAGACACTTCTGTAGACGCTTCGCTTCCTAGATTTTTGGAAAATGACGCTTCCGCGTCCCTGCTTCCAAAAAACGTCCGCACTTCATGCAGCATTGCTTAGAGCATTCTTGGAGCACTCTAACATTCACTTGCATTGGAGAAAGAAGGCAAAGGAAAGCGAGGGAGCACAAGGGGGCAGTTGGGTCAACAACTACAATAGGGATACTTTGTAGGTAATAGGTTGCATGTGTGATTTCCTTGTTGGTTTTTGGATGCATGGTATGTGCATGTGGTTCCTTGGTTATGTGTTGTCATTGGCATGGAGATTTTCTTGGATTGAGAGTGGTTTCAGCCTTGCCTTACCATTTCGTGGATAACCATGGTGTGGTGGGTTCCCCATTCTTCGATTTTTTTGATTGGTTCTCAGGTTCCCTTTGGTTGTGGGTTGGAACAAACACTCTGGAGCCCTAAAACAACTTGGGTTTCCTTGGAGTTTGTGGGTTGAGTTACTAGTCCCTAGAATCTTGGGGTTGGGACAAACGCTTTGGAGCCTTTGAACAAATCAAGTTCCCTAGATGTTGTGGGTTTAGTTACTAGTTATTGGTGCCCTGGACAGATTGGGTAGACACAGATCTGGTTGATGTTAGTGATTTTTGGACCATATAGGTGATATCACTATGCTTGAGGGTTGAGGTGGTTTGGCCTCTAGAAGCCCTGGTTGGTTCTATTTTGTTTTAACCCTTATGATCCCACATTCATGCTTGGAATATGGCATGAGGTTGATTAGATGAAGGGGAGATTTTGGTTCAACCAAACTATGGTTGGGTAGTATGTGAAAGTCCCTGATTTGGTTGGAATTTTCATATGTTTATATGAGCTATTTTTCTTTCGTGATCTATGAGCACTTGTATTGGTTATCATCATGATATTATGGTTGATTTGTTATGGTCTCTATTCTAGTTATATGATTTTCTCTAGCTGTGGCTCGTTTTCATGATTTGTTAAGTTAGTGGATGGTTGATGAATGCATGGACTAATGAGTGTTGTTACAACTGGTCAGAGAGGGCTTGGAGCCTTCTTAGTGATTCTTAGATGAAATTCAAAAGTTTATGATTAGATATGCATTCATGACTTGTAGCTTTCATGTTTACCATATGTTTAACAAAATGTTTGTTGTGTACTAGGGATGTCCCGGTCAAGATCTTGTTCAAGTTTGAATGTTTGACATTGTTGTTATCTTAATCATTATTCTGGAAAGTTACAAGTGGTTTTGGGCAGTGGTTTGGAGGCTTGCCTGAAAAAGCGGCATAGATAACGCGACCGCATTCATTGAATTGGGGAATTTTTGTCATAACCGCATGCATGCAGGCTTATGGGTGTGGTTGGATCCCCATAACCACATGCACAGGGTGTTAAGGGTTTAGTTGGGGTGTAAACCTAGTGAAAAAGAGTTCCAACTCAGGGATTGATCACCTGGGGTGGTTTGCAGGCTCCTGAGTGGTCTGTAGTCCCTAAGGGATGGTTGTAAGTTGTCATTTAGTTGACCCAACTTCCATAACTGGAACTTGGAGGTCGGATCATGTCATAGTGACATTCATCTCGTGTTTACCCTGGAGAGCTTGTAAAAGTGGGTAAATGTGGGACAAAGTGTTTACACCATAATTCATTTATTTCAAGCATTAATATATGATTACTCTAATTTTGGTATTGTATAGAGCATTAATGCATGATTAACATTAAACAATATTCATACATTTCCATACCATGATCAGGCATACACGAATTACAACATTATAAATTCCATTATATTAAAACAAAGTTTTTGCCTATAATCAAATATCACACTAAGATGTTCAATGTACAAAAATGTTTATAAGGATCGTAGTCAATGCAGAGGATGCTACAAAGAACATGTGTTTTCTCTTGCAAGATTATAGTTTTAAATCTAAAGAAGATATAATATGTATATTTTAATAAAATTTCTCTCTCTCTCTCTCTCATATTAGGAGAATCAATAAACATGTCATTTGCAATTGAGAAAACTTGTCACATATTATTGAAGGGTTCATAGTCACACAGGAGAGACTACCTCTATACTCTTGAGCCTAACAAAACCACTTGCGACACATGTCCCTTATCCCATAAATAAGGAGGTCTCATACACCAATTTAGTGTATAGAGAGTCTCCTTATGGGATGACTAAGTGGTTTTCACAATGGGATGTTATCCCATCCATCTGATTTTCAATCCCATGGGGGGACATCTTTGATCCACTGTCATAAGGCTCAAGGAATATCCCCCCCCACTTGTGGAATCTATGCTCTTGCTAAGGCATAAATCCTTAGTATATCTAGCATATCAATTGTTGCTCTGCTTCTTTCCAAGGGGAAAAAACCTGTAATTTTATTCAACCTTTGGAAAAGGGAATAAAATTACATTTTGTAGATGTTAATTCCATTCAATACAAGTAGCCTCTTCGCTTATGTACAAAGGAATAAACTAAAAAAGTAACAAAAACCTACGAAGTTAAGTGTGATATTAATCACTTAACTTCTCTTTCTCACCTTTCTTTTTTTGGATCTCCTGTCACCCCCCTAGGTTGGGGTCGACTGGAACTATTACCAAATCACTCCCAATTATCTTTGGTGGGAGTTCTTTATCTGAATCTAAACTTTCTGAAACATGGGCTATTTTTGTGCCCATAGTCCCATCCTCACTATGTGCCACTTTTCTTTGTTGTTCTAGTTCATGTATCACTTATGATTTTGCACCATTCGGCTTGTGGGTCTCATTTCCATTCTAGACTTGAGCATCACCCATTTCTTGGTTTAGAATGTTCTCTGTGATTCTTTCTTCTTCTTCCTCCATGAGATAGGGATTAGAAATATTCCATCCTTTTGTTTTGCGGGCCAACCTCTTTTTCTTTTTTGGGTTCTTTTTTGCCCGAGGAAATTATTCTACGAGTGTCCTGTTTGGTAACATGATCGACATTTGAATGTCATATTTTCATATTCCAACTATTCGATCCACTGGAATTTTTTTATGTTTCAGTTGGATCCGGTCAAGTAGACCTTTGCTTAGGTCTATTTCTATATAGCTTTTGGCAAAGGTCAGTAACAATTTCTCCATTCTCCCTAGGTCCATCTTTTTGATTGACCCTAGGGTATCCCAATTTACTCAAGACCACCATTATTGCGGCATTGTTGGGACCACCATTATTGTGGCATCAAAATTCGAGAACCAAGGGATGAAGAGCCTTGAATTTCCTCAAAACCAGGATCCTTTCAATGATCTCTCCACATCTTCTTAGGTATCAAACTGAAGAATGAAGAAACCTTTTGAGCGAAGGTATATGCCACAATTTTTGGTCTAGGTTGTAAAAACCCACGTAACAACCCTAGTGAAAATTACATCTAATAAAAGTTAATAAAGGCAAAATAATAACCACAAATTATGGGACACTTATTCCAAGCTGGATGTTGGGCAAAACATCCTAGTGTGGGTGTTCATTTGGTTTATTATGGTTAAGGAACTTGGCAAAGGCAATGACTAAGGCACTTGGAAAGGCAAAGTGGCATTAATTGGCATTTTATTTATGAAAAAAATGGAAATTAGGAGAAAAGGAAAGTGAAAGGTCATAGGTTGCATGTGAGGAGGAAAATGAAGAAAATAGAGGCCTAAGTGATAAAAAGGCTTATGAGGATCACTGTTACCTTTTATCAGTTAAGTTTTGGAGCTCTCTCACTAGTCTCTCTCTCTCTCTCACTCTTGGAAACTTAGAGTTTTCTTGGAGCATTTCAGCATTAGATCAAGAAAGGCAAAGGAGGCAAAGAGGAAGTAGAGATCAAGCAAGGAAGAGCAAGATCAAGCAACGATAACATGATTCTTTGCAGGTATTGATTTGCATGTGTGGTTTCCTTGCTATATTTGGCATGCATGGTGTTGCATGCATGTTCTTGGTTCTCTTTATGTCATTGGCATGGGTTTTACCAGGTGTGATAGTGTTTTTCAGCCTAGCCTTGCCATTTTCGGATAGCCATGGTGTGATGGGGTTCTCATGTTTTGGTTGAGCTGGATTGCTGGATGGATTCGAAGCTGAGTGAGGTGGGTCTCTAAATAAAAGAACACATGGTCTAGTAACCCCTGAACTAGACTGTGGGTTGTGGTAAAGCCAGATTTTGTGTTGCCTTGATAGGCCCAGGAATCCTCAATCGGTGAATGGCGGGATATACAGTAAAGCTTAGAGGTGGGTGCTCTCCATCCGACCTAGTAATCCCGAGATGGGATATATGGTAAAGCCTGGAGAGTGGAGTCTCGGTTAGGGCTTAGTGATCTAGTGTTGATTGTGGTAAAGCCCAGAGACTAGGAGACAGGAAAATTCCTCACGATGTAGGTGGAGAAATCTGGTGGCATCCTTTCTTGTTTTGGCCTAGTGATCTGGTGTGGATTGCGGTAAAGCCTGGTTTCTATTGATAAGACTGAGGTGGTTTAGCTTCGGGATGCCCTGGTTGGTTCTTTTGGTTTGAGTCCCACATTCATGCTTGGAATATGGCATGTGGGTGATTGATTGAAGAGAGATTTGGCTCAACCAATCTATGGTTAGGTGGAATGTGGTAGTCCCATACCGGGTTGGCTTTTGCATTCTTTAATAATGAGTCCTTTCCTTAGTATCTTATGTGTAAATGTACTGGTTTATATGCAGATTCTATGACTGATGTATCCTTGATATTTTTGTTGTTATTATGTTGGTTATAAGCATGCATTATGACAATGATGATGTATGACTCTCCTCATGTTTTGATTTGTAAATGAATGAACAATGTACCTATGACCTAATAGATGATAATGCAACTAATTATACAAGGGAACAATGCTTCTTAGCGATTCTCAAATAAGTATGAGATCCCCATGCTCAAATTTTTTGTTTAAACATGAAGATTACATATTTGTGACATGTTTGACGAAATGGCTGTCATGGCTAGTAGGGGTCCAGTCAAGTCCTTGTTCAAGTAATTGCATTTGTATCATTATTCTGTTGTTATCTTTTACTTCTGAAAGTGTCATGGAGTTTTGGGCAATGACCTGGGCTCTAGGCCTGAAAAGGTGGCACAAATCCTCGAGTTGCAAACACATGACAAAGGATAAAAGTCCTTAGACATATCCATGCCTTGCCGTGGGAGTGACTAGAGCCTCCCATACGCACCCTTGTCCATATCAAGGGAGCGTCCAGGGGTTTAATGGTCTAAAAAACCTAGTGGGACCGAGGGACTGGTCACGAGGATGACTAGGAAGGCTTACGGGAGTCCTGTAGCAGTTATAGAAGGTCTATGTCATGGGTTTTCGTCGATTCCACTTCCTTAAGGTCACCTAGGAGGTTGAATCCCATTATAGTGGCCTCTCGTCGCATATTTACCCTGATTGGCCAATTACTTAGGTTGATGTGGGATGAGGGTGTTACTACCCACTGATGCAAAGCATAAAATCTGGGCCAAAAACCATTGAATTTGGAAATCACTGCCCTGGATTAAAGAACAAAATTTTATTTATTTATTTTTGTTAGGTTTACCTCAATGACAGGCGCTTATTGCTATTGTTCAACAATGTGAGGTCCAAGATTGTATCGTGGTAGATTCGATGGTTTAAAGCCTTTGCCACGTGCCACATCCTTGTAGGAAACAAAGCCTCCTGGGTTCCTAGCTCCCAAAGCACTCCCTCACAGCCTTAGATTCAAGCTAATGATAGAATTTCTTAAGATGTTATCATCCTACAACTGAAGATGATACTGTAGCTATTTCCCTTCTTGAAGGAAACATTGTATATTTACAAGATATCCCAACCGATTCTCTATCAGCTGCCTGATATTTGCCACATAACCTAAGCTCGACACCCAAAAAAGGTAGGACTTCCCATTAAGGGTCTCAATAAAGATTTGAAAATTCTCCCCCTTGTGTCAAATCTTCAAACACTTCTCCCAACATAGATTGGTTAGGACATGGGGGTTGTTTCTGTTAGATTTGCATCATTCGGGCATGAGATATGACACAAATATTGATGAATTTCTTGATCTGCCAAACTAGACCCAGATCTATCATTTTGTTCACGACATCCTCTAGCAGCCCTACCACCATCACTGCTATGACTTTGACTTGGTTTGTGATTCAGGCCTGCTTGAGATTATTCAAGTCAGCAATCATATTGCTTCAAAGCATCTGGGCCAGGGAAACTTTCATAGCACATGATGATAATTTCTTTGAATTGCTATCGATACATTTGAGCAAAGCCACCACACCGACATTTTCACTCCCAGACATTGAAAGCGTAAATCCAAAATCGTTTGAGGCATCTACAAATATGTAAGAGGAATTACTTTGGCTATTGCTCTGCTAAGTCATAAATCATGATATATCTGACTTAAAAGCGGTTGGATATTGACATTATAATGGAAGAACTCTTGAATATACTCTTATAGTGACAATGCCTAAATTTAGTTTTTTCCTAAATTACTTTAACAAATTACTTATTCACCGTAATTTAAAAAAAATAAAATAATATATAGATCTGCTCAAAGCTAGATCTGATTCTTCAACTTGTCTTGACGATGAACCACACTGGTTGGTTTGAAACGCATCGACAAATGCTCTATCATGTGATTTATGCCGAAATACTTGTCTCATAATACTAGACATATTCCTTTCCTTCTTTCCTAACTCCTAAATTTCATATACCAATTTAATATAGAGTATCTAATTAATTTTTCTATTTATTTTTAAATCAATCAAAAACTTCGGATAGCCATATTGTCAAAAAAACAAAACCATTGACATTGAAACCTTGAAAAAAAATCAGATTATCAAAAATGATTGGTAATTATTTTTGAAGGTGTAACCATTGACATTGAAACTTTAAAGCAACCGAGTAGTCACAAAAGGCAATCTGGGTTGGTGAGAGCTGGGCTTTGTTGCAGCCCCTCACAAGTTTGATTCCTGGCAAAATATGGTGGTTTTTCCCCTCTAGAGACTCTCTAATCATATTGCCCACATTTTTTTTGTTTTTTAATTTATTTATTATTTTTACCCTTTTTTTTCTTTGAAGTAAAAGAATAACTAGGTTGTCGTGAACAAAGCCATACCGTTTTTGGTACACTTTATTCATTCGTAATACAAACCCCATTAGTATAAATGATTTTCTGGTGTAAAGATTTGACAGTCCACCGAGAAGAGGGACAAGTTAATCTCGTAGTCTGTAATATATTTTATCTTTTTATTGAAACCCTCGTTTATAGCAAAATCTCTTATTAGTTCTTGCATCACATTTTCAAACTTCTATCCTAGTAGAACTGTAATTAGCTGGTTAAACTTTTCACTTTGGCAAGTATAAGTAATATTTAATGGGATTTCATGATTGTGATTTTTATGGGAGGGGTAAGTCATGGGATGTTTTAAAGCCACTAAGGCTTTTCCAAAACTAATTACAAATTAAGATGAATATTTAATACAAACTAGATGGTATTAATTGGCTAAATGATCGAATATAATGCTTTAATGATTTTTATTTGTCAGTTTTATCGAGTTAGAGAGGGTGAGATGCAATGAACTGATATTGAAAAATTTCAATGTTTCTTTATTCATTTTTTAAAAGTGAGTGTAAAAGTTTCAATGTGTATTTATGCATTTTTTAAAAATGAGTGTATAAGTCATTGAAATGGATTGTAATAAGGCTTAAATATCACAATCTCTTATTTTATTTGATGAAAGATCTTTCTATTTGGAATTTTACATTCTCATACTTTATAAATATATTTTACAACACTTATTGTAAATTATATATCGTATTGACTTAATAACATATTTATTTTACTATTTAATGATGGATGAAATTATTGGTGTTGTTACATTCAATTTAAATAACCACCTTCACTATTTTGACATCTCCAAGGAAATATAATGTTAAGGGAATTATAATTCATGAAAAAGTATGGAGGAAAATTTCAAATTACATACAAGGAGGCTCTTAAGTGGGTATTGTAATAGATGTAGTTTGTGTTGGATCTAGCTCGGTGATGTCTTTCTCTAGAATTTTCCTCAAATAATCATAATGGAGGGATATCTATGAGAAATAACTTAGATTCCTTACATTTAGGTCTTGTGAGAAAATTTTCATCACAATGATAATAGATATTGAGAATTTGATGCTCTATTGCTTATGTTGAGGTTACCTTGTGTTGTTGAAAACAATTGACTCCATTACATTTGTGTTGTTGAGTTGTAGAACCAAATTAAAGATAAAGTTCAACCTTTATTTGTTTCTTTATGTTATTGAGCTATAGAACAAATTAAAGATAAAGTAACTGATTTACAATTCTAATTCTAAAATTTAATTATGAACTTAGAATTTAGTTATGAGCCTGCATTTATAAGTGAACTCTATTTTTGCAACGATGATTTTCTCAAATTTTCTTGACCTTCGGTTTGTCTTTGCACATTGAGGGGCAATGCCTAGTTTTTAAATACACACCTTCAAGAAGAAACTCGAACGGTCAATCGGGCTGGGTGAGGAAAATGGCGACACCAGATAAAGCACGCGTCATAAGCAGATCGCAAACATTCGTAGCATAAGCTGGATCATTCCAAATTTCATCCTGGTTTCTGCAATGTTGCCAATTTCTCAGGGGCACGCCATGGCAGCACCTGCATAACGCAATAAGATTTAGGGGCCATCATTCGAAGTAAAGAACGTCTGCAATTATTAACGATATTGGCTATTCAGGGATCTAATTCTTTGTGAGGATATCCTAAACCGTAAATTTCATTCACTGGCTTCCGATCCTCTGAAGCAACGGTTTTCGTTGAAGAATTTGAGATAGTTTGTGATCAACTAGGGTTTCAGATATAGAAGAAGGAAATATTTGAATCATTTGTATGGCTTTAGTTGTTTGTTAGGAATTGAATGTGAATGAAAGGAGAAAGGATTCTCGGAGGATGACATCATATGTTTTTGTGGGATAACGAAGGAAGTTGAAGCCTAAAAGGAATGTGACAAACGTTGCAACCTTTTTGAACATAGTCTTGATGCCTGTTTCTATCAATGGCGGTGTCTCATTATGGGAAAGATCTGAAACGGGCTGTTGATTTAGCGTACAAGAGGGTTTCCACCATTAGCCGCTCACCTCTAGGTTTGAATGGCAGAGTCACTCATGGCCGTGCAATTGAGTCATCAGAGGGTGGTGATTGTATAACACGCGGATATTTCCGAAAGCCCTTGGACTATGTAAAAGCTCTAGGTCGCAAGTATTCTAGCACTGTAAACAAAGGTGAAAGCTCTGCTGCAGGGCAATGCTGGAACTGTGGGGAACATCCTTCAAGTGCCTTGAGGCAAACCCGGCAAACCTTAAACAAGGAGGTGGATAAATTCAGTAAGCCTTCTCTTTTGTCGACTGGGATTCAAGGAAGGAGTCACTGCTTTGGGCCATATGCGCCATATGGGACTCGAAGTATAGGGCAGGGAAGGCGATTCTACTATGTGGATAGATATAATGTACATCACTTTAGACCAAGAGGGCCGCGGCGATGGATTGACAATCCACGGAAACTTTTCGTTATTGTAGTTCTCAGCTCAGGTCTGGTTCTTTCGGTTTATTTCTCAAACTTGGAAACTGTACCGTATTCTCATCGCAAACATTTCGTTTTGATATCCGATGAGATGGAAAAAAAGATCGGTGAAAACCAATTTCAGGAGGTGAGCCACTCTTCTCCTGATACTGTTGATACTGTTGGTGCTGTGTGTGCTCTGTTCTGGTAAAATAGATGAAATAGATGATTGAAACTTGAAAGTATTATTTTTGCATTATAAGTCTAACTCGCCTTTGGTTTGGGCTGTTGTTGAGGTATTTCTCCTAGTGGCACTATACCGGTATTTTAATTGCCTCTTTACCAAATTCCAACTCAAGTGTGACTCCGATTCCGATCTTTGAGGAAATATTCAAATCAGGCTTATTCCGAGATAACTTGGTCCGGACCCATGCCGCAATGCGAGTCATGACTTAGTCCGTAGCCAATGCACAAGTCAGATTGACTATCAAACTTTATTCTATCCTTAAAAAGACAAAACTTATTATCCTTAAAAGACAGGAAAAAAACTCATTATCCGTTGTTTATTTATCCGATTTCATAACTTGGTCTCATCACTAACATACAGGTGGCAAACCACCTGTCGTTGCCCAGAATCCATCGCATTTCGTTGCATGTGTTATCATTTATAGCATCCGTCGATACAATCTCTAGCCTTTCTTGATACACTCTGATACCTTGACTTACAGCTACATCATTTTAGTAGATGAAATTTCATAACTTGGTCTCATAATATAAAGGTGGTTTCCTGTCGATGTCCAGAATCCACGGCATTTTGTTGCATGTACTATCATTTATTGTATCCGTCGATACAATCTCTAGCCTTTCTTGATATACTCTCGATACGATTATCTACTAGTCACCTGAAATGTTGTTGGTAGTTCATAAGGGGACAAACTTCCATTCGTACTTCTACTTTTACTCTACTTTGGCTTTGGGTCTTGGGCTTCGAACATGTTTGAAGCCGAGCTATTCGAACATGTTTTCCTTATGACGAAGATGAAGATGAGCTATTAACCTTGAAGTAGTTTTAAATTATACGACCAAAAGACACTTTCAATCTAAATGATATCTGCAAAAGGCAGTTTCAACCTAAACCTAAATAACTATCATTGTTGAGGATACAGCAATGGTTGTAGTTTAAACTTTTGCTGGTTCATATCTCAAACTGTCATTGTTAAGGATACAGCAATGGGTATGTAGTTTAACCTTATGCCTAGGAGTAACGTGCTATCATCTATTTACTTTGGAATGAATTATTATTAAAAAAATGATTTTATATGGACATTGTAAACTTTAGTATCAATGAAAATTGTCTTTTTTTTTCCATTCAAATTTAGTGTTTTTAAAAGTCAAACTCAAATTGACTCTTACTTTTCTGCCTTGCCAAGTTCTTATAGAACTTTGGTTGAAAGGGCTTGCAAGAAGTCTGAATTAATCATTTCTCTGTAAATTATAGATGAAAAAGATGTTCAAACCAAAAATTCTTCCAGCGATTCATCCACAAAGCGTGCGAGTGAGACTAATAGCCAAAGATATCATAGAAGCATTACAAAGGGGAACAAGACACCAGGAAAGCTGGAATGATGTTGTCTATGCTAACACACAAACCATTCCATCTGATGCTCATACTAGTCAGGATCCCTGGGGCTTAAGGAGCGAAAAAGAATATAAAGAAGAACAGCTGTATAACAATGATGAAATCCTAGATGACAAATGGGTTGAGAAGAGTCGCAGGTCGGGAAAAGAGCGGGGGGACAAGGCATCAACTCAGCACTTGAAGGCATTTAATTGGGAAATTCTGGTGGTAGATGATCCAATTGTCAATGCATTTTGCCTACCCGGTGGGAAAATAATGGTTTTCACTGGATTGCTGAATGCATTTCCGTCTGATGCAGAGATTGCCACAGTTATTGCTCATGAGGTATGTCGATTTTCAGAAGATTGTTAGTTTTGGGGACTGCTTTGTTGCATCCGAGTAATCTATTAGCATTACTGCTTTAACCAAGGAACCTCCTTAGTTTTCTAGCAATATATATTTTGATTGGGTTGAGTATGTTTACCATGTATTTGGTGGTAGTTCGTTATGCTTATTTTATGTTGGATATTGTACTGCGAATATAATCTAAAATTTAAATTGACTTTGCAAGAGGTAAGTTGGTCATAACACAATTGTTTATGCGTTTTTTGATGGAATTCCAATGGTAAATGTGATTTCAACTGTTTGACAAAGCGGAATATTGCAAATATTATCAAAATTGACGTTGCAAGAGGTAAGTTGGTCATGACACAGTTGTTTATGCGCTTCTTGGTGGAAGTCCAATGGTAAATGTGATTTCAACTCCTTGTCAAATTGGACTATTCTTTAATAATAAGCTACATTATTGTATGACTAAGCTCTTGAGCCACCTGGAAATATCAAATTTGCTGCTGCTGGTTTAGGGGCATAGCAAGAGATTGTTGCTATCTGCAAATGTTGGGAGTAGCGATTCTGTTTGCGGGGTAGCTACAAAGTTCAATTTAAAGAATTACTTTATTGTTAGATGATCCAAAAATAATTTATTATCATAGGTTATAAAATTGAAATAAAATAATTATTAATTTAAGAAATTAAATTAATAATTATTATTCTAGAATGATTAATTAATGGAGACAATTAGAAAATAGTATATTGTTGTAACAAGATATGGCTCTCCAAATGTGTCGTATCTTAGGCTCTATTTTAGGAGATTAGTTAGCTAGTTGGTTTGAATAGCATTTAATGTAAATGGACACTTGTTATTTAATAAGTGATCCATAATTAGAGGTAGTTAGGACATGGAGCTTATAAATAGCTCATTGCAAGAGTGTTTGGTTGTTCGGGTGTAAACTCTTGCAAAATCAATTATGTAATTGTTTTTTTTCTGATTAATGAAATTACGTGTCTGAGGACACCTCTGCCATTATTGTGGTATCAGAGCTCCAGTAATGCTGCAGTGGATGTGAAGAGGAGATTCCAGCTCTACAAGTTTGTGGAAGACTCCCTTGAATTGATCAGCAAAATGATTGGTATGGTATTTGTCAAGTTTTTTGTTTAAAAGGAACAGAAATTTTATTAATGATTGAATTGGCCAAAGATAAGAAAAGAACATTCGATTTGTGATTGTCACAAATGAGGAAATGATCAAATTTATTGTAATAAGACCTATTGGTTTCGTTCTTGGACATCCCCTTCAGAGGAAATAAAAGTTTGGTACTGCGATTTCTGGCCTGGTGATTACTGTAGTTCCACCAGCAGCCCAGGCTCGCATTCCAGAATTTGTAAGCCCTGCTCATTATTTGCCTTCTTGTATTGAGCTTCACACCTGCAACTTTAATGGCTCACAAACATTCCTAACTCAGCCTTTCAATAGGGTGCAGCAATTTCGCAATCACGTGTGTCTGTTCT
This sequence comes from Pinus tabuliformis, assembly GCA_031772625.1. Taxonomy (NCBI): domain Eukaryota; kingdom Viridiplantae; phylum Streptophyta; class Pinopsida; order Pinales; family Pinaceae; genus Pinus; species Pinus tabuliformis. Next base: position 1,149,455,182 of record CM062820.1, on the reverse strand, counting down.
GTTATTAATGATCGTGACGGGCCTCAAAAGCCAGCTACTGTATGTAAAATTTGGAATCTCTCCACTGTTAAAACAATCTGCAGCCAATCATGGATATGCCTATTTTTCCTCCCAAAGCATAGGAAAAGCTTTATCTGCGTTTTAATGGAGGTAAAGGACGTGGCTTCGATGCAGTGCTGCACTTATGTTGGATTGCACTATTAAACCGTTCGCTACCCCTCGAGAATCATCTCTTACATGCCAAAGCGTCCTAAGACTGAGTTTCCAAGATCTTTTAGCTTCCCCATCATCTCCGCTTGAAGCTTCGCACGTTTCTCCGCAGCCAAAGGCTCTAACCGAATGATAGTCCTCCTTGCTTGCTCATTAGAAGGTTCCAACTCGAGTACCTTATTCATATCTGCAATAGCTTCCTCAAACTGTTCAAGTCTTTCACGGGCTTCTGCCCTTTTAACTAATGCCTTTAAATATGCTGGATTTAGCTCAAGTGCTTTTGTACTCTCCTTCACTGTTTCATCATATTTTCTCAGTTTGTAGCAGCAAACAGCACGATTGGAAAAACACATTGAACGAACTTCGTTGGACATAGGATCCTCTGGGGCAATTTCCAGTGCACTTAATTGGTTATGGACACAAACTGAGCTCAGTTTCGCTTGTGTATTGAGCGTGATCTTTGTGAGCTTTCACGCAGGGCAGTCCACAGCCGAAGCCGAAGCCAGCTAAGCCAACCTGCCAGCGGAAGCCAGCCAAGCCAGTCAAAGCCAGTAAAACTAGCGGAAGCCGGCGTGAAAACCAACGAGAGTTAGTCAGCAACCCACGTGAAAGTTGCCAGCCTGAAAATCGATTGAAAAAAAGTGAATGAATGTGTTTAAGATTTTAATTCAGGTTTAAGACTTTCACAAAGTTCTTTTAAATGAATGAGTTTAAAAGAAATTAAAAAAGAAATAAGAAGTGTTTTGATTTGTATTTGGAGCGATAAGGTGCATTACATTTTTGTAAATTTGAAGACTATTTTGTGGAGATATAAGTGTATTATTTTGTATTTGGAGTAATAAGGAGATTTTTATTTGTAATTTGTAAATTGGAGAGATAAGGTTTGTTGGGTAATTTCTTTCAAGAAGTTATTTTTTATTTTTTTTCAATTGGGATCATCACATTGTAACTCAAAGTAATTTTACTTTGGGGGGGGTAAATTTTTTTACCAGATTGTGCAAAAGCACCATTGTAAAAATCAAATTTTGAAAGTTACCTTGTAAAAATTTGAGAAATTGACTAGAGCCAAGTGCAAAGCTCAGTCAATTGTCTCCTGTTTTGACGACTATTCGAGGGTCAAGGCCAAGCCCCGATAGATCGTGTTTTTTGTGTGGTGTGTTGACTATCTTGTCATTTCTGTTCTGATTCTTGGTGCGACGCTACAACGCTAAAATGTCTAAGTTGATTAATTTGTTTTCTGATTCCGACAAACTAGAAGGCACCAAATCTTATAAAACATGGCATTGACTCATCGAAAGCACACTCATTTACAATGAATTATGGCAGGGAATATGTGATGGAGATGTTAAGCCGAATAAACCCACAGATGCAGATGCACTGGCAAAATGGGAAATCAAGAATGCTAAAGCCTTAGCTCTTATTAAATCGTCTGTGAATGATGAAATGTATGTCCATATAGAAAATGCTTTAGATGCATGGACTGCTTTGAAAACTTTTAAAGACCTCTTTGATACTCAGCCTGAATCAAAGAAAGTCGATCTACAATTAAAATTGTTGCAACAAAAATTAACTGAAGGCGGTGATATTCTTGAATATCTCTCAAGACTTAAGAATATCAGGCAAGAAATTATTAATGCTGGTTTTCTCGCAATTGATGATAGCTTTATGGTCACAATTGTAATTGCTGGACTTCCTTCTTCTTACATGCATTTTTTAGAGACTCTACAAGTAACTGGGAAATTAGAGAAACTAAAGTTTGATGAGCTTTGTGAAATGTTGAGTGAACATGATAAAACTTTTGGGAAGAAGAAGAAAGTTGGTGAAGATGTTTTTCTTACAGAAGCCAGCACTAGTAAGTCATCAGCAGATAGTTCTCGAGGAAGAGGCAGAGGGAATCAGAATCAAGCAGCACATAATCGAGGTCGAAGCCAAAGCAGAGGCAACAATTTTAACAGAGGAGGAAGAAATAATTTTCAAGGTAGAGGAAACAACCAAGGAAGAGGCAATTTTCAAGGACAAGGATATAATAGTCAAGGTAGAGGACAATCTCAAAATAGAGGTCAAAGCAGAGGCAGAGGACAATCTTCAGGAAGAGGAAGAGACTTAAGTCAAATTGTATGTCGAAGATGTAACAAAATTGGCCATTATGCTGAAGATTGTCGAACATCACTTAATAAAATTCCCAAGTTTCAGCAGCATTCAGCACAATTTGCAAATGATCAAGATGAAGATAACTCAAAATATGTTTTTACTTCCTCACCAGCATCACAAATTTCATCCCATCTTAGAAGTGACTATGAAGATGCCTGGATCTTGGATTCCGGGGCAACTCAGCACATGACTTGTCGACGTGATTTTTTCTGGAATTTTCAAGATTGCCAACTTAATTCCATTTTTCTTGCTGATGATACAAAACATACTCCTTATGGAAAAGGAGTAGTAAAAGTTTTTCTCCCTGGTATTGGAGAAAAAATGATTTCCAATGTATGGTATGTACACAGTTTCAAGAAAAATTTGCTCTCTTTAGTCACGATTCGACAAGCAGGACATCAGGTGATTATGGAAGATGGTTTAGTGAAGATTAATTCAGTGAAACAAAACTTGAAAACAGTTATGACAGGTTATGAAGATGGAAAACTGTTACGGATGAAAGGGACAGTTATTCCAAGGCATTCTGATTTTGCAGGGGCAGTGACTACAGGTATTTCACCTATAAGACTATGGCATGTAAGATATGGACATTTGAATTTTGAGAGTCTTTCTCAATTGCAGAAACAAGGAATGGTTAAAGGACTTCCCACATTCAAAAGGGAAAATGCAAAATGTGAAGCTTGCATTTATGGCAAACAAAATCGAGAAAATTTTCCAACAAGTTCATGGCGTGCAAACAGGCGGCTACAACTAGTTCACAGTGATGTTTGTGGTCCACTACAAACTTCATTTGGTGGTTGCAAATATTTCTTACTATTCATTGATGATTTCAGCAGAATGACTTGGGGTTTACTTCTTGAAGAACAAGTCAGAAGCATTTGATAAGTTTAAACTTTTTCGCCAACTTGTTGAAAATGAAGTCAAAGAAAAGATAGGTACTCTCAGGACGGATAATGGGGGAGAATTCACTTCAAATGAATTCAAAACTTATTGCAGTGAAAATGGCATAAGACGACATCTCACTAATGTTTACACTCCACAGCAAAATGGAGTAGTCGAAAGAATGAATCGCACTTTGTTAGGAATGGCGAGATCCATGTTAACATTCAAGAGGTTAAGTCTAACATATTGGGCGGAAGCAATACATACAACTGTCTACTTAAGAAACAGATCTCCAACTGCTTCTTTAGACGGAATCACACCTTATGAAGCTTGGTTTGGTTTGGTTTCAAACCTCGAGTTAAACATCTTGGAGTTTTTGGGTCAGTGTGTTATGCTTTAGTTCCGAAAGAAAAACGAACTAAGCTTGACTCAAGAAGTTTAAAATGCACAATGATTGGCTATTCTGATGAGAAGAAAGGGTATCGTCTTTTGACCAATGGAAAATTCATTGTAAGAAGGGATGTCATTTTTGATGAAACAGAGAGTAAGAGTGCTGAAGAAATTGAAAATCTTCTTCAGAAATTAGAAACTAAGGGAAGTAAAAGAAATGGAAAAATGCAAAGTCAACCAACTTCACCAAATTGGTATGAACTTGATTTTCCTTCCTCTGAAGATGAGTCATCCAGTCCATCTACATCAACAACATCATCTGGGTCTTCTAGCAGTTCATCCGCATCTCCAAGCAGCAACAGTTCTTTTGACAGTGATTCTCCACATTCTTCACCTGAACGACGAACATCAGTTTATATTAATCCTCTTTACAATGATGGGGACTTTACAGAAGCGCAAACAAGTGAGCACCAACTTCCGAAATGGGCAGTTCAACTTTTGAAAGATGTCAAGCCTGATGAACAGAATAAAACTGGCACCAGAAGGGCACATAGAAGTGAAGGCAATTTTGCCTTGATAGCAAATGATTTTACTGAACCTTCCACATACAAAGAGGCAGTAAAACATAAAGAATGGCAACAGGCTATGGTTGAAGAATATCAAGCAGTAATTGATAACAACACTTGGAAACTTGTTGATTGTCCAACAAATGTTAAACCCATAGGATGTAAATGGGTTTACAGAATTAAGTATAATCAGAAGGGTGAACTTGAGAAGTATAAAGCACGACTTGTCGCAAAAGGTTTTGCACAGCAAGAAGGCATTGATTATGAAGAAACTTTTGCTCCAACAGCTAAATGGAACACCATCCGATTAACACTTGCATTGGCCGCTCAAAAAGGATGGAAAGTTCATCAAATGGATGTGAAAAGTGTTTTTCTCAACGGGGATTTACAGGAGGAAGTGTATATGACCCAACCACCAGGTTTTGAAGTTGAAGGACAAGAACATAAAGTCTGCAAATTGATCAAGGCTTTATATGGATTAAAACAAGCTCCCCGAGCTTGGTATGCAAAGATGGATGAATACCTTAAGAAAGTTGGTTTTCAACGAAGTGAATCTGATGATACTTTGTATGTGCGACAACAGGGAAAATATTTGGTAATTCTTGTTATGTATGTAGATGATTTGATCATCACTGGCAATCATGATGATTTGATCATCACTGGCAATCATGATGATCATATTGCACAGGTGAAAAAGGAGTTACATGCAGGTTTTAAGATGACAGATTTGGGATTACCTCACTACTATCTTGGAGTTGAAGTCTTCCAACGTCCACATCATATTTTCATTTCTCAGAGTAAGTATGCAGCAGAGGTTCTTCAGCGTTTTGGCATGCAGGATTGCAAGCCCGTTCTTACCCCCATGGAGCAAAACTTGAAACTTTCAAAATTTGAAGGGGGGGAAAGGTGGACAGTACAACTTACAGACAGTTGATTGGCAGCTTGATTTATTTGACAAATACTCATCCTGATCTATCTTATGCAGTCAGTATTCTTTCACGTTTTATGCAGGAACCATGAGACAGCCACTGGAATGCAGCCAAAAGAGTTCTTCGATATATCCAAGGAACAAAAGATTTTGGTCTTCTTTACACAAAGACTAAATTTTTTGTACTTGGTGGATATTCCGATGCCGACTTTGCTGGGAGTATTGATGATCGAGCATCAACGTCAGGTTATTTAATGAATATGGGGTCAGCAACAATATCTTGGAGTTGTAAGAAACAAGCTACAGTGGCCACTTCTTCAGCAGAAGCAGAGTACATTTCAGCATGGGAAGCAGCATGTGAAATTGTTTGGTTGCGCAGAATTTTGCAGGACTTGGGCATTTCTCAGGCAGAAGCTATATCATTATTCATTGACAGCCAGTCAGCCATCAAACTTGCCAAGAACCCAGTTTTTCATTCAAAGACAAAGCATGTGGACACCAAGTATCATCATATCAGATCTCTCATTGCCAAAGATGTCCTCAAGCCAGTTTATTGTCCTTCCGAAGATCAGATCTCCGACATTTTCACGAAACCGCTTGGCAGAATAAAATTTACTAAGTTCAGGGATGAACTTGGTATCTGTTGTAATGTATCTTTGGATTATAGGGGGGAATGTTAGATGATCCAAAAATAATTTATTATCATAGGTTATAAAATTGAAATAAAATAATTATTAATTTAAGAAATTAAATTAATAATTATTATTCTAGAATGATTAATTAATGGAGACAATTAGAAATTAGTATATTGTTGTAACAAGATATGGCTCTCCAAATGTGTCGTATCTTAGGCTCTATTTTAGGAGATTAGTTAGCTAGTTGGTTTGAATAGCATTTAATGTAAATGGACACTTGTTATTTAATAAGTGATCCATAATTAGAGGTAGTTAGGACATGGAGCTTATAAATAGCTCATTGCAAGAGTGTTTGGTTGTTCGGGTGTAAACTCTTGCAAAATCAATTATGTAATTGTTTTTTTTCTGATTAATAAAATTACGTGTCTGAGGACACGTCTGCCATTATTTATTATAATTCAACATTGAAAAGTCAAAATTAAAATCATACTTCCAAGTAAGATGAAGAAAATATCATGACATTACTGTAGTTGAAATAGGTTAAATATATATTTACATCTTAATCTCAGGAGAAATAATATGAACTCATGCTGGATTGGGAATAAAAAGTTAATGTAGGATTGGTCTTAGTTTTTTTCATTGAGCTATAATTGGCTTCCTTATTTGTCATCTCTATTTCGCCTGTCCCCTTGATCTCATAACTGTGTTTGGTGCTGCTTCCTAGATATGTAGACTCATCTCTGAGTGAGTTGTGAATTCATCTTCCAAATGATCCTTTCCAGTGCTTTTCATGTCTGGTAGTAGCCTTCTCTACAATACATACTGTAACTAGAGAAGTTAATAGTGATTATATGCAGGGGGCCTAATTTTTTTGCCCTTTTAAGAAGTCTATTTGAAGAGGCCAATAAAAACATGACATTAGATTTAAGGTCTCTATATTTTCTGAAATAGAGTATTACATATAGCTTTCTGACTCACAATTCTAAATAAAGGCAGAACTATAGGGCTTACTAATAAAAAGCAATGTAGAAGATTGTGAGAGAATGGGGCATAAAATATATTGAATACTTTCAACCATCCTCTGCAATGGACGTACCCAACACTTCATATGGGCCTAAGATTATTAGTCAATCACGATATAATATTACAACTAACAACTCATGAACTGTTGGAAAAGGTTGTAATGTGAATTAAGTACCTGTTACAGGTAATTTAAGAGAATAACTTTACAAGGAAAACTGTAAAACATAAAAGACAATTCTGAAAGAATTAGAAGAGTGTTAAGTTGTGTTATGTAATAAGAAAATATGAAACAGCTTCCTGTTATAGTTTGTTGAAGGGAAATTGATGTATACCTCTGATCATTGAATGCTTGGAAGAGTTATATACCAACTTTGGATTTTACAAAACAACGATAAGCAGCTTTTTCTGCAAGTATATTCTTTATCAAGGGAAATCAATATATTGCACAAGTTAAATTCTGCATACTTTGATCAGAAGGAATCACTCTTTTGAGCTTTATTTTCTAATATTGATCTCCGTTGCACCAAGCTTTTGGTATGCAGGGACTTGGAGGACACATCCATTATTAGTGGAGACCCCAGCCAAATTTCTGGGTATGCTAGAATACATTGGGGTACAAGACATAGAGGACCCTACTGCAAATGTATAAAAATAAATTATATACTAAATTACAACTGATTACACATCAAGCTTTAAACAAAATAATCTCCGTTGAACAATGAAACATTAAAATTTGGAATATAACATGATAAATGATAAATTGTAACACACAATTCACATTTTGTCCATTTTGTCATTTCATTTGTAATGAATCATTGTATTTCAAACTCTCAGAATTCACATTTTGTCCATTTTGTCATTTCATTTGTAATGAATCATTGTATTTCAAACTCTCAGATTTGATCTCATACGCATGAGTTGGAAGTTACAACTAATAATACATGATAACACAATGAACTCAATCAAAATGAAATACAATGACATAACCAATAATTACTAATCATCAATATAATGACAACCAATAATTATTAATTATTAATCATCAATCATCAATGTTCCATGAATAATTATTAATCATCAATCATCAATGTTCCATGAGTTTCTGGGACGGAGACGGGAAACGCGGGAGCGGGGATATGCACAAGGAGGACGTATATAAGAAACCCCAAAATTTAGGGAAATTTCGGGGATAAAACGGGGACGTGAGAATCATAAAAATTATAAAATTATTAAAAATTTAATATATCAAAATAAAAAATAAAATCCCAACAATATGTCAATAAGTAAGTTAGTAAATAGTAAATTTTAATAATTATGAAATGTACATCTAAATATGATCATCATTTCGTATCAGACGATTATGAATCATAATTATTATTTCACATTTCTGCAATCATCAATGTAAAATTGTAAATCTAAAAGTAAATCACTGAATTGAATCCATCATTTGACATTATGCAATGTACCATCTAAATTCATCATTTGGCAATTGGCATTAATATTATGCAAGGTACGTCTAAATTAAATTAATCATTTGACAATTGAAATTACATAATGCACATCAAAAGTAAATTCATCATATTACAATGACCTTACGCTAAAGTCTAAAATAGCCATAGAATACTAAACTAAAAGTAAACATAGAAAGCAGTGAAATACTAGTAAATTTCTCAAAAAGTACTAAATAATAAATTGTAGCTCCAATCCGGTGTCTCCAAGTCACAAAATGAAAATCGTAACTCCAATCCGGCATCTCCAAGTCACAAAATGAAAATTGTAGCGCCAAATGTCTCAGGCCCATGGTCGATGGTAAATCTGAATCACAACAAATTGCAGATGGAAAATGTCGAGCAACGACAATAGGAAAATCTTGGGCGGCAAGGTAAAATGTCGAGGGACAGTAGAAGCAAAATGTCGGGCGACAAGGAAAAATTGTAGGTTTAATGAGAAATAATGAGAAATGTTTTTTTTTGTAAGCTTGGTAGGACTACATCTTCATCATGTCCAACTTCTCACCCTGATTGGGGGGATAGCACAAGATTTGAACCCAAGACTTCCGGTTCGGTGAGACTTCATTTTCACGGCCATTGCCAATTGAGCTACCTCAAACAAACTTTTTTTTCGTAAGCTTGGCAAGACTACATCTTCATCATGTCCAATATATCACCCTGATTGGGGTGGGGAATTGAACTAGTGACTTCACATCAAGGAGTGCCTTAACAAAGCACCTGATCACGATCTATCCAAGACCCCATGGACAAAATGAATGAGAAATGTGAATGATTATGTTTTAAAGTTATAATTTATCCTTTAGGGTTTATTTTTTTACTTTTTTTTTTTAATTATATTAAAATTTGTTTTTTGTTTTGTTTTTTTTTTCTTAAATTGTTATTAGCAAAAAGATTTGGGGGGACACATGGGGACGCTTTTTGTCACCAGGAAAAGGTCCCCCCCCCGGAGTTTCCCCAAAAAGGGGACACGGGGAAATGTTTCCCAAAAGTTTCCCTGTCTTGGGAGCGACGAAGCGCGTCCCCGTGGAACACTGTTAATCATTATAAAAGTTTTAATAGTACTGAAGTAAGAAATGTCAAATTATAAATTTAAAACTTGCCTGTGCTACTGATTGGTCTTCTACTTCTATCATCATGGCTTAGAATCCCTATCAATATCACTGTCAATCACCATCGTCTACAACAAATGTCACTGGATCTGAAAACGATTTTTATTTCTTGTCTTGGTGATCACCATCTATTTGTAGAACATCCTCTCTATCAATATCCCATCGAGTTGTTAGTGCTTTTAAAAATTCATGTATCTTCTTGTGGTGAAGGTGTTAACACTATCTATTATAATGAGCTTGTCCACTCTTTTAGAGGTGTCTCTGTTCCTTTTAACAGAGTGGATAAGCTATAAGTGGACCAATTCCTCTCGTTTGCAAAAGAGAGGGCAATCTGAGATTAAGAATGTCCAACAAGAGTGCAAAGCTCTAGATCTCCATTGCCATGAATCCTCTACCACGCCATTGGTGATTCTTGGGTCATCTCTTGTAAACTATCCCTCACATATGGTTTGTTGAATGAGCCACTAAGTTTGAAAAACTGAAAAACTGTTGTCGAACCAACTTTCCCTCTTTTGTAGGGAACATCTTTGTAATGCTATTTCTAAATCCATGCTTTACCTCTAGATCATAGATAGAAGACACCCTCTCAGACCTCTCCCCCATTTAAGATTAGGAGCATATTCTGCCATGTGTAATGGTTTGTTCATGTTTTCCAATCTACTCCAAATGATGGGTCATATTTTCTGTGTGTAGATCTGCAATTTAAAATCCCTTCCACGAATCGTAGTTCTATCTCCTCCAACATACAATTAATGGTCTCTTAAATCTCCCAAATACTAGAAGACTCCGAGGCTGCATCTCAGATGACCTCTGCTATAGGCTTATGAACAATACCAAGTATTTGCAATCTGCTCACTAGTCATTATTCCACCTTGAAGTTTCACCTTCCTCCCATTATTTGACCTGGACTCTGGACATCTAGTCCATTTAGGGCTTGCGACCATTTGCTGCAACATTTCCTGCTCCTCCATCATCCTCTTTAATACAAGGAGGTAGCTAGCATATCTATTATCACCAGGCTTGATGAATTCCTTTTTTGAGTAACTATTGTATATGGCTGAGGTATAGTGGTTGTAAATAAACAATTGTACATTTCTAGTTACTTTTCTGATATCTTTTAATGCATTGTTGAGTGTGTTTTCGCTCAAATTGTACCGGTGAATGCGACAACGACTTAGGGTGGGGGCTGTCACTTTGATCCTTGCCCTCTTCGTTCTAGTTGTCTCCCTACAACAGGCTATATGGGGGGTAGTCCCTCTGAAATGTGAAGATGAAAGCATCGTTGGCAACCAAAAAGTTTGGGAGACACAATTGAATGGCCTAGCAACCTGGTTGATTTAGCAAGTTAAGTGATTAGATTAGATTACTTTCAAAGACCAGTGCCTTAATGGAGTTAAAATACTTGCTTAATATAAATTATTTACCAAGTCCGATGAACAATTGCCGCTTTAAGATGCTTCACTATCCAATATAGAATGCAATACCTAAAAATAAGTGAAATGCAAGATCTTGGTGTATTTTAAATTAGATGCCTATTCTAAGTGAATCCTTCCTCTCAGCTATTTTGAAACTAGTCCCTAGTGTAGGTTGTAAGAGAGAAAACTAGGGGAAGATAGCAAAGGCTATATTAATGATACCTCCCTAGGAGTTTTAACCACTTGATGCCTCCAGCGCTGCAGAGACTGTGACTCTGATGACTGCAAGGTCACCGTGTTAACCACAAAAAAGGGTCTAGGCTTCGCAAGCTGGGTGAGAAAAGTGGTTCTATCTTTCTATCAACCAAGCATATGTTTGGAGGTAAATTAATTAGTGCAAGGCTAATCCTAGAAATGTAAGTGCAAAATATGAGTGGTTTTCTTTATGTGAAGTTTTTAAGGGATCTTACGTACTTCGAGATAAATCACAATGATATTCAATTTAAAACAATGAAGTACTTAACAATGTAAAATGACAATCTTCACCACAAGAACGTGCTCAATGGAACAAATAGATGGTGCCAAAAATGTTGCTAAGATCTCAACAATGTAAAATGACAATCTTCACCACAAGAACGTGCTCAATGGAACAAATAGATGGTGCCAAAAATGTTGCTAAGATCTCAATAGACAATTGCTTACATTGTAACCAATTACTTCTTTAGCAATGTGATAGCAATGATAAGTAGAGATATTTCAAAATCACAATAATGCTAGCTATCAATGGGAGAAAGAGAACATTCATTAACAATATATTCTTTTAGAGCAATATGCCAATCTTATCCAATAACTACCAATTCAATTATCCCTTTAGAGCACTTATGTTTGTCAATAAGGGTGCAAACAACGATATGCTTGAGTGCAATGATTGCAACAGTAAGGAAAACACCAAATTTCACTAGCAAACACTTACTCAAGATGCACAAGGATGCAAGGAATGAATGCCCAAAGGAATGAGATGTCTGTCAACAACTTTTGACACCACTGTTATGCTTATATCAGACTTTAATATGCATATATCAGACCTCTGATTATTATGACAACCTTCAAGAAATGACAAGATATGCCAAGGAATGCAAGCCCAACTAATGTCAATGATTTACTAATGATAAAATATGCTTGCCTTTTAACTATTATGCCAATATTATGTGAATTTATCACTACTGTAGGCGATTTTAGATGCCTGTAGCAAAGATATTAAATCTTGAATTTCTTTCACAGTCCACAAAACTTCACTTGTATGCAATCAATTCCACCACAAGATTAATTTTTAATGCCTTAGGTGATTAATTAATGAGATTGGGACTGCTCTAGACTTCACTTATATGCAATCAATTCCGTAAGGTTAATTTTTAATGCCTTAGGTGATTAATTAATGAGATTAGGACTGCTCTAGACGCGTTTAGGCTTTGAATACACTGCTGTCATAAAATGCTTCAGAATTCAAGGGAAACAATGATGAGGCAAATAGGATTAGAGGGCAAACCACTAGACCTAATGGCCTTGTAGATGAGTGGAGAGCTCTTCCAAGGAACTTGACCACATGCAACCACCAAGTTAGCTCCAAAATTGCTGCAAAACCAAACGTTAGAGACAAAATGCCAATGCAAACTAACTCAATGACTGAAGAATGGCGGAATGAGGGCTAATAGGCCAACGATAGGGCTAAGGGGCCAAAGAAGGGCAATGATGGGGGAGAAGGCTTAAGAAGGCCATGACACACAAGGAAAAGCCTCTTATAGGCAGCAACTGGGCCTAAGAGGCCTGCGACTAAGGGGAAAGGGGCAAGGGAGGAGGGCCGAGAGGGTTTGAGACCCTTCTAAAGCCACGACAAAGCCAAAAATGCCTTGCGGCTCAAGGGAAAGCCCTCTAAGGGTTGCGACAGGGGCAAGGGAAGGCCTTTAGGCCTGCAACCCATGGAGAGGGGCTTTCTAAGGCTCATGGTAAGCCCTAAAGGGTTGTGACTCACAAAAAGAGGGAGAAAATGCTGACACAGAGGTAGAAAAGGCCACAACTAGGCTAGAAGAGATGACGGCTAGGCCTTACGGGCCTTAATTTTTTTTTCAGAACCCCTGCAAATACAAAAATATCCACAAAATGCCGAAATTTGCTTCCTTAAGGGCCATTGTCTTCCTTTTCTAGCCGAACGTTGAGCTTGGATGAGGTTTAGAAGGTAGATCTCGCCTTCCTAGGCCTAGATCAACCTAAAAAACCCCAACGATTTGCTAGAGTGGGTTGGATGTTTTGCTTGGAAGGGTGAAACCCTTCAAACCCAGCTCTAGGGCTTTATCCTCCACAAAATAATTTGACTTCCTTTAATGGCTTGAGGATTCACTTGCAAAATGAATGAAAGAATTCCAGAACCCCAAATATATACACAAATTCAGAACTGCAAAACCGCAAGTGCTACAAAATAAAACAAGGATTAGAAAATTATTTTACAAATATTTACGAATGTACAATATTTTCAAAAGAATTTTTTTAGCTCTCATTAGCATGTCAAATCTTTTTAGCCCAAGATCAATTAATATTTTGAAAATCCTTTTTAAGTAAATTTTATGGATGAATGATTTCGAAATATAGATCAGTCAAAGCCCTCCTGCAAAATAATTTACGACAATCAAAGCTTAGAGCCCAAACAAGGTCAACTCTTCCCCATAGTCTGTGAACTTGGAGCCCAAGGTCTAGTGTACTTATAAATCTCTATCAAATCTTATGACAAACTGTTAGCTCATATGGTGAATCAGATCACTTAGGATAGCTTGTACCAATAGAATGCTCTTATCACTGACAAATGAAATAACAGTTAAATAATTTTAGCACAATATAAAAGATCAACACATAGCTAACACATACCACAGATCAACAGATAGAAAAACACCATGAACTGAACCCCAAAGTCTTTCTATTATGAGAAAAACTGTTCCCAACAGAGCAGTAGCTTAGTACCGGTGTTACAAAATCACCACATCCAAAGATGGGAAATAGAAGCTAAATGACTTCGTTATATAGAGAAAACCGCTACAAGTGGAAAATAATGACTAGTTGGCTTGATCTTTGTCAAAATAATCTCAACTGTCGAAAATAACTTGATCATCTTTTAATCTCCAATGTCGAATTTTTATTTTTGAGGAAAAATTCGATTTTCTCTTAAAAACCATTTTTATTAATCCAAAAATTAATATTTTGGATTAATTTCCTAAAAAAATTGACTTTGACTTAACCACCAAGGTCCAAGGGCTCAAATTTTCTTAAAATATCTATTTTTCCAAGAGCCTCCAAAAATTGACTTTTTTTTGACCCACAATTTTTAGATTATTTTCCACTGGGAGAGAAATTAATTTCTCTATAATTATTTTCACTCAAAATTAATTAATTTTTTGACTTAGGGTTTTTATTTAAATTTTCAGAAAAAACTAATTAAATGACTCTAGAGGGGATTAATAATTTTTCCACCCTCAAATATTTTAGCCATGGTGTCTGATTACCAGGGACCATGCAGTAAAATATTTTTACATCAAAATATTACAATTAATTCAACTTTTAGAAGGGAAAATACACATTCAGGCCAGACCCTCAAGACATTACCCAATTCTGCGACACAATATGATCTAGTATAAAACCAAGTGTGTTTATAATAAAATAATTTAGCCATGGTGTTCTAAATACGAAGGACCATGCACTAAAATTATTCCTAAGCACACTTTTACAATAGACTCGATAAACACTAGGATTCATGTAAGACCTTGTCAACGAATTCCACCCTAGCTTTGGGGTTATAGCTGGAAGAAAAACTTTGCCGATTAGGCATGTTTACAAACACACATAATTTTGGGAGGTTAAAAAACTTCATAGGATGAAATTCTTTGCCAAAACCAGAGGCTTACCTAGGTGTTGTTACATAATTAAATGTGCATACTAGCATTATTTACAATAGACCCCACAACAATTAGGTTTACAATGATAACTTCATGCTGCCAGATGACTTTGATATTTGAATTTTTTTTTTCCACTTCCTTGTACACTGCGTTTTAGGGCTGTTGACAAAATTGTGGACAACAGAGAGCATGCACAATACATGGGGTCCAAATCATTGTTGCCTCTGTCAATACCTGCACCACATTTTGTGACCCAACCTCCTAATGCCTGGTGAAGAATCTTGAATTGGAATGATGCATCTTTATGCTTTCTTGAACAATGAGTTGTCTAAAGGAAAAAGGAACCAACAAAATATGTAACAGTGATGCTAATGACTGGATGCTGTTAACCCTCTTTCAACAAGGATACCCAATTTTTTTTGGACCACACAATTTATATGCTCAAATGTGTGCAATCTATGGCCTTAGGTGGAAGATCATGACCGATCTTCTTAGTTCATCTTGATGGTGCTTGGTTTTGTGGTTTTTCCAACTTCCCCTTAGTGTGCTGTAACTCTCTGCCTCAACGTAAATGCTTATGTCTTGGGTTGGTATTCAGACATCATGGAGGTGGATCTATTAGAATACATGGCTTAAAGGATCACTTGTTGTATTAGTCCTATAAAGGGTGATCGCACTATGATGGAAACACCATAGCACACCTATATTTATTCCCCACATGGATCGTTTCTCTTATGTATGCTCACTTCTTTGGCCATGTCCATCATTCTTCATGGCAGTCTCACAATTCACAATGCATTTGCACTACCCTAGGTAATGCCTCACATTCTCTAAGGCAAAGAGGAGGTCCATTGCACTCTCCAAGGCACGCTAAATCATCTCCAAGTTGAAGCACTCAAATTGCCCTTATGAAAATGCCATTTCAAGTATTCCCTTTTTCACTAAAAGGGGGTTTGACTTCTCTTGGGGTAGTTGTGAGGGTTAAATAGGGCAACATGGCATATCTTATGAGCAAAGCAAGGGTCAACTCAAGTGAAGATTCGTCCTATGGAACAAGACTAAGGTAAAAGCAACCAAAGTCAAGCCTTAAATCACAAAAGCAGCGAAAATTTGGACTAAGTGAAGGAGCCGTCCACCTTTTCCTAGTTGTTGAAGGTCACAAGGTCCATTCCAGGCAAGCGTTGAGCAAGAAAAGCAAGTTGTTGGGCCTTTTAATTTTCCTCCAAATCATCTCAAGCCATTTTTCAAGGGAATGTTGGACCTTTAAGGCAAATCGGCCCTCCTTGAAGCAAATAGAGCCCTCCTTCAATCTCTTTTTGAGGGTTTAAAGCATTTTAAATTCAAATCTTGTAGTAAATTAGTCTCCATGTCTATTGTGAATGACAAGTCAACCTTTCTTCAATGTTTCTTAGACATTTTCTAAGGAATAAAAAGGGGAGATGTTGAGAGCCTTATCTATAAATAGAGAGTTCACTCTCCTTCCAAATCGCTGTGAATTATTGAGATGCCATAATGTAATTATTTTCATGAAGCTTTGGTGTCAACTTTAAAGTCTCTTTTTCTTGGTTATTCTACATATTTTTCAAAGGCAATTTTGTGTCTATTCAAGATTACTAACATGGCTACCAAGATTGATCCATTTGAAGGGCAACTTTGTCACTTGGAGGGAGTTGTCTAAGGTAAATCTCTCATTTTTCCTTTGTTGGTGTGAGGTAAATGATTAAATATCCTCGTTGGGCCATACCCTAGGGTTCATCAACAAGGGTTTGATTTATTTCATTTTGTAATTGATATTATGGGTGAAGTCTTTCCCCCTGGAGGGATCCCCTCTAGTAGGGCTGGTTTCATAACTTGTTTTAATTAGACTGAGATATTTTTGACTTCTAGGGTTCTACCTCTTTGCTCAAATCCACAAGCATTGAATAACCAACTTAAAAGGGGAATTCATCTTGACCCTAATAGCTCTAGTGAACATAAGACATATAAGCCCTAGTTTCACTTTTGAAGTATTTAAAATGCATATTATCAATATTTGGAAATGCTTTAATCTGCCCTAAGTGTTGTTGTAAAAGGTTTTATCTTGATTATGGCATTTTTCTGTTTTGACCTTAAGGGGATTGGACCCCCTTTTCACACAAGTTTTTGGATCAGATTGCTGTAGCTTATCATTTACTTGCATATTTATCATTGCTAGGCTGTGTTTTCACTTTTATTTCAATTCCTGAGTTCAAGCACCCAGACATCTATCATCGTAGTGTGTTTCCACACTTTTGGGTTGCTTCAAAGACACTCCAAATCTGGTATTTCTATGTTCTTTTGGTTGTTTTTCAGATTTCGAAGTGTAATATAGCAGCAAGGTTTGCCAAATTAGGTCACAAATCAAGTGGCAATGATGGACAACTCATCTTACCTGATGTATGTACCCTTTCCTCACTCTTAGCATCAAATAACCATTTATGTTGTATTTTGAGTGAGATTTGAATGCTAGTTTATATTTTTTGCAATTATCATTCATATGTCGGACTTAGCATTTTGTTTCAATTAACTCCTAATCTTCACCATACTAAGTGTTTCTAGGCACTATTTTTTAGGCTTGTTGGTTAAGTGTTTCTAGATTGGGATACCCTTTATGGTACTATAAAGTTGGGATAAAGTGAGAGGAGTGTGTCTCAAGGTGACAATCGGTGCATCTTTTGTGTGCTTACTAAACACCTTCATCTTATATTGTTGAGGCAACTAATTCAAGTGGTAACGTTTTTTGGTGTTGTCATCAAGGATACGGTCAAATAATTCAGCATATCAACAACATCATCATCTTATAGAGTTCTAATCTTTCTCGTACATGGCTAACATTTTTGTCATTGTTGCCACAAATAAGGTCAAAGATCCCTACACTCTAATGCCATTCTCTTGGTAGGTTTTTCCTTTGTTTTGTACTATGTGAGATTTGTAAGACTAATTTGATAGGTCTCATTTGGTGACTTGACACAACAACAAAATACAATAAAGATGTACTTTACAAGAAGAAACCCCCAAGGTAAGCTTATGCAAGTCCCTAAGACTGAACTTGTCTATCAGAGAAGAAAGTACAAAAAAAAGTCATGGAAGAAAATAATAGATCAAGGTTTGAAGCTTTACGTGATAAAAGAAGATTATTGGAAAGTTATTTACTTGCTCAAGATATAATGGCTTCTTTGTGGTTGATTTGTTCAAACCTTTTGATTTACTAATAACATAGGTGAATCCCATGGCATGCTAGCTTCTTTGAAAGAATGCCCACCTTTAGTGGGGACAATGTTATTGGGGCTAGAGAGTATTGGGATGCGTTCATAGAACATATGACACATTGGTGGTTTGCCATTTAGATGTTTTATTTAAATGTTTCACTTTGTCATTAATGAAACATGTTAGTACATGGTTCCTAAGTTTGCCTAATAGTAGCATTGGTTCTTTTGATGCTTGTCATAATGCTTTCTTTAATAGACGTGTTGAGAAAAAGGATGTTTATTTAATTTTAAATGCTTTGACTAATATTAAAAGAAATGAGAATGAATATATTGATGAATTTAATGCAAGATTTGATAAGGTTGTGCAAGAGATCCCACAATCATGCCAACCTACCTAGGAAACCACCTTGATGTATTACATGAATGCATTCCTAGGTCATTTGAGTTTCTTCTTCAATGAAACAAAGCCAAACACATTAGCTGAAGCTAAAGTGAAAAGAAAGAGCATGGGTGAAAGCCATACTTCCACCAAGTTTCCAGGACATGGGGATGGGGGAGCGAGGAAATGTAGGAGCGGCCTATGCAAAAGCTCCCCACCAATTTTTAGGAAACATGGGGGGATGTCAGAGTCTTTAACACAAGGGACCCTGACAAAAATAGTAAAATACTAAAAAATTATAAATATATCATTGAAATTTTATAATTTAAATGTCTTTATCATTATATAACACTTACATCATGAAGGATAAATGGATGAATCATATAACTGAAACAAATTTAAAACGAAAAGCATGATAGAATCATACATGTAACTGTAACATTGTATAATGAATATAAAAGTTTAAACCATATTGAAGTTCCAACTATGAACACTGAATATTGAAATAAAAGTTAAGTCTGTTACATCAAGATTCAAATTTTTATTGAGTCAAGTCTAATATATCATATATCAAGATTCAAAACAAACTAAAGTCTACATCTGAATAAATCAAGCTGTTGCATGAATAAATCAGGGATAACCATGCCACCATCTGAATCAGAATCACTTGCATTTTCAAACATTCTAAGTGGCACACCAACCAACCCCATCCGTGTCTCATCAAATCCCACCCCCATATCTACTTGTGCATCATCCTCTGGATCGACATCCCATTGTGTTGCTGGTCCCTTCAAATATGAATAAACCAAAAAACACTTTGCCCCCATTGATTCAAATTTCATAGTCTATTTATGATATTTTATAATTTTTTTTAGCAATTTGACCTCAATTTTGTTTGAAACACAAGAAACGTTTCCTCTTTTGGGAGGAAACATCCCCCCTTCGAGTTTCCTTGCGTTTCGGTTTTTTGGGGACGTGGGGAAACGTCCCCCGGACGTCCTCATGTCCCCATAGCGCAAGGAAGTGCAGGGATGCGTTTCCCAGGTGGGGGGACGCATCCCCATGGAACACTGGTGAAAGTTAGGTGTTGTTAGGTAAGCCAGACATTTTAGCACCCTCAAGGGTGTGGGTTGATCACAAAAAACGCTCCATCTCTAGCACCATCTCCATCTACTCCAAATCCTCTATCCTTCTAGGTTGACAAATTCAAAGAGCTAGAATTTATTGTAACCAAGAATTAGACTTGTATGCAAGAAAGGATTTTGTAGCTTGAGTCTTGAATTTTCTACAAGAAGTACAATAGATACAATTTTTTGCGAGATATTATTTCCTAATGATCTTCAACCAATATTTTGTGCCACTACTATCATTGAATAATTACACTTCAGAAAATCTCAACAGTAATGCAACAGAAATAGTAAAGATCATAGAAAGACAACCATGCACAATAGATACACAAATTTTCTCTCGGAAACCCAACCTTGGGAGAAAACCCAACAACTTTTCTTTAGGAGAAATTATTCTTCAACAAGGTTTACAAATCAACAATTCATCTAGAACTTTGTGTCAATAATCCAAGTCGAAATACTAGTCAAACCAGGTCAAATAGTAGCAAGTCAATGCTAGTCAAACCAACCAAAATACACATAAGTCAACGCTAGTCAAACATGGTGGTCAAAATTCGGCCCTTTGGTCAAACTCAGACTTATGGTCAAAACCCTAAGGTCAATTGTGGTAAGCCTGTAGTCAATAGTCTTGTGGTTTGAAGTCAACCCCTAGTTAAAAACTTGGTCAAATAGTGATCAAAATCTCGGTCAACAACCAATCAAACTCGGTCACGACCAATCAAACTCGGTCAAACGTAGACTCTTTCATCACACATGCTATTGTTCAAGATTGTTAATGAGAGAAGAAAACTTGCTCTTTGTTGGTGGAGAAAAAATGAGGTATCACATTTTCTATTTATACTCGTTGAATTGGGGTGAAATATCCAAGGGACACATGCTTTTATTGGTTGGGCCAACTTGACTTCCTTGGCCGACCTGTCACTTCCAAAAATAAATTTTATTTTAATTTTTCTAGGTTGACTTGGAGACCCCTTTTTCCATGGGGGAATACCTCTTGATGCTACAAAAAATCAACACTCCCTCTTAGTGAGGGAGGTATCTTCCTTAGATGAAATTTCTCTTTCCTCAAGAAAAGTTCATGAGCTTGCTATGTTGATGTAGTGTCCCCTCACATGCACATTGACAGATATAGATCACTCCATCCATGGGCAAGCAATGTGAGTAACCCGAGCCATTTACCCCACTGGCCAAATCAGTGTGGCCTAGCCAAATTGGCATCGCTTCTTGGGTAAATGTATCTAACTTCCCTGGTCAAATCAGCATGGCTTCTCAGGAGAAGGTCTACCCCTGGGCCATTCACCTTGGCTAAATTAGCATGGCCCAATCAATAGCATGACTACTCTGGTGAATCTCTTGATCAAATCAACTTGACCTAATTAAATTAACATGGCTTCTCAAGAGATGGTATCACTAATCCTACAAAGACATTAACACTCCCTCTCAACGAGGGAGACATTTTGCATCACGCAAAGCTTGTCTTTGAAGTATACAAACTTCACTCTAGACAAAAGCTTGGTAAGAATGTCCACAATCTGCTCATTTGTGGATATGTATTGTGTTGAAAATTGTAACTAGGTTCGGTCTTCATAATGACTTAATTGTAATCATGACATTGTATATTCTTTATAAAGAAAGAAAAATTAAATTTTATTTTGGAGTATGGGTTTCATACTCAAGTTTGATCAAAAAACATGTTCGTGCTTTTAGATTTTCTAGGTCTTTCTAAGATACCAAATATTATTGGTCATGTGTCATAGTCCACCATTTGGACTTATTGTAATAAAGAAAGATATTATTTTATCAAGAAAAAACCACTTTGTATCCCAAGACCAAGTCGGCCTAAGAGCAAGATATTCGACCCCTTAAGGAGGCGGCTATAAATACAAGGAGCTTGACCTCATTTGAGACCATCATCCAAGTCAAGTTCGATCTGCAATAGGGAAGGTGAAGAAGTGCTAGAAGGACGAAGGAAGGAAAAAACAAAGTTTCTTGGGCTAAAAATCTCTCTCTCTCTCCACATGTGCGAAGCTAGGGTTTTTGTGAAGTTGCAGTTTCAGGAGGCCAAAATTGTATGGCTGAAAATCTGAGAAGCAGTTGCAGGGCCGGAATTCTGGGACGAAGTTGTAGTATGTTGAAGTTTGGATGTTCCCTTGGAGAAGATCTTGCTGGGGGCTAACTTGGTGCTTGGTAGGGTTGTGGGCTTTGGTCCTTGGGTCTTGGAAGTCTCTTTGTAAGCAAATTCTAAAGAAGAAGAGAATCATTTTTCTAGGTTTTCCCCTTGAAGGGGTTTTGCCTTGGCTTGGAGCCTATATCTTGTGTACTCTGTCTTGTTGCTTGATGAACAAAGATCTTTGTCTTATTGATTTGGGGTAGCATCAGATGTGCTCTAGCCATGAAAATTAGTGGAGAGGCTAAAGCACATGAGATCTCCAAGACCTAGAAATGGTTAGGGCAGATTCTAACCGGTTTGGGAGATATTAAAATAATTAATATTTTCAATGGAGTTCCCAAGTCTAAACTTAGGAAAAATAAAATATTAATGGGTATTAATATAAAACTGGGTTAGAAGGTTCCAAAAGTCATGGATCAAGCCAAATCTAATCTTAGTCGTTGATTAGAGATTTAATTTCGGCCGTTGAAGGACCAACAGGAAAAGTATAAGAGGAGGCTTAAGGGTCAGTTGGAGAATACACCAGAGTGATCAATCATTCGATTTGCTAGAGTGGGGTTGCTAAGCAAAGTCGAATCAGTGATCAATAGCAAGGGGTAGTGAGTACTGGACAAAGAGGCAGAGATAGTGCCGAGAGACCAGCGCAGAGGCAGAGTGTGAGAAGCAGCGGCCAGAGCATGCCACGCAAAGCCCAGTAGAGACATCGCAGAGGCCAAAGGGCCTGCGTCATCCATGCAGAAGGCAGCAGGAGTGACTTAGAGGGTCCCAGAGGTTGTGCAGTGCCTCAGAGGGCTGATGCAGAGCAGTAGGATGCTGACACAGTGCTTTAGAGTTGTTGGAGAGGGTTTCGTGGGACAGGTTTTTTGAATACCTGTTTTTGAATAAAGAGGTATTACTGCCGGTTGTTTTTCTCTGTCGAGTGAGCCAGTTTGGCACCCAGTTGTACTCAAGGAAATACTGCATAATAAATATACCCTCGGAATAGCTGCACTGGTTTTCCTGCATTAGGTTTTTCCGGGGACGTTTGTCCAAAAATAACGGTGTCACTTGTGTGTTTGTTTTCTTTCAGTTGTTGATCTGTAGATGTTGACACTGTATTGTGTTTATTTCGTTATTTATATGTTTTAAATAACTTGTTCGAATTTAACAAGTAGAAGAAATAAACTAGAAGAATACATATTAAATTTCTAACGGGTAATACTTAGAAGTTTCAACATGTCTGTGTCTTCATTGTTTTGGTAATTTCTTGATGAACAAAGATCTAATAAAGTAATAAAAGGCCAACACATATCACAAGTATTTATCAAGTTAAGGAAAATCATCTGTAATACATAAGTCTTCTGATTTTCCAACACAATATCAGAGCTAAGGTACAAGGAGACTGAAGATCACATCTTATTTCGCACTATGGCAAGAGTGATAAGGAAGGGTTTCAAGTTTCTTTGAAATCGCGTTACATCTATCAAGGATTGTCTATTCAAGATCATCTCCAAGCTCGCAAAAGAAGTAGTAGATGGAAGTCTATTCTCCGTTTTATTCGACACTTTCAAGGACAAGAATGTATGTGTTATTGATAGTGGTGCCTTCAGACATATGACGGAAGAATGCCATCAACTTCAAACCCTATATGAGGGTAACTCATCTCATTCAATCGAATGTGGAGAGAAGAAGAGCTATCTAGTGAAAATGATTGGATCCACTTCGTTGGAGCTCGAGTCTTGTGGAAGAATTCACCTCAACAATATTCTATATGTTCTAGGTTTGAAGAAAAACTTACTTTCTATTTCTTGTCTAGAGGATAAGGGTGATAGAGTTGCTTTTGTTAATGGCAAGGTTTTGGTTTGGGGTAAGGGCTCTAGTATTGATGATGATGATAAGGTGATTGGGATTCGTGAGGGGACATTATATAGACTTTTTACACCTCTATCTCATGCCCCAGTCCACTTGGATGCGAGTCCTTTTGAATTGTGGCATAGAAGGTATGGACACCTTCATTATAAGAGTTTGCCATCTCTAAGTCAAATGGTCAATGGCATCCCTGAATTGAAGGAAGAACGTGAAGGAATCTGCAAGGGATGTGCTCTAGGCATGAACGTAAAGAAGCCATTTGCAAGAAGTGATACCAGATCTAAGGAAGTTTTAGATCTCATACATTCAGATGTATCTGGACTTATGGTAGTTAAGTCTCTTGGTGGACACCGGTATTATGTAACCTTCATTGATGATTTCTCAAGGAAAACTTGGTTATACCTCCTCAAGAACAAGGATGAGGTATTCAAAAAGTTTCAGGAGTTCAAGAATGAAGTGGAGAACCTAAGCGAAGGAAGTTTTAGATCTCATACATTCAGATGTATATGGACTTATGGTAGTTAAGTCTCTTGGTGGACACCGGTATTACGTAACCTTCATTGATGATTTCTCAAGGAAAACTTGGTTATACCTCCTCAAGAACAAGGATGAGGTATTCAAAAAGTTTCAGGAGTTCAAGAATGAAGTGGAGAACCTAACCGAGAGAAATATCAAGACTCTAAGGTCAGACAATGGTGGAGAATACACCTCCAAAGAGCTGATAGCTTTTTGCAAGGAAGCTGAGATCAAGAGGGAGCTTATTGTTCCCTATAATCCTGAACAGAATGGCGTGGCTGAAAGGAAGAATAGAACTATTGAAGAATGTGTCAGGGCCATGCTACATGATCAAGATCTCCCTCAATTCCTATGGGGAGAAGCGTGTATGAGAACTGTGTGTTTGCAAAATTGAAGTCCTCACAAGATCCTCAACAACATGACTCTGGAAGAAGTATTTATGGGAAAGAAGCCAAGTGTGGATCACCTTCGAATATTTGGGTGTCTTGTGTATATTGATACACGTAAGGACAAGAGAAAGAAGTTGGATCCTACCAGTCTAAAGTGTTGATTTGGGGTAGCATCGGATGTGCTCTAGCCATGAAAATTGGTGGAGAGTCTAAAGCACATGAGATCTCCAAGACCTGGAAATGGTTTGGCAGATTCTACTCGGTTAAGGAGAGATTAAAATAATTAATATTTTTAATGGAGTTCCTAAGTCTAAACTTAGGAAAAATAAAATATTAATGGGTATTAATATAAAACTGGGTTAGAAGGTTCTAAATGACATGGATCAAGCCAAATCTAATCTTAGCTATTGATTAGAGATGTAATCTCAGCCGTTGAAGCATCAACAGGAAAAGTATATGAGGATGCTTGAGGGTCAGTTGGAGAATACACCAGAGTGATCAGTCATTCGATTTTCTAGAGCGGGGTTTGCTAAGAAAAATCGAATTAGTGATTAAAGTTGCAGCGAGGGGTAGTGAGTACAAGGTAGAGAGGTAGAGATAGTGTCGGAAGTCAAGCGCAGAGGCAGAGAGGCAGATGCTGAGCCAAAGGGAGCCACGCAGAGGTGAGAAGGGCTTGCGTCATCCCCGCAGAGGCTGCAGGAGTGATGCAGAGGGCCATAGAGGCTGCGCAGTGCCTTAGAGGGTTGACGCAGAGGCTAGGAGGGCTGACGCTGAGCTTCAAATTGTGTTGGAGAGGGTTTCGTGGGGCAGACTTTCCAAATATCTACTTCCGAATAGAGAGGTATTATTGCCGGTTATTTTCTCTGTCGGGTGAGCCAGTTTGGCACCCCAGTTGTACTCAATGAAAAACTGCATAATAATAAAACCCTCAGAATTGCTGCACCGGTTTTCCCAAGTTGGGTTTTTCAAGGGATGATTGTCCAAAAATAACGGTGTCACTTGTGTGTTTGTCTATTTCTTTTAGCTGTTGATCTGTAGATGGTTGAGACTGTATTGTGTTTATATGAGTAAATAACTTGTTAATAATTAAAAAAGTAGGCGAAAAAACTAGAGAATATAGATAAAATTTCTAACAAGTAATACTTAGAAATTTCAACATGGTATCAGAGGGTTGCAGATCACAAGAGAGCTGAAGGCACCAGCTGAATCAGAGCATTTGTAGCAGAAACAATTGTCCCGAGAGACAGAAGCTATTCTTAGTAGAAAGCAGCGGAGAAGGGTTGACGGAGAGGGACTGCGTCATTAGTTCAAGCTAGAGGGAGGTTAGCGCAGAGGCTGAGAAAGGCAGAAAAGGCTCACGAAGAGCCACACAGAGACCAGAAGGGTTGACCCAGTTGGCTAGTGGAGCAATTCAGCTAGTGTCGGGATTGCGCAGAGCCTAGAGGCTCAGTCCTTCAGTTGCTGTGTCATAGGAAGCTACGTGCAGTTTGCGGGGAGTGAAGTTAGTGGGGTGCTGTTGTTGCCGAGACAGAACAGTACCTAACGGGGCAAAACCAAGGTAGAAGGAGTTGCTACCTAGGCGGATTTCCAGCTAAGGAATCCAGATCAGTGTTGCAGGTGCATAGGAGATCGGAGAGGTACAACTCGACAGTTGGTAGGCGGGTTTCCATGAGGGAAATCGAGACTCAGAGGGAGTCTAGCAGAGAACTTCTAGGCGGGAAGTAGAGACTCAGGGGGATTCAAAGAGAGAACTTCCAGAGAGAAGTAGAGACTTGGAGGAGTCAAAAGGAAGAGCAAAGAGATGGCCATGAATGGACCGAGGGATTAGGACAGGTTGTACGGGGCGTCCAACTTTGTCATCTGGAAGGCCAGGATCCTGTCCATTATCGATAGACATCGCATCAAGGCCTTCGCCTTGAAAACCGTGGCTATCCTAGTTGACCTAGGTGACAATGAAAAGTATGAGGAAGCGATGGCCAAGGTGAAATGCATAATCCTTGATGGGGTCAAGGATCATGTGGTCTAGCATATTGCCGAGGAGACGACAAAGGAAATGTGGGACACCTTGAAGACATTGTACCAGCATACTTTCGTGCAAAGGAAGATGTTACTAGAGAACTGGTTGTGGTCATACTAGATGCAAAAGGGGGAGCAGATAGATCACTTCCTCGACAGATTGAAGGAGATCCGGGACCAACTGACTTCCGTAGGAGCCACGCCGGATCAGGAGTTGATTGTGAGCGCTGCCCTAAACGCAGTCTCTGAGGAGTGGGAGACATTCGTCTAGAGCATTATGGGCAGAGCAAATCTTCTAGATTGGGAAGAATTGTGGGAAGCTCTTTGCCAAGAAGAGATCAGACGGCTAACAAAGACGGGAAGTAGCAACCAAGGAGTCCGGGTCAAGAAAGAGGAGGAAGAGGATGCAACTCTGGCATCTGCAAGGAAGCAGGAGAAGAGGAAGAAAAAGGACCTCTCCAAGATAAAGTGCTTCAACTGTGGGGAACTGGGGCATTATGCGAACCAGTGTCTAAGGAAGAAGAATAAGGGAGAAGTGTCTGACTCCAAGGCAGCGCCAGCGAAGGCAGAAAAGGAGGTAGAGGAGGATGACGATTGTGCCATGAGTGCTCATGTATCTCTAGAGAAGAGGTGGGGAGACATCGAGCTGTAGTCAGGATTATAGGCAATGAGGGGCAGGATCCTTGAGGTACCCAAACTCTTGGATTATACCTGGCTACGTGAGCCTCGGAGTGAGAGTAGCAGGATGGTGAATGTCGGTAGAAATGGATGTGGATGAAGTGGCAGAGAGTGCTAGAAGTGCAAAAGTCCCATGCAGCGCAGAGAGACTTGCAACAGTGCAAGAGGCACAAAGGAGGTTGTAGCAGTGCACGTCAGTAGTTGGGTGGATCAGTTACTTACTTCTCAGTAATTGAGTTGCAGTGCAGTAGCAGTTAGCAGTAGCACGATGCAACATGATGAGACGGGGTTGCAGTGCAGATGTAGTGTTGGGAGAAAGGACTAGCAGCAACACGGATGCAGAGGGAGCTACTGTATAGATGCAGCAGTGGCAGTAGCGGTACATGATGTAGTAGTGCAGAGGATGTTGGGCGGGGAGGCCTAGCATCAACACAGGTATCGGTGCCGTATAATCAGAGTGATGCTCAGTTGGAGTATTACTAGAGCACAGTCCTCGCTAAGAGGGAGTGTTGATTTGGGGTAGCATCGGATGTGCTCTAGCCATGAAAATTGGTGGAGAGGCTAAAGCCCATGAGATCTCCAAGACCCAGAAATGGTTTGGGCAAATTTTACTTGGTTAAGGAGATATAAAAATAATTAATATTTTTAATGGAGTTCCTAAATCTAAACTTAGGAAGAACAAATTATTAATGGGTATTAATATAAAACTGGGTTAGGAGGTTCTAAATGACATGGATCAAGCCAAACCTAATTTTAGCCATTGATTAGAGATGTAATCTCGGACGTTGAAGGACCAACATGAAAAGTAATCTAATTTTAGCCGTTGATTTGAGATGTAATCTCGGTCGTTGAAGGACCAACATGAAAAGTATAAGAGGAGGCTTGAGGGTCAGTTGGAGAATACACTAGAGTGATCAGTGATTCAATTTTCTAGAGCGGGGTTTGATAAGAGAAATCGAATCAGTGATCAGAGTTGTAGCGATCTAATCTTAGTCGTTGATTAGAGATGTAATCTCGGCCGTTGAATGACCAACATGAAAAGTATAAGAGGAGGCTTGAGGGTCAGTTGGAGAATACACCAGTCATTCGATTTTCTAGAGCGGGGTTTGCTAAGACAAATCGAATCAGTGATCAGAGTTGCAGCGAGGGGTAGTGATCAAGAGGCAGAGATAGTTCTGGAAGTCCAGCGCAGAGGTAGACGCTGAGCTAGAGGGGGAGCCACGTAGATGCCAGAAGGGCCTGCGTCATCCATGCAAAGGCTGCAGGAGTGACGCAGAGGGCCATAGAGGTTGCACAGTGCCTCAGAGGGTTGATGCAGAGGGTTTTGGGTTGACGCAAAGGCTAGGAGGGCTAACACTGAGCTTCTGATTGTTATGGAGAGGGTTTCGTGGGGCAAACTTTTCGAATATCTGCTTTCGAATAGAGAGGTATTATTGTTGGTTATTTTCTCTGTTGGTTGAGCTAGTTTGGCACCTAGTTGTTCTCAAGGAAAAACTGCATAATAATAAAACCTTAGAACTGCTGCACCGGTTTTCCCAAGTTGGGTTTTTCCGGGGACGATTGTCCAAAAATAACGGTGTCACTTGTGTGTTTGTCTATTTCTTACCGTTGTTGATCTGTAGATGGTTGAGATTGTATTGTGTTTATTTCAGTGTTTATATGAGTAAATAACTTGTTAGTAGTTAAACAAGTAGGCGAAATAAACCAGAGAATACATATAAAATTTCTAATGGATAATAATTAGAAATTTCAACATAAAGGGCATCTTTGTTGGGTATAGTGCTTCATCAAAGCCGTTTAGAATCTATATGGAGGATCGTTGAATTGAAGTAAGTAGGGATGTCATCTTTGATGAGAGCATAGGTTACAAGAAATCAAAAGATGTTTTGGTTGACTTTAATGAAGAAGAGATACCTATCTTTGAGGATATCTCAAGGGACAATGATGGTCAAGTTCAAACATTTGCTCAAGAAGATGTTGAAGGTCTGAGTGAGCTAACATAGCAAATGATTATTCTAGAAAATCGAAAGAGGTCTTCTTGGTTGAGAACTACTCTACAAGAAGGAGAAGGACATATGACATCAGGGACCTTCAGGGAAAGTAAAAGACTAAAGAGGTATTCTGGGTATGTTGCATATATGATAGATTATTGAAGCAAAATCTTCCTCCTATGAAGATGCAGCTAAACATCAAGAGTGGACGAATGCTATGCAAGAAGAGTACCAGTCCATAATGAAGAATGATGTTTGGGAGATTGTCCCTAGGTTAAGTGACAAGTCTATAGTCACTTCAAAATGGATTTACAAGATAAAGCACGCTGTAGATGGGAGCATTGATAAATACAAATCAAGGTTTGTAGCAAGAGGATTCTCACAGAAAGAAGGGATTGATTAGGAGGAAACCTTCTCTCCCATAGTACATATACAACAATAAGATCACTTGTTTCGTTGGCTGCTACTATGGTATAGAACATCCATAAAATGGATGTCAAGACAACTTTCCTGGATGGGACCATTGATGAGGAGGTTTACATTGAGCAGCCTCAAGGATTTGAAATAAATTCAAGGGAGACTCATGTCTAAAGGTTGAAGAAAGATCTATATGGCTTAAAGCAAGCACCTAGAGCTTGGTATGCAAGAATGGATGCATACCTATTGAGACTTGGTTTTACCAAGAGTACTGTAGATCCTAACACATATATCAAGGTGGTCCAGGTTGAACCAATCATCATACTCTTGTATGTCGATGATCTACTAGTCACAGGTGTAGAGCATTGGATTCAGGAATGCGAGAAGCAGGTAGCAGCTGAGTTTGATATGAAGGATCTTGGGATTATGCATTATTACTTGGGACTAGAAGTATGGTAGAAGCCAGATGAGATATATCTTGGTCAAGTAAAATTTGTGATCAAGATACTTCAAAAATTTGACATGATGGATAGCAAGCCTATGATGACTCCTATAATTCCCAATCTAAAGAAGTTGAGGAGTTTAGAGTCTAGTCGGATGGATCCTACTTGCTACAGACAACTGATTGGGTCCTTGATGCATCTGGTAAATATGAGACTGAACATTTGTTTTGCAGTAAATGTCCTCAGTCAGTTTTAGATGGAGCCAAAACATGATCATTGGATTGTAGCCAAGCATATCTTAATATATCTGTGTGGAACTATACATCACTGCCTCTGGTACACTGGTAATGAAATCCAACTCATGGAATATACAAATTCAGATTGGGGTGGTAGTGAGACAAACGAAAGAAGCACAATAGGTGGATGCTTTAGCCTAGGATCTTCCATGGTCTCATGGATGACTAGAAAGTAGGATACCATTGCTGCAAGTGAGGTCTGTCGGGAAGCAGTGTGGCTCAGGAAGTTATTATCGGACTTGTTTGAAGGACCGCTTAGCCTTACACGGATACATTTTGATAATGAAAGTTGCATAAGATTGACAAAAGACCTGGTGTTTCATGCTAGGACAAAGCATATAAATAATAAGTACCACTACATCAGAAGCTTGGTACGAGATGGGGTCGTGGAGCTACATTATCTACCTACAGATGAACAGGTAGCAGACATACTAACTAAAGCGTTACCGAAAAAGAAGCTTGAGTACTTTAGAGGTAAGCTTGGTTTGGTGCACTAGACCGGGATTAACAACCGTAAGTCTTATTGAAGGCCATAAAGAAAGAATGGAGTCCGGAGGATTGGATAAACATCTTAGATTGAGATGTCTTATGGATTGTAGAATCCAGGGAAATAAGTTGTTGACCGATACTCTTTGAGGATGAATTAGGGCATCCAAGATAAGAGTAGTCAAAGAGGATGGCCATTCTTTGAGGATTCAGGTTTGGAAATCCAAGATAAGAATAGTCCTAAAAGGACATACTCGATAAACATTCAGATGGGGTATGTGCCTTAAAGGTAGTCTGGCAGCTCATGTAAAGCCTCCTAGCATAATGCTCTCGAATAAGGATGAGCTTGTCTAGTTAAGGCCTTTAAGGATAGTGCTAGTTATGATAAAGATGCTTGACAAAAAGATAGCTTGTCAATCCGACTCTTCTTATGAGAATGCTTCAAGATTGAGATTTCTTGTACCATGTAATGGGGTTATGAATGCCTCTCTAGTTAAGAGGGAGTGTTGAAAATTGTAACTAGGTTCGGTCTTCATAATGACCCAATTGTAATCATGACATTTTATATTCTTTATAAAGAAAGAAAAAGAAAGAAAGAGAAATTATATTTTATTTTGGAGTATGGGTTTCATACTCAAGTTTGAGTAAAAATCATGTTATTTGTGCTTTTAGGTTTTCTAGGATAAAGAATATTATTGGTCATGTGACGTAGTCCCATTTGGACTCATTGTAATACAGAAAGATATTTATTTTATTAAGAAAAAACTACTTTGTATTTGTTGGGTTGTGTTATATTCTTTCCACGACTATATTAGGTGGGCGGACTTACCTATGGTTTTGTGCATGGTTTCGCACATGGTTTTGGGTGCAATGGTTTTCGGTCAATGGTATTGGATGCTTCGGCATGTAAAAATATGTATTGTAACATTGAAAGGAACATAATGAAAAATCAAGCTGGCAGTCCCGGTTTCGCGATCCAGGGGAAAATCTGTGTATATGTGTTTTATGTGTTATGCTTTCGCATTGTTTATTTTCTGTGTTTTAAGAATTCGTATGCCGGTAATTTTTGTACAGGGTTAAAATCTACAGTATCCCAAGACCAAGTGGGCCTAAAGGAGGGCTATTTGACCCGTCAAGGAGGTTATAAATACAAGGAGATCGACCTCATTTAAGACCATCATCCAAGTCAAGTTCGATATGCAATAGCAAAGGTGAAGAAGAGCTAGAAGGACGAAGGAAGGAAGCAAAAAGCAAAGTTTCTTGGGCTAAACATCTCTCTCTCTCTCTCCCCACATGTGCGAAGCTAGGGTTTTTGTGAAGTTGCAGTTGCAGGAGGCTGAAATTGCAGGGCCGAAATTTTGAGAAGCAGTTGTAGGGCTGAAATTCTGGGACAAAGTTGTAGTAGGTCGAAGTTTGGAAGTTGCCTTGGAGAAGATCTTGCTGGGGGCTGACTTGGTGCTTGGTAGGGTTGTTGGCTTTGGTCTTTGGGTCTTGGAAGTCTCTTTGTAAGCAGATTCTAAAGAAGAAGAGAAGCATTTTTTCTGGGTTTTCCCCTTGGAGGGGTTTTGCCCTGGCTTGGAGCCTATATCTTGTGTACTTTGTCTTGTTGTGATCTTCATTATTTTGGTAATTGCTTGATGAACAAAGATCTAATAAAGTAATAAAAGGCCAACACATATCACAAGTAATTATCAAGTTAAGGAAAATCATCTATAATACATAAGTCTCCTGATTTTCTAACATACTGGAGCTTCACTGCTCTTTGCACCATGTCTTGGATGAAGTGATATTCGATCTCAATATGCTTCAACTTGTCATGAAAACTGGATTCTTCGAAAGCTTGATACAACTTTTATTATCACAAAATATCAAGGTTGGTTCAAGCTCTTGATCAAATAGCCCTACGAGTAGCTTTTGAAGCCACACTAGTTCTTGACTTGCGGTACTGACTGTGATATTCTTTGCCTCTGATGTATTGAGTGCAATATAAGTCTGCTTTCTACTAAACAGGGATATCATAGCTGATCCCAAGCTGAAGCAACAACTCGAGGTGCTCTTTCTGTCCTTTGCACTTTTGGCCCAATTTGAATGTATATCCCTGCAGCCTCACTTCCCCACCTGAGACATATCTCAAACTATATCCAATTGTACCTTGCAGGTACCTCAATACGTGCTTTGTTGCAAACCAATGTACTTGCCTCGACTCAGCCTAATTGGCTTAGGGTTTTCATTGCGAAGCAAAAATCAAGACTGGTGTTAACCAGGTACATCAAGGATCTGATCAATTGCTTGTACATTGTAGGATCCACCAAATTTGAATCTGAATTGGAATCACTCAGCTCTTCAAATTGGTCACCGTAGGTGTAGCCATGGACTTGGAGTCTATCATATCGAATCTCCTCAAAATTTGAACAATGTATTTCCCTTTTAAGATGAAGATCTTATTAGGTCTTTGCCACACCTCTAATCCCAAGAAATAGTGCATCAATTTAAGACCCTTCATCTTGAATTTCAAGCTCAATTCCCTCTTGCACCCAATAATGAGCCTCTCTGCCCCAGTGAGGAACAAATCATCGAGATGCAACACCAAGATCAAAGGATCACCATCAACAACCATGATGTAAAGTGAGGATCCACAACACTCTCAGCGAAGCCCAAGCTCATCAAGTATCCATCAATCTCGAAATACCATGCCCTAGATGCCTGCTTGAGTCCGTACAAAGCCTTCTCCAATTAACAAACATGGGACTCCTTCCCATGTACCTCAAAGTCTTGAGGTTGTTCAATGTGCACTTCCTCCTCAATCACACCATTAAGGAATGCAGTCTTTACATCCATTTGTTGTATCTTCCAACTCATAACTGAAGTAAGAGAAACAACAGTTCTAATAGAAGTGTACCTAGCAATTGGAGAAAATGTCTCGTCATAGTCCACTCCCTCTTTCTTGGAGAACCCTCTTGCCACGAACCTCGCATTGTACTTTTCGATGCTGCCATTTGCTGCATGCTTGATCTTATAGATCCACTTAGAAGTCACCACGAACTTCTCTTCTGGTCCTAGAACTATCACCCACACATCATTCTTCATGATGCACTGATGCTCCTACATCATGGCATCCTTCCAAACCTGCTGGCTAGCTGCCTCCTCATAACTGGAAGGCTTTGAATCAATGATGTTGCTCATTAATGTTGTATAGCTTGAGAACCTTTGTGGTCATTTACTCTCCATGAAAGTACCTCAGGGAACTGCATGTCCTTTTGCATCTTGCAAAGTGTCAACAACATCTCTTGGTAGATCCATAGGCTCTGTTGGCTTTGCTAACTCCTCTTGATAGTTTGAAGGATGAACATATGGAATAGATGGACTTGTACCTGCATCCTTTGGAGCCTCCTACTCCTCACTATCAATCTCCATATGAGACTCACATGAGCTAATACTGGCATATGCCACGACCTAGGTTGGACATGTTAATAATCTATACAGTCCTCCTTCTCGAACACCAATCACTCTTGCTAAGTCTATGCTCGAGCCCTTAGGCCATACAAGAACTTGACCATTTACGAATGCAACTCTGTAACCTCTATCCTCCAATATTGAGATAGAGAGCAGGTTCTTCTTCAATCTTGGTACAACTAATACATCTGTCACATGTAGTTAATTTCAAGATTCTAGCTGAAGCCATGTTGAGCCAATTCCTTCCACTACATACTTGGCATTATCTGCAGGTTCCACCTGTCACTCTCAACATAGTTTTAAAATCCGGAACCGGTGATTGGACCAGTCCACTGAATAAACTGGGTTTCAAATCGGGACTAGTCAGATCTCAATGAACCGGTCTTTAAAAAAATACATGAAATAATTAGTTTTTAATAAAAAAAACTACTTTTAAGATTTAAAACCATGATTCCAAACCCATAGAGACAAAATATGCAAGGTTTGCTCATCTATATACCATGTAAAGGTGAATATATCAAAATGGCACCGGGTTCAATACATATCATCTGCAAAATACATAATCAATGAGGCTCTAAATGGCCTCGAGTCCGAAAACAATGCTCTAAGCTATGGGGCTACTAATCTACTACAAGTCTACATATCAGTGATCAACAACATGGTCACTCCTCATCATGATCAAACTCATCACCACTACTAGACAAGGGATCATCAACATGAGCTACATAAATAATATGGCTTAGAGTTTGAGGACTCCAAAAACTCCTCTACAACTTTAGTAGTAGTAGTAGCAAAAATATACATCAAAATTACAAATCACTGATCAACATGATCACTCATGAAACTCATCATTGATTCAACGCTACTAGAAATTGGATCATCAACAATAGATACATAAACATCATCTAGCTCAAAGTCTTCAGACTTGGAATGCTCAACCTTATAACATGATAGAAGTTGAAAAAGTTTAACATGCCTAACCAATGATTTTGGTTTGAGTGAAGGGTTCATCTCCTCAACCTTATAATGTGGTAGAAAAGGATTAGCGTGCCTAACCAGTTGTTTTCCTTTGAGTGAAGGGTACATTCTTGTTAAGGCCATGGTAGAGGAGTTCAACTATCAATACCACCAACATCAACAAAGTTCAACAATCAATGCCACCAACATCAAGGTTCTTAAAGGGCTTCGTGCTCTTGATCAAATGGCAATCTCATACCCTCATGCATGATAGAATCAAATGGAAACATTGCAAACCCCCAAACCATGAAATCCTGAAAACTATTAAGTCTGCCAAATTTTGAGTGAAATCTAAAATTATAGTTTCTCCATATGGAATCCATTGAGGTCGAAACCAATCTCAAACAGCCTGAGTCATTTCATGGTAATGTTAAAAATTTAGGTAAAAGGATGAAAATGAAAAGTAATTGCCAACATTGCTAGGGTTGAGATGTGTCAGGGAAATGAGAGGGTAGGCATGCTTTTCTTGGAGGGGCTGTTTTTGGAGGAAAACAACCCCAAATTTCCCTCAAAACAGCTTCAAAACTCACAAAACTGCATTTTGTGGGGTTCGTAACTGGCCTGGTAATAAACCGATCGGTTTATGATGGAACCAGCCGGTTTGACCATAAACCGGCCAGTTCTGTCATAAACCGGTCGGTTTGGTCCGGTTTTTGTGATTTGGCGAAGTCAACCCTTAAACTGGGATTTTTGCCCGGTTTGACCTGGTTGCCTAATGAACCCGCCGGTTTGACCGGTTTCCAGTTCATGGTGGTCGGTTTTTACAACTATGACTCTGAATCCTCCATCAAATCAATGAGAGGATCTCAAGAATTTGTCATGTGCCTAAAAGCACCACTATCTACCAGCCAAACATCACCATTATTGATAATGGTGCCTGAAAGAGCAGGGGCAAAGAAAAATTCCTTTGAATTTTTCTGAAGTGGATGCTCAGCATTATCATCATCAACATTGGTTGCTGATGGATGCTGCTTTCCGTTCCTTTTCCTTTGAGGACACTGGGATGCATAGTGTCCAAAATCATGGCAATTGAAGCATTTGACCTTTGACATAGCCTTCTTCTGTTTATTTGGAAATGGAGCAGGTCTTTTACTTGTATTCTTCTTATCAAATTTCCCAAAATTTCTTTTTCCTTTTCCTTTCCTTGCATGAGCTGCAAGAGCTTGAGTTTCCTCATCCTGGGTTCTGCAAGCTATTCTTGGACAATAGTCTGGCCTCCTCTTGGACACAATCAGTCCATAGCTTATCAAAGTTGGGCAGATTTTCTCATGCACAAATTCCCTAAACAAATGGATCCCATGAGGAAGGGAATACTGATTCTATTTTTTGTTTGACTAGCGTTGAATTGGAGAGATTGCTTCTGTTTGCCTGAGCTCTTTGACTGTTCAGGGATACTTTGACTTTGTTTGACCATGACTTTGCTCCTGTTTCTGGGTTTGTTGACTTGGGTTGAAACTTGACCATGGTTTGACTGAGGATTTGACCGAGCATTTTAGAGGTTCATTTGACTGAGACTTTGACCGAATTTCAGTTTCTTGTTCTGAGCTACCTCAGGTGGAAATTCGGCCTCTGTTGCAGATCAGACTTTGACCAGATTTGACTATTTTCTCTCTCCGTTGACTGGTTTGACTTGGCATTTATTGAGGTCAGAAAGTTTGGAATCTTGTTGGAATATTTTGATGTACTATTGATGAATTGAAACTGTCCCTCATAAGGAAAGATTGGTTGGGTTTTCCCCTTGTGGGTTTTGCCTTGGCTGATAGCCTAATTCTGGTGTCGCTTGTCTCTTGTTTTACTGTTTACTGTGATCTCTACTGCTCTGTTAAAGAAAGTGAATGATTGAAGTTTTTCATGTATGAAAAGATTGGAATGCTATAAGAAGATTAATTGTATCATTGGAAGTAGTTATCAATTTGAAAAACTGTACTAGTCTTGATTGCACTAGAAAATCAACACCCAGCTCTAATGATGACTTGTACGCTGTTGTCTACCGCCTGCGCCCTACTGCAACTTATCTCCATGCTTGCTCCCAACAGAAAATAAAAACTGTCCTAAACTAAATTTAATAGTAAATTTCTAGCATGTACCGACCTCCACAAGCTTGACAAATGCTGTTGTGACACTTTTTTAATCTGATACAAATGTTTCTGCAAGAAAAATTAGCAATAGGAGTGAATAAATTCCACTACAAAAAACTTCCAAGTCCAAAGACAATCTGCTGTGTAAAATCAGCAAAGTAGTCATCTAAAACATCTATGTACTATCTCTCGAATGCCACAAGAATGCCAATCCAGTCTGACAAATGTCAAATCATATGGAAACACTGCAAATATTTTGCCAGTGCAAGTATTCAGCTCCAAATGAATGTCCAAGAGACAATGATTAGGTCATTAAGATTCGAGTCAAAGAACCTATAATACTTGGTAGCATGGGAACCACTCCCAGGTTATGGGAAACACATTCCTGAAGTTCCTGTGTTTCTGTGAGTTTTGCAACTAGAATGAAACACCTCAAATCTGTGTGAACAGTTCCACGAGCTGGGGATTGTTTTTGAAATGTTTTAGCTCTTGGAGCCACCGCTCCCAATACTCCTCTGTATGCATTTCCTATGTTTGGGAGCATGCGGAGGCTCATAGTCCATGGGGGGAGGTGAACCTTTGTAGGTTGACGTTGGGAGCATGTGGAGGCTCATAATCCATGGGGAGAGGTGAATCTTTGTAGGTTGATGTTGGGAGCACGTGGAGGGTCATAATCCATGGGGAGAGGTGAATCTTTGTAGGTTGACATTGGGAACACGCGGAGGCTACATGAGAGTTGAGACAAGATGAAAAAAACAAACGAATAGGCCCTTGCCTTTGCTGACGTTGCCAACAAAATTGTATCCAAGTCAATATCATTACTAGGTTGTATATGGTCAACATGATATCTTGCTCAAAGTTTTCTCATGGCAGATTTAGGGGTGGCTCAACAGAGTGTGATACTACCTGCTAATGCGGCAATTGGTTTATAGCTGGATAATGTAAGCATCACTGTAAGTCACAGTAAGGAAATCAAGTCCATTTTCACTCTGTGAATGTCAAAGCCATGCCCATGAAGGGGAGATGGAGACGAATGCCAAATTCTGATCATGATTGAGAGGTTGACTTTGTAGATGAGAAAAGTGGTCTCTTAGAGCTCAAGCAACAGCTGAAACATTTATGAGCTAGGAGAAAGTTAGTATTACCTGTTAATTTACAACTAGGCTTGAAGCCATCAGCATGTCACTTGTGGGAATTGAACTCAGTTTGGGAGGATAAGAACATTCTTCCCAACAACTTGAACTAAACGTAGTTGACAAAAAAAATAAATTATGCATAATTCTTAATATATTGCGTATTTTTTTAAAATATATTAATATAAATTTATTTATTTATAAACATTAATATTTAGAGTT
Source organism: Pinus tabuliformis (assembly GCA_031772625.1). NCBI lineage: Eukaryota > Viridiplantae > Streptophyta > Pinopsida > Pinales > Pinaceae > Pinus > Pinus tabuliformis. The sequence continues at coordinate 1,149,416,538 of CM062820.1, read as the reverse complement.
TAATATTTGTAAATTTATATATTTATAAACATTCTTATTTATAATATATATTAATATATATACATAGTTAAGAGTTGACTGGTTGATGCCAATATTGTTGGGCAATTGACTGATTCTTTGTTGGTGCTCCCTGTTATTTGTTATTTTAAAAGTTTTTTAACATACGTTATTGCTGCTCCCGACCTGTAGTTTCCTGCAGACGTTCCAGAAACATGTACCCATTCCCAACGTTCCCCTGTTCTGGAAACACATGTAACATAGTTTTACTTTTAATATAAGCGGAGGTGAGGCCATACAGTTAGTTTTGTTTTTATTTTTTATTTATTTTTTAATTATTAAAAATAATTTATTAATAAAATTAATTTGAATTTTTTTTTTATTACTTTGGGCCTGATACACACATAGGGATGTGTGGATCTCCCTCATCCCATAGGGTATGTCCATATGTCTGGAATGTGGGGATTAGGAACAGTGGCATACCCTTGTGAACGATACCAGATCTGGTACAGCCTAGCCTACCTGATATATACCCCATGTACCCAATAAGACGTCCTTTGGGATGTGTATCCAAGGTGTGGGTACATGTAACAGTGTATTACTGATAATAACGTAATCACCTCATGGAAAGGCCCAGCCCTATAAAATGAGAGAATTTGAATTCCTGACGGCTCTTCCTTCAATCCTGATATTTTTTTTTAGATTCAAAATAAAAAAACAGCAAGTATCAGAAGTTCTTTAAAAACACTCCTATTCCACTCACTGATTTGAAGCACTGATAAACATTGCTATTCTTTCTGTCACTGTGATTTGTAATTTTAGTTCAAGGGTAATATTCCAGCTTGCGCTTCAAATAAAAAATTAATAATGTCTTCTCATATCAGTTTTCACAGGGTAAACCGGTGACCTTCTTTCTTTTGACAATAAAGTACAGGAAGGGTCAAAGGCTTTGAAGGGCCTTTCAAGGTGCAAAATTGATCACTTTTCAGGGATCAAATTCTACCATGCATTCCTGGTACATGTTTGCATATGAAATCCATAGATTTGAAAATAGGTGTAATTGCAAAATTCCTTGACATTGAAAGGTCCCTCTTGGTAAATTGGGAAGATTCATCTTGTAGCTATACAATCGGAAACCTTAATAGGGTTCCTATTCAGTCACATGATGATGTGCAGCCATGTTTGTCAACAGTCAGCAAAACCAAGGAATTTGATAATTGTTGAATGGTGTTGTCATTGATGCCAACGTTGGTCCATGAACGCTCTTAATATTTGTCTGGATTGCATCAGTTGGAAGCTCCAAATGACAAAAGTCCTGGAAGAAAGGCTGGGAAGCCCTAGATTATCCGCACTGGTTGAGGAAAATGGATGTAGAGGGCAGTGATTTTGATTGTAAGACCATCACCATTTGATACTATGATAGTCCTCGTCGTGCTGATTCCAACAGTATGTGGCATGCCACGAGGCTCCTCTCTGTTTGAAAGATATATCTCTTAGAAGGTCAAAGCCCCCATCCTCTAGTCAGAGTCCTCAAAAGGAGATGATGTGGTGGTTTATCATTAGCTAAGTTGCATGAAACGGGGAAACGAGTATGAGTTTCCGAAACGGGAAGCGATACGAAACGCGAATATATATATATATTAGGACATTTAAGAAATATGTGCAATCATAAAGCATATATGATACATTCTAATTTATTACATTATGATAAAATTGTCAATTGTCAATGCATAAACTATAAGTCTCTAAATTTACATCACATTTACTCATGAATGATCACATAATGAAAATAGAAATATCCAAAATCAGCCACGAGAAATTTCTAATTTCTTGTCTCTTGCTTGATTGGGAGTCTCCTCCTACATAGTCAAATGACCTTAGTGCTCTTGATTAAATACAAGTTTCATACCCTACTACCCTACATGCTCTTCATTATTGGGAGTCTCCCCTGCATAGAGGGCTTGGTTCTCTTGATTAAATACAAGTTCCATACCCTAGTACATATCAAAATCCAATGGAAACATTGCAATCCCCCTAATCCTGAAATCCTGAAAAACAGATAAGTCTGCTGGATTTTGAGTGAGATGTAAAATTCTACTTTCTCCATATGAAATCCAATGAGGGCGAAACCACTCTCAAACATCCTGAGTCATTTCATGGTAATGTTAAAAATTTAAGTAAAAGGATGAAAATGAAAAATAAAGGAGAATAAAAAATAAAGGAGAATATCACTTTTACTTTAAGAATTTAATATTACCATGAATTGCATATCAACACTAGGACAAAAGTTCACTTTTATAACTTTAGACAGGCATCTAGAAGCAACTAGAAGTCACTAGGATAACCTAAATATAAATTAGAAAACAAACTAAATTTAAAACAAACAAAAAACACAAGTAAAATGCTGAAACGTGAGTCGTACGCCCTGAAACGCGTTTCAGGCCGTACTGGCCACGTTTCAGTTTCGGGAAACATGGCAGTACGGCCTGAAACGCGTTTCAAGGCCGTACCAAATGCGTTTCAGCGTTTCGTACCCGTTTCCGTACGGAAACGCCCCCTTGCCCTACGTTTCCTGCAACATAGATCATTAGCTAGAAAATTACTCAAATTATGAGGACAGGAAGGACCTTCATTGAAGAGTTAATTAAATATTTTGTATCCTATTGTTTGTGGGGCTGTGGCTACAAATCAAATTTAAATTCCAATGGTTCCCTCCAAATGCAAGTTGGCCTCCAAAAAGGGAGTTAATCTTTGGCTCCAAAAATGAAAATTTAAATTTGAAATCCCTCTACATTTCAAGTCGGACTGCCCCTCTTAAAGGCACCTCGGCCTCTATAAATACAAGACATTCTAGTCCTCCAAAGATACAATTTTTGCACCATTCTCAAGTGGATTATCTCTAAAATCATTTTGGCCCTGTGGAGCAACAAATTATCTTTTAGGGTGGCCCGAATTTACAGTGGTGTTGGTGCTTGTTTCTTTGTCTTCTGATCAAGAATATTCGTTGGAAGCACAGGAGGTTATTTGTGGGATACCTTTTTTCTTTCTTTTGGGTCTAAGGGCTTCGTTGGTGGCATACTGTTGGTAGTTTGTGAGGCCTACTCGGCCTTTCCTTGGTTACACACCTGAGACACCTTCTTCAGACTCTTTTGGATTCAATTAAAGCAATTTAAGTACACAGATATGAGGTCATTATTGGAATATTTTTGGCCCTGTGGTAGGGCAGTACTAGGATCAATTTGCATCAGTCTGAAGTTTGGTCTCTGATGAAGTATTCTGAGCATAAACGATGTCTATCTGAAGCCTTCTCAACCTTGTTCAAAGGTTAAATTTGAAGCATATCCTGAGGTGTTACAAATGGCAGAATTGTGATGTTATACAAGTGCACATTCATATACAAAATTACGGCAATCATCGACAGATCTGAGCTTGATTCGCATCTCTGAACAGACCTAGTTAATTGAAGCTTCAGTGCGAAATCTTATTGCATCTTTCTAAGGTCTCTTTCCTTTTCGGCCTGAGGCTAATCTGACTTCTCAAAGCTTCATCACACAAGGAATTCATGGGACAGTCCTGTAGGAAGCGAGCAGACCTTGAGGCTCCCTTAGGTGGGTACTGTGCGTGTTTTCCATGGGCAGTAGAAGGTAAAATTAAAGTGTTGCGCCTCGTCTTGTTCACTAGATATGTTCCAGCATGACTAGGGTTACCTATTTGGGTTTGAAAGGAGATCAACTGTAGTCAATTTGATATCTCTCTGTCACATCAGTTTTTGTTCAAGTCACCACTTGTGGTTTGATCAGAAGCATATAGAATCATGTGAAGCTGAAGTTGCTGGTATATTGGGTCTTGATTGGCGCTTCTTTATTAGTTACTTTGTTGGTCATCTCTCATTGTTTCTAAGGCTGATCCATACCCCAATCAGAGAAGCACCTTGACAGTTGTCCCATCTCTTACAGCATTGCTTGACTTTGAAGTTCGGTACACTTTTTTTTTAACATACTTTATTTACTGTCTAATTCAGAGTGTCCCTCAAGATTTGATCACAATAAGATCCTTGATCAAGAGGCTATATCTACAGCAAGGGTCTACTTTTGCTCTGAGCACTTTCAGGGTTAAACACGGACTTGAACCCATGGGAGATCAGTTCTATAGCTTTTGAAGTTGTAACCCTGAACTTCATAATCAGGGCAGTTTACTTCAAGGGTATCTAGCAGTCAAGTAGTATATTTGAACTTAGCAAAAATCGAAATTGTTCAAAAAGTATCTTCAACAGTGACAATCCCTGATACAGCGTGTCTGAGGTATGAATTGATTTCTGAAAGCAGCTCTGTAGTTGATTGGTTGAAACAGTGTGAGGATTGACCCATAAGTTTGCATGCTACTAGAAGTATCTTCAAGTGTGAACTTCTGCTAAGGTTTGACAGAGTTACGTTGACAAGGTTTGAGATGATCTAAAGTGTTACATATACCAGTATTGTACTGTAATACTCGATGAGCTGATGGCATTAGGATTCTACAGTGGAATGTGTTGAATTGTTGAGCTTGCATTGCAGAGGCTCAATTAGTCTTTCATCCTATGATCCTATGTTCGTTAAGACAAAGTTGAGACAACTTACATCTGGGGATAGGTCAGACTTGTGGCATATGGCCCTATGGGATTGTGCTTGTGGGCACAAGTGATAGCAGTGGTATTTATTGTGACAGTGATATAACCAGAGCAGAGATAGTACAACAGTGATGAACAGATTATTGTGGCTGTGAGTTTGAAATACTACTGCTAGGGTTTGTAAACAAATATATATGACAGCAGTATTGGACTCAGTTGTTGAATCTAGGGTTTGACCTTTTAAGTAGAAAAAAGTTGGTATTGTTGTTGATGACCTTGTATTGCAGATTTGACATTGTTTGGAATCATTGATCAATGCTAGGGTTTCACAAGTATTACATTACAAAGACCAGATTGGTTATGGACTATTGAGTATATTTGTATTATGAGCAGAGTTATTGTTATTGTGTTGGACTATGTGAGTAGAGGATATGTGCCAGGGCTTACAGTGCTATATGTTTGATGACATGATGATCTAACTTGAGTGGAAGTGAACTGAATTTTATGAAGCTTGGGTGAGCGGAAGTGAACTGAATTTTATGAAGCTTGGGTTTGATATTTTGTGCAGAAGCAGATTTGATTGTATTCCAGTTGTTTTGTATTGTATTTGAGCACAGGTGGATCCAGTATGAAAATTGTGAAACGTGATCCGCTTGTTGAATAGGGTGGCAGGGTGGTGCAAGGCAGGAGAGTGGAGCGTCCTTTAGGCCAGAGCTTGTAAACCAGGTCGTTGGAGTGTCCTTCTGGTCGGAGCTGGTGAACTAGGGCGTTGGAACGTCCTTTAGGTTGAGGCTTGTAAACTAGGGGGTTGGAACCTCCTTCAATTAAATAGAACTAATTAAGCAAATATAAATAAATTAATTAGTAATAAAAAAGAAATAAATTGATAGACATATTAATAAATAATAGATAATAAAATAAATTTAATCAATCTATTCTTTTAATTAATTAAATCAAATAAAGTAGTTAAGTAATTGATAATTTTACATAAAAGTAATACATATAATAATTAAATCAATGAATAATAAAATTAAGTAATTAATTTATCCCTTTAACTTTTCAATTAATTAATTAATTAATCAAATTAATAATTTAATAAATTAATAAAGAATAAATAATAAAATTAATTAATCAACTCTTTTAATTTATTAAAAAAATTTAATTTAAACAAATTAATAAACCAATCAAACCATTATTTAAAATAATTAATTTTATATAAAAATAAAATTAGTAAACATAATAATTAATTCTTTAAATAATAAAATTAATTAATTAATTTATTTATCCATTTAACCTATTTAATAAATTAATTAATTAATTTACCTATCTAAGTTATTAATTAGCTAATTAAATATAATAATAAATAAATAAATAAAATAATAATAATAATAATAAAAATATGTAATAATAATAATAGTAATAAATAATTTGATAAATAAATAAAACAAAATAATAATAATAATAATAAACTAATAGGATAATGGCTGACCTAATTTCTCATGTCCCTCCTTAATAACCTATATTTATATATATACCCTAAAAATAGCTCATGGATACATCATTAAGATCTGAAGAATATCTATTGATGCATCCTTTATGATGGACTCACTTGGTAGTCCGAAACATTGGGTTCGCAAAACTCTATAACAGGTCATTCCTCCTCTATCTAAAACCTCCTTCAATTGTTGCTGTAAATGTTGGAAGTTGGAGCTTCCTAATTGATGTAAATTTTGAAGACCTATATTAAGAAGCATTTGGTGGTTTTTCTCCCAGAAGGTTTTCTACCTTAAAATTTCTGGCGTACTGTTTTTGATGTTGTGCATTAATGAATGGTGTTGTTATTTGCTCATGTGATGTGATGCTAACTTATGCTTTAATCTAATGCTAATGATGATCGATGCTCTGTAAAGTTAAAGTTAACTAATTGAAGTGAAACACTGATTCATTCCCCTCTCAATATTTCCAGCAATGATGTGTTCAATCTCTAAGAAGAAATAAAATAAAAAGAAACATTCAAGTATAGTAATATCCCAACCTGCATCAAGATCTGACTTAAGTAAGCATATAAATATTGGCGCTTTGTCTACCGAGGCCACACTTTTGTCTGGAAAGTCATTTTTCGCCGGAATCTGACTATTTTTTCTTTTTGAAATCCAACCATAGGAGTGTTTAAATTGTTTTTCTGATGGTGAAAATGGATTCAACACTATCAAAAACCGTTGGGGCACCCAAAATCTTGAAGCTTGATAGCTGTAACCTAGATTTCCAAAACTTTTTGCTAGTTTTTTTGTCAATATCTTGCCGAAATTTACACTATTTTCTGGGCAAAATTGTGGCCACGTTAGACTACCCTTATAAATATTAGTTTAGCAGGATGAATATATATGAGGTTGTTGCAAATAAAACATTGAAATTGAAGGCAACATGTTATAAAAAAGTATGTCTCAAATATTAATTCATGATGTTATCAATCACTAGAACCACATATTGACAAGGACATATAAGTTGGAGCGATTTGCATATATAAATGTATTGATATTTGGAATGTGAGAAATAAAGAGAGCATATTGCAACTTAGCTTGTATAGGATCACCAAAATCTGATGAGTTGATTCGACGAAAGTTATCAATGGTGGAATCGATACCAAAACCAATTGGAGAATTGGGATGAAGTGACAATGTCCTAAAAAAAAATGTAAATAATGCAAAATTTAAAATTATTTCTATATGTTCATACATATCAATGTAAATCAAAACCACTAAACACCAAATATGCAAAGTTTGGTCATATTTCTTTCTTTTTTATTTATGTTCATATTTTTTTTAATGTACTTCCACATAACACATTTACCCATTGGGCACTTCCCCTCATTTTGAGGATGGTACATGTTACCCACCAAAAGTGGGTAGCCCATGACAAATTTTTTTCTCCTCATTTGATAGCTAGCCAACCAACAACCCTAGTTCTCTTCTCGTTGCTTCGGCCAAATCTATCTCCCATTGACATTTCTTCTTGAAGCAAGGTGGGTCATCTCTTGGTAGGTACTATAACCAATCTTGCAATCATGCGCTTTCATTTAATGTTATGGGCATATTGATATGGATCAGGGGGAAAATTGGACGATCGATCGATCTTTGATTGTATTCTTGTTCCCACACTTATTCCTTGAGGTTATTCTTTGACTGAATCGATACCAAAACCAATTGGGGAATTGGGATGAAGTGACAATGTCCTAAAAAAAAATGTAAATAATGCAAAATTTAAAATTATTTCTATATGTTCATATATATCAATGTAAATCAAAACCACTAAACACCAAATATGCAAAGTTTGGTCATATTTCTTTCTTTTTTATTTATGTTCATATTTTTTTAATGTACTTCCACATAACGCATTTACCCATTGGGCACTTCCCCTCATTTTGAGGATGGTACATGTTACCCACCAAAAGTGGGTAGCCCATGACAAATTTTTTTCTCCTCATTTGACAGCTAGCCAACCAACAACCCTAGTTCTCTTCTCGTTGCTTCGGCCAAGTCTATCTCCCATTGACATTTCTTCTTGAAGGAAGGTGGGTCATCTCTTGGTAGGTACTATAACCAATCTTGCAATCATGCACTTTCATTTAATGTTATGGGCATATTGACATGGATCATGGGGAAAATTGGACGATCGACCGATCTTTGATTGTATTCTTGTTCCCACACTTATTCCTTGAGGTTATTCTTTGACTCTAGTCCAATGCGATCTCCGAGGCCTTAGGGTTAGGAAGGGCACTACTGGGGACGCATTGATTGATATAGCGTGTCCAAGGTAATCCGTACGTACCACTTTCCATCTCTCCCGATTATCAATCCTCATTCTGTGTGGGTAGTCATTGGTCATTAGGATTGGCATGCTCTATCCACATCCTTGATTTAGGGCCTGAAAACTTGGCCCTGAGGTTGATGCAATTGAAAGAAAGTTAAAAGCATATAAAGCCACAATGAAAGAAAATGTAAAATACAAAAGATGGTTGGGATACAACTTTAATGGATATAGTGCTGGAACTACAAACATAATTCTACGATCCACCACTTGAAGAAATGGATATAGTGTTATGTGTGGAATGGTTGATATAGTTGGGAAGTTATACTACAAATCTTGAAGAACAATTCATGGAGTTTATTTGGAAAGGCCAACACTATAAATTAGATGGTGTTGAAGTGTCTACTCAAGAAGATGGAAGCAATACACAAGAATGTGACCAACACTCAAAGCATGAACGAAGTCAAAACCATAAAAACAGATAAACCTCATTTCATCACAGAGATGTGCCCAACTAAAAAAATTCTTGTTTGCTTATTCTTTGAGGACAAAACTTTTATTGAGAGGGTGGCAATGTTATAAACATAATAATAAACATAAATAATAATAGCTTAATTAATTAAATGAAAAGTGAAGGGGCATGTACCCTTTCACCTTGCAACTAGCCAATGCTATAAGTAAACTGTCACGAGAGTAGTTGTACCAACATCATTCTATCAATCATTTGTCAATAAATACATTTATCGACTAATATTAAATTCACATCTATTTAATTGGCCATAAGTGAACAATGGATGTATTATAGGAGCTGTAGTACATCTCCAGCGAAACTTCTATTCTAAATACTGTGTATTTAGAATTTTTCTCCCTTCTCTGGACACTGGGCATTTGAAAGGCCCATGTGCATTCAACTTGGGGTTTTCTGTCTGTTGGGCATTCTGCATTCATTGCATATGGGTGATTTAAATTGATGAAAGTTGAAACAACTTCCTTGTTTCCTTCTATTCCATCAAACATTTGTAGCATAATAGTTTACAATCCAACGCATCATTTGATGAGATGTGGGGTTGACTCGACACTCCCCAACATCGAATTGCTTGGCAATCAACTCACACACTCTCATATTGTTAATTTTAGATAACAATGGTATGTTCTATGCTTAAGAGCAATTTACTTCAATTTTTCTTATTAGCCCAATATCAATTTCCAGATTAGCAATCACATTAACATCAATAGTAAATGCAAATAGAACATAAACAATAACCAGAAGACAAGAGGATACAGTGTTTGGCGGATGTCAGGGAAAAACCCCGTTGTGGGGAAAATCCTTTGATCAAATCTTCTTATTATTCTTCAAAAGTTCAACGGAGAGAGTACAATATACAAAATTCACTTGCCCAAACATAGTCAAATCTGTCTAGTCAAACTGCAGTCAACAAGATGCCCCTACTAGAAAGTCAACGTTGGTAAAATCAACAGAATTACTCCTCCAAATCAGCAGTCAATTCGACGTTCAAAAACAGTCCAAATCAGCCCAAAACAGTCTTGAAGAAATCAGTGAAACTTGGTCAACTCACAGTCAAACCTACGGTCAAAGGGCCTGCGGTCAACGTTGGTCAACCTACCCAGAAATCCTCGAAATCTGTGCCAAAGAATGCAACCTGCCCAATCAGAATTTTTTCTAAGAAAAATGCAGTCAAACAATGTTAAATGCTGCCCGGTCAATGCTGGTCAAACTTGCTACAACTTGGTCAATGCAGGAAAACAGAAAAAACTGTCAACCCTTCGCATGTGTGGAGGAGAAGAAGGCTGCCCTGAAATTCGTACGACCCAATCAGATGAGGAGAGAGAGAGAGATATGTGTGAGATGATGAAATGTCCAAACGAGGTAGAGGCTCCTATTTATATGCAACGTTGAGGGTAAAGATGCATGAATTTTGGGCTTCTTGAGCCTACATTAGACTTCTGGCTGACCTTGACAATTTCACAACAAATAAATTCATAATTTCATTTATACATGTCAGAATGAGATGATATTTAGATCAATCCTACACCTCTCGGAAAGAGGAATCCAACAAAAATATCATCTCCATCATATGAGCTCTCCAAGGTGGAGTTTGGCCCTAGTTGCCAAATTTAACACTCTCTCTCAACTAGGGAGAACTCCACCTGCCAAACCATCTGACAATCTGTACCATCCTTGTCATCTCTGCTCTGCTTTGCTCTGCACTGCTTTGTTGAACCATGAAGAAATAATGAAGAAGAAATGACTGAGAGTGTATCATATCACTCTCCACTGACCCAAAGTCAGTCTCCATTGATCTCAGATCAATATCAAACATCCTAGCATAGGGAGTACGGTAGTACACGATGCGTCCATCGGTAGTACTATGGTCCCTATCCTCATTTCCCTACACACTGGCCAGATGAGAGGTACTTCCTATGAGTCCCAGACTGTAAAGGTAGGATGTATTGGCAGGAGAAGGTGAACCACTCACCCTGTACACAACGCACCACTAGGAGAAGGTGAACCACTCACCCTGTGGTCGCTCATTGCTCAAAGAAGTACCCCAAGCCCCCCGGAACTCCTAGAGCTCAATATCCAACTCAAATGGGACCCTCATAAGATGGTCTCTCCACGACTCCAAGTCGTTCGCTGAAGGTTAAGAATTTGACCTTCCCCAGGGCTTTCGTAATAATATTTGTGACCTGTTCATCAGTTCCAATGTGACAGAGCCTTTTTGCTCGCCATTGTACCATATCCTGGATAAAGTGGTACCGGATATCAATATGCTTGGAGCAGTCATGAAACACATGATTCTCAGAAAGACGAATCCCACTTTGGTTGTCGCAGTAGATCACGGTGGTATCTAGCACATGCCCAAATAGCTCACTAAAGAGCTTCCTCAACCAAACAGCGTCACAAAAGGCCATACTAGTAACAATATATTCAGCCTCAGTAGTGCTGAAGGCAACCGATTTCTGCTTCTTGCTCATTCAGGATATCGAAGCAGAACCTAGTGAGAAGCAACCTCCAGATGTGCTCTTACAATCCACCACACTGCCAACCTAGTCAACATCTGAATAACCATGGAGCCTCACATTCCTGACAGTGTATCTCAGTCCATAGGTGATTGTGCCTCGAAGATATCTCAAAAGATTCTTGGCAGCAATCCAATGTATGTGATGAGGTTCGACCATAAACTGACTCAATGTATTCACTGCAAAGCATATGTCCGGACGTGTTAAAATTGGCAACTAGGGCCAATCTCCATATGGCTCACCTTATTTATGACAATTGATATTTTTCTTGGATTCCTCTCTCCGAGAGGTGTAGGATTGATCTAAAGATCATCTGATTCCAACATGTATAAATTGAAGATATGAATTTATTTGTATTATTGACAAATTGTCAAGGTCGGCCAACAAACGAAATAGGCATTTTTACCCCCAGTTTATCCTCAACGTTGCATATAAAAGGAGGCGACCTCAAGTCATTATCCCATCATCTCATCTTCACTCATCTCTCTCTCTTCACTTGATTGGGTATGCAAATCTGGCAGCTTTCTCTCACACGTGCGAAGGAAGGAGGACTTTTCTGTTTGACTGCGTTGACTAGGTTTGACCGAGCTGTAGGGAGACCGTTTGGCTGCTTTAACCACTTGCGTTGACTTGTTTTGACTACACTTTGGGTGTGTGGCATCTTCTCCTTGGCAGGCTGCAAATTTGGGCACTGAAACCGAGGTGATCTGACCTCTGGTTTGACCAGCATTGACTGCCCTAGTCGATGGCTGCAGTTTGACTTTCGTTGACCAACATTTGACTAGACTTTTCGGGGCGGTTTTGCACTGTTTGGGTTTGGTATTGGAGGCTAAAGTTGGATTGCTTGAAGGAAGAATTCTACCCTGTTTGACCAATGTTGACTTTTCTGGTTAGGGCTTTACTCCTGCTGTCATAAATGATCAGATTTGTAAATTTGTACTATCTTTCTTTGTTGAACCATTGAAGAATATAAGAAGAATTGATCAAGGGTTTCCCCACATTGGGGTTTGTCCCTGGTTGGTGCCACATCTTGTGTCATCTTGTCTTAGCTTGTCTTCTACTGTTTATGTTTATGTTCTATCTGCGTTTTACTATCATGTTGATGTGATTGCTAAATTGGACATTGATATTGGGCTAATAAAGAAATTGAAGTAAATTGCTCTTAAGCATAGAACATACCAAAAATTAACAGGACAGGAGTTCACCAAGAACATCAGGGTCCTCATGAGTTAACGATACTTAGAAGGATTTCCCAAATCGGGCCCAGCAACACTTCCGCATAACTTCTTGAAGTCAAGTTCCATCGGAGTAGTCACAGACTTACAATCCACCATCCCAAATCTTTCAAGTAGCTTCACAATGTAATTTCCTTGGGAAAAGAAAATCTCACTTGGCTTTTGCTAGACCTCCAAGCCTAGGAAGTAGTGCATCAATATCCTAGGTCCTTCATCTCGAATTCGGAAGCCAACTCCCTCCTGCATTGATGAATGAGAGGGTCTGCACATGTTAGAAAGAGATCGTCCACATAAAGTACCAAGATGAGAGGGCTATCATTCTCAACTTTAAAGTAATGGTTCGGATCAGCGTCACTTCTTGTAAATCCAACTTCACCAAATAGTTGTTGATCCTCTCATACCAAGCCTGGGGACCTTGCTTCAACCCATAGAGGGCTTTCTTCAACCTGTATATATGTGTTTCCCGATCTTGAACTTCGAACCCCTCGGGTTGTTTAACATAGACTTCCTCCTTGAGTGAGCCATGCAAGAAGGGGATCTTGACATCCATTTGATGTAAATTCCATTTTTGAGAGGCAACAAGGGCTATGATTGAACGAATGGTGGTATATCGAGCAACTAGTGCAAATATCTCATCATTGTCCACACCTTCCTTTTGAGAGAAGCCTCAAGCATCAAACCTGGCCTTGAACTTTTCAACACTTCCATCCACTCCATGCTTGATTTTGTAGAGCCATTTTGAGGTGACAACAAACATGTCCTTGGGTCTAGGGAGCACATCCCAAAAATCATTCTTCATAATTGACTCATACTCTTCATTCATAGCATCCTTCCAAACTTGATGCTTCACAACTTCTTCGAATGTGCAAGGCTTAGTTTGAACAATGGTGCTCATGGCAGCTAAGTACCCTTGGTACCTATTCGGCTTCTTACTTTCATGAAAAGTTCCCCTTGGTGCAATATGTCTCTCGGCATCTTCGAGAGTTTCCCTTGGTGCAATATGTCTCTCGGCATCTTCGAGAGTTTCAGCGTCACTTCTTGTAAATCCAACTTCACCAAATAGTTGTTGATCCTCTCATACCAAGCCTGGGGACCTTGCTTCAACCCATAGAGGGCTTTCTTCAACCTGTATATATGTGTTTCCCGATCTTGAACTTCGAACCCCTCGGGTTGTTTAACATAGACTTCCTCCTTAAGTGAGCCATGCAAGAAGGGGGTCTTGACATCCATTTGATGTAAATTCCATTTTTGAGAGGCAACAAGGGCTATGATTGAACGAATGGTGGTATATCGAGCAACTAGTGCAAATATCTCATCATTGTCCACACCTTCCTTTTGAGAGAAGCCTCAAGCATCAAACCTGGCCTTGAACTTTTCAACACTTCCATCCACTCCATGCTTGATTTTGTAGAGCCATTTTGAGGTGACAACAAACATGTCCTTGGGTCTAGGGAGCACATCCCAAAAATCATTCTTCATAATTGACTCATACTCTTCATTCATAGCATCCTTCCAAACTTGATGCTTCACAACTTCTTCGAATGTGCAAGGCTTAGTTTGAACAATGGTGCTCATGGCAGCTAAGTACCCTTGGTACCTATTCGGCTTCTTACTTTCATGAAAAGTTCCCCTTGGTGCAATATGTCTCTCGGCATCTTCGAGAGTTCCCCTTGGTGCAATATGTCTCTCGGCATTTTTGAGGAGGGGTCATGAGGAGATGGATCATTGGGATACATTGGTCCTTCAACATCGGGCATCAGCTCATCCTGCGGTTCTCCCTAGTTTACTGTATCTGCTTCTTTGTCCTTCCTTGGAATAGGAAGGTTCCTAATCTTTCGAAGTGCAACATCTTCATTGAAGGTGACATCATGACTTCTCTCCACTTCTTTTTGACTAGGCACATAGATTCTATATGCCTTAGAAGTTTTACTGTAGTCCACAAATGTTCCTTTCTTCCTAGATACATCCAATATGCTTCTCTTTTCTGTCGGCACATGAAAATACGTGGGGCTACCAAAAATTCTGAAATGAGAAACATCAGGTTTCTTATCGGTGAAAACTTCTTTAGGAGTTTTGGAGTCCAACGCTTGATGAGGGCATCTATTTTGAACATATACGACAATGTTGGTAGCTTTTGCCCATAGGAACTTCGGAAGGCTTTGATCATGACGCATGGCACAAGTAGCTTCTATAATGGAATGATTCTTCCTTTCAGCGGCACCATTTTGCTCAGGAGTATATGTGGTAATAGTCTCCCTCTTAATGCCAGAGTCTCTACAATAGTCATTGAACTCATTTAATTCATATTCGGTCCCATTATCGGTCCTCAATATTTTGATCTTCTTCCTTGTTTGATTTTCAACCAAGGCTTTGAAAGAACGGAACCTTGTGAACACTTCATCCTTCTTCATAAAGAAAGTTTTGCGAGAGAAGTCATCCATAAAGATAACATAATATAAATATCCTCCCAAAGATGTCGCGGGTAGCATACCAGATAGATCAAAAAATGAACCAATTGCAAAATGTCGGTAGTCTTGCTATCACTTTAGGGGAATGGTCCCCTTGTATGTTTTCCTTCGGCACATCCCTGACAATCAGCTTCATGTTCTACTTTCAATTCGGGCATACCTGTCACCATCTTCCTTGCATTGGGTAGGGCTTTATAATGTAGATGAGTAAACCTTCGGTGCTATAATTCAGATTGAAGAGATGTGTCACAACACATAGCTCTCAATGGGGCTTCCTCCAACTTGATATAGGCTATCAACCCTGAATCCAAGAGTAAATGCTTCTTTGAAATTTCTTTTCCAAACACGTACCTTTCCATCAATAAATGCCACCTCGAATCCTTTGTCTTCCATTGCCGAGATAGATACCAGATTCTTCTTTAAATCGGGTACATATAGAACTTCTTGTAGATGAATGGTGTTACCTTGATTCAATTGAAGAGTAACATTCCCAACTCCCTTCACGGGATAGGTGACATTGTCTTTAAGAATGATTTCCGAATTTGTATCCTTTTCTATCAGATTTGAAAGAGCTTTCTTATACCTAGTGAAGTGCCTTGAGGCACGACTATCAATCAACCAATTTCCCAAGGTATCCGGAGGGGAGGCAGTAGAGAGGGCATATATGAGATAAAATGCTTTTTGCTTGTTATCTACAACATTAGATTCATCATACCTGGAGTTTCTTGATCTTTTGGGAGGTTGACTATTTCCATGTTGAGTAGCGAGAGCATTCCTTTTTCCTTTGTTGTTGAACCTGCCATTCCTTTGATTGTTGTTGCCTCAGAAATTGTTGTGGTAGTTGTTGTCATCATCCCGAGGTGTATCCCTTCTATTTGGACACTCCCTAGCATAGTGGCCAAACCTATTACAAATGAAGCATCTTCCCTTCCTTCCATCTTTGAATCCCAATCTTCCTTGACATTGCTTTTTTGAACCTGCATTGTTCTTTCTTTTAGCATGAGCGGAGAATGCAGTAGGATCATTCCTATTTGAAGACATGACTCTCTCCATCATCCTTGTCTCTTCTTGAGTACATCTAGTCAGAATTCATCAAAACCTGGAATCCTGTCATTGTTGAGGATATTAGTGTTGAACACATGCCATTCACGAGGGAGACCTCCAAGGGCAATGAGAGTGAGCTCCCTATCAGTAATATTAAATAACTTCTCCAACTAAAAGAAGATTATTTTTTGATCTCGGTAATCCTGATGAAGTAGGATTGGATATCTTCACCTCTTCCCTTCTTTATGTCCTTCAACTTGTTTTTGAGAAAGAGGACTTGGTTTGGATTGCTAACTTTGAACATGCCAACCAACGATCATACATCTCCTTAGATGTTTTCAAATCAGAGATGTATGCAACCAAATGCTTATTAATAGAATCCATGATGGTCTCCTTAGCTTTGACTTCACCTTTATTGTACTTTGTTTTAGCAGCAGCCGATGCATTTGAAGGAGGTTCAGTAATCTTTCCCTACACATAGTCCATAGCATCTTGCTCTTCCAAGGTCAAGTCAAGAGACATATTCCTTGCATGATAATCAGATTTATCATTGAGCTTGTCAGCAAATTTGAAGTAAGATGCGGAGGGCATTGAATCTTGTCCTTGTCCAACAAATTTCAGCGATTGCTCTTCTCACTCTTGCTTGGGCTTTGTCTTCACCTCAACTCCGATACCATGTTAATTTTAGATAACAATTGTATGTTCTATGCTTAAGAGCAATTTACTTCAATTTTTCTTATTAGCTCAATATCAATTTCCAGATTAGCAATCACATTAACATCAATAGTAAATGCAGATAGAACATAAACAATAACTAGAAGACAAGCCAAGACAAGAGGACACCGTTTTTGGCGGATGTTAGGGAAAAACCCCAATGTGGGGAAAACCCTTTGATCAAAGCTTCTTATTATTCTTCAAAAGTTCAGGAGAGAGAGTACAATATACAAAACTTGCTCAAACACAGTCAAATCTGTCCAGTCAAACTGCAGTCAACAGGTTGTCCTAACCAGAAAGTCAACGTTGGTCAAATCAACATAATTACTCCTCCAAATCAGCTCGGTCAAACCTAGTCAATTTGGCCTCCAAAAACATTCCAAATCAACGCAAAACAATCCTGAAGAAATCGGTTAAACTTGGTCAATGCACAGTCAAACCTACAATCACTGCTGGTAAGCCTGCCCATAAATCCGCGAAATCTATGCCAAAGAATGTGGCTTGCCCAAATAGAAATTCTCCCAAGAAAAACACAGTGAAACAAGGTCAAATGCTGCCCAGTCAATGTTGGTCAAACTTGCAGCAACTTGGTCAACGCAAGAAAACTTAAAACATAGTCAACCCTTTGCATGTGTGGAGGAGAAGACGTCTACCCCGTGTTAGCTCTCCACAATGTCCCAAGGCTGAGAAAGGAGACCGACAAAGGTAACCTCAAACCAACTTTGGATCTGGTAGCTAGCCCTACCAAATAAGAGAGGGCTTTCTCAAGAATCTCATAGCCAATGAAGTGACTGGAGAGGAAATCAAATGTTAGGCTAGATACTAAGATCACTAGGGTTTGATTTTAGGGTTTTCTAGATGAAGCTCATAGATCTATGAACTGGGCTAGGGTTTCAAAAGATCAATTGCAGAGATATAATGGGGCAAGGTAGGTATGCTCAGTGACAAAAGTAGGTCGTCATTGTGGTGTAAGGATGAAAAGTTAGTATCGGAATGAGCATGTAACCATGAATTCACCCACCAGAAGGAATAGAACACTAGCATGAAAATCTCATCAAAACAGAGCATATGACTTATGAATTTTGTTTAAACACCTATGAGATAATCACAAGAAAGCATAGATATGGTAGTGAGGAAAAATATATATTCAATTTAATGATAAACAAAGAAAAACACTGTGACAAAAGCATACCACAAGAATCCCAAGATAATAGCTGCAACTGCTTGTTGTATTACTGCAAAAAAGTACACTAGCTCCAAGCTATGATTATCAAGCATCAGGTTACATATAGACCAAAAACCACTTTCCCCCTCTCAGGGGTCGAATCCACCATCATAGGAACTGTTTACAAGAATATCTCCAACCATGCCTAAGACTAGGGAGGTTTGAAACCAACTCCCAATTTGGCCCAAAACTGATTCAGTTTGACTTTACAAGCATTAATACACATGAATCTACAATAATTTCACCTTAACAAGCATAATTACATTTAATTACATCATGTCAAAATCCTAGAAGACAAATTACATCATGGAAATTCGAGTTTGACTGAAAAACCCAAGAAAATGGCCTCCTGGCAAAAGCGTAGTGAATTTTCTTAGTAGCGCAGCGAATTTTCTCAGAAGCGCAGCGTGTGACTTGTGGAGCCTTTCAAGAGACTTTCCCTTATCTAAATGCTGATCTGAAAGATGTTGGAGAAAGCTTAGGATGTTTGCTGGTGCCTGAACCTTCAAGCCTGCAAAAACACTTCTCTAAGGCTTCCAAAAATTGATTTTCCCAAGACTTCTCCAGAAGCGCAGCGAGGGGCTGAAAAAAGAGGCAGAAACATGTTTTTTGACCCATTTTTTGACTTTTTCTTCAGTTTCAGAGGCTGACATGGCAAACCAAGTCCACATCTGCAATGTACTTGCCAAGATCTATCCAACCATGCAAAGAATCCATCATTTGGAGGTCCCTAGAAGAAGCGCAGCGTGAGCTCGCTGTGCTTCTGTGCACCATGACTGTCAAAAATGCAAAAAATACCCAAAATCACCAAAATTTGCCAAAATTTCTTCAAAATTGCTCCTTTTTCTCCCTGAATGATGAGTTAAACAATCAATGATGCATCATCAAGTAGGTCAAGGTTATCTCTCTTTTTAAGCTTCTTTAGGGTTTTCTTTAGCTTCCTCTTCATGCTCCTAACCCTAATTTTGCAAATCTGATTTCTAGTGAAGTAATGCCTTGCCATGTTTCTCTGAAGCTTTATGTCCCTGTTGGCCTTCTTGAGGAGCTTCTCCAAGTGCTCATTAACCCTGCCAAGCCACAACTCTTTTTCTCAATCTCAGCTGCAATGGTGTCTTCAAAGTCTTGCTGACCTAGTGGAGGAGATGGCTCACTCCCTAGTGCTTCCTTTCTTTTCATTCCTTTGGTCTTTGGCCTCCTTGGCTTGATCTGAGGCTCCTTATCTTCAAGCTGCTCAACATCTATCACTCTCTTACCTTTATCATCATCTACCACCAAATCAACCCTAGGTTTAGAAAGCAAAAACTGATTTACCTTAAGTTGCCTGTTCTCCTGCTGTAAGAATGCAATCATGAATTTTGCTTTTGCCAAGTCATCCTTAAGCTCTCTGATTTCTGCCTCTTTCTCTTGGATGATTTGTTCAGGTGACTTGTCTTTCTCATGCCTTTCTAGGTCTGCCATGTGAGTATCAAAATGTACCTGTTATTTTTTATGCAAAGGTGCATCATGATGATGTCCTAATGCTTCTTGTTCAACTGTAGGAGGCTGGACTCTTTCTACACTGTTAGGAGCAAACACAAGCCTCTTACCTCTGCTATATGTTTTTGTCACTGGTTTGCTTGTAGAGCCAACTTCTTGAGGTCTTGATGATCTTTCCAATGGTGAACTTTGACTGCTAGGTTGACTAGTAGAAGGCAAAAGAGAAGCTGACTGCATGAATGCCTCCCAAGATAAGTTGACCTGTGACAACTGATGCAAAACAATAATTTGACCAAGCCATGATGAAACAGGTTTGCTTGGTGATCTCTCCCTTTGCTTTGTACTTTCTCTGTTCTCTTGACAAGGCTTCTATACAGGTAGCGAGGTAGATTGAGAGTTTATTGCTGTGAAATGCATCAACAGCCTAATGTGGTATTGGTACAATCTAGAAAACCTCCCTTCACATGTAAAGTACTTAATAATCATCTTCATCAATGGAGCATACCTGTCAAGCGTCTGACAGGAAAGATGTGTGATGGAGCATTTTTGTATTATGGCTTTAGGAAAACTTTGTAATTCTCAATGTCCAAATCCATCTCTCTAAACCAGATCTCTCCTTGGTTAGGGATACTTGTGGCTCAAGCTATTATGACTTCTACTGAAATAGTGAACTCAACCCCTGCTATGTTGACCTTATCCCTCCCGAAGTTGGTGGCAAAAAGGCTTGTCAATCTGGCATGGAAACCTGCTTGCTGAAACTGCTGGATTTAGTTCTTCAAGGTATGGGTCATGGCTTTTCAAACCAGGTGGGTAAGCAAGCTTCCCTCAGACCAAGGATCCGTAAGGCTGCCCCTTCCTTAGTTGTATTAATTAATTAGTTAGTTTTAAATTTTAATTATTGGGTGTTTAAGCAGAGGTTCGGCTAGTTGTGGTTATCTCCACGCTGGCGTGGCAGTCACAATTATCATTACAATAAGCAGGGGTAGAACAGGGGGATGTTACATGAAAGGCCCATGTGCATTCACCATTGGGTGTTTAGTCTGCCTGGACATTCTGCATTCACTGCATATGGGTGATTTAAATTGTTGAAAGTTGAAACAACTTCCTTGCTTCCTCATGTTCCATCAAACCTCTGTGGCATAAGAGTTCACCATCCAGTGCATCATTTGATAAGATGTGGGGTTGACTTGGCACTCCCCAGCATTGAATTGCTTGGCAATCAGCTGATGCACTCCACTATTCCTTAATTTTTCACCTGTTATACCTACAGTCTATGTGCACCATTAATGCGATGAAAAACCACTGAGCAAGAAGACCAAAACGAAGTGGTATATGACATATATTTCATGTCTCTTCATTTACAAACAAAGCTATTCTCATTCCTATACTAAAAACAATTCGATTGCTGTTCCTCAATTATGTTTGAATATTCATATTAATGCTGGGGCAATGTGACAGTTTGGATAGTATTTCTTGTCTGTACATGCTGGAGTGATCTAATTCCTAGCATGAAGCATTGTGACAAGATGCTGGATTATCTTGAATTCATATTCCAATACTGGGTATCGATGATAAGATGAAGCCTCCCATGCTTGTTAATGCGGGAAAGCATTGTAGCGATTTAATTGCTGGTTTTAATTTGAATAAATAGATATCGATGTATCAATGCTGAGGTACACTGATATGGAGGGGAGCATTTATTTTCTGTATTGATGCTGGAGTAATACATACATATATCTTTGCTGTTGGAGTATCGTGAAATGTCTTGCTGGATTAAATGGTAGACATAAGCAGCTTGATTAATTGGCAATTGAATGGCGATGGGAAATATATCTACATATATATATATATATATATATATATATATGCACAAACAGAAATGGATTCTATGCCATTCAGTAGATAGTCGAGATCAAAGCATAGTTGGTGATTGACCATAGCATAACCAAAGGCCACAGTATGTGAAAATTCGGAAACCCAAACCCTGTTGCAGCAACTGGAAATTATTCACCTAATTGTTATTTTTAATTAACAATTTATTTACTGTTTCCTACAACAAATACTGAATAACTCACACTGCATCCTAGACAAATAAAACTGCAGAAGAATAAACGCTGGAAGAAATACTAGCTCACATACATAAAATGACAGTTATTTTTGGACCAATGTCCCCAAAAAAACCCAACTTGGGAAAACCTGTGCAACAATGAAATCGGAGTACATCTATGGATGCCCAATTGACAATCCAAACAACAAGAAAATCTAAGCAAAATACTAAAGGGAATTACCCTTCTCCCACAAGCAATCTTTGGCTTGGCTTTCCCTATCAAAACTCGGCCTCTTGGAGCTCTATGTTAGCCTTTGCGCTGCTGGCTGGACGACTTGCTTCGGACTGGGCTCTGATGAAGTTGTTTTGCCTCTGGATGCTGAGAAAATCATCTCTCCGACCCTCAGGGACTCCTTCTCAGACTCTGGAACTGAGAACAATTTTTCTTCTCTCCAAATCGAACTGCCTGACTGAAGCAACTGCGCTGCCCCTTAGCGTTGCCTCTCTGGGATAATTCGGCTCACTTGCTGTTGCCTCTCTAGATCTCGAAAATCTTTCCTCCGGATTAGTGTCTCTGCCCTTCACTCACTACTTCGATCTCACTAGCTCTCTCTGGCAACTAACTGCTACTACTTTGGAAATCGATCTGCTCAAGAAATTGAACTTCTCAAGTGCTTTCTCCAAGCTCCATCAACTTCTTCTTATAATCCTCTGTTGAGACTTCAACGACCAAGATTAGATCTTAATCAATGGCTAGGATTAACTTGAAGTCGATACGTGTGAGTTTCTAGAACATTCACACCATAACTTAATTAATTCTAATTAATCAGTCATATTCCCTAAGTTTAGACTTAGGAAATATTTCAAAACTGACTAATAATCTAATTAAGTCATTTCTAGGTGGAATTTCCAGAAACAATTTCTGGGTTTTTGAGATCTCATGCATTTTAGTCTCTCCACAAAATTTCATGGCTAGAACACATCCGATGCTAGAAAAACTAACACTTCCTCTTAGCAAGGAATGTGTTCTAGAGTTGCTGCCCCCTGCAGTAATACCATGTCTTTGCATCATCTCCTGTCATGCTGCTAATGTCTGGCTGCTGCTACCCACCAACTACTGCACAACTCTAATATGTGCTACATCTGTGCTGCTGCTGACCCTGTTGAATTGCTGCCAACACTGCATCTGCACTACAACTCCCTCTCCATCTGTTGCTGCTGCAACTGGAACATCTGCAACTGAAAAACATCTTAACTACTGAAGCAACTATAATCAGTATGATGCATTTGTCTCCCGATTCTCTGACTGCTGCTAGTATATGCACTGTCACTGAGGCATCTGCGCTATTGTTGACTCTACATTGTGCCACCTGCACTGCTGCCAACTCTGCACTGCGCTCTCCAACATCTGACTGCAACTAGACTTTGCATCCATCACTCTGGCATCTGACTGCATCAACTACCACTGATTCATCCTACTACTGATACATTGTGGGCTCCCATAGCAAGGTACTGATTCAAGAGGTGGACCTCCTCAAGAATCCTGCCTATATGTAGCACTCTGGGGCTACAACACCAGGTCACCCCACTTCACTTCTGGGGGTAGTATATCAGCAAACATGGCGAAGTCTTCCTCTAGCTTGCAGAACAACCTATCGATCTCTACTGATGCTACCTACTAGTCCTGCTTCTCCTCTTCCTTAGAGGACATTGGGTGCTATAGTGACCAAGCTCACCACATCTGAAGCATTTGACCTTCGACAAGTCCTTCTTCTTTTGCTGCTCCTCCTGTCCCTGGCTAGGACCCTTTAGGCTTTGATGCGAGGGCCACATGCTCCTCTTCCTTCACCTGCTTCGATCCACTACTATTGCCACCAATGGAGCTCTTTATGAGGTCTCTTTTCAACTCCTGTTGCTGCAAATTGGCCCACATCTTGTCCCACCTTGGCAAGGTGTCTCTGCCTAAGATACTTTGGACAAATATGTGCCACTCTGAGACATTGTTGAGTGCCAATTACACTAGCTCTGTGGGTTGAGGCACTGCCCCAACAACTGCAAGCTGATCTTAGACCTCCTGAATGCTGGTGAGGAAGGAGTCTATGCCTTCCCCTTTCTGCATCCAGATGAGCCTCAACTTCTCTTTTAAGTACATCTTTCGCTGCTCGGAAGTTCCTCGGTAACGTGGAAAGTGTATTCCACATCTCTTTGGCTGTTCCCTTGGCCGCTATGTGTGATACAAGATGATCTCGGACGCCATCTAGAATCAATCTCTTTGCCCTCGCCATCTCCTTTTTGTACTCCTTCAACTGATCTGCATCCTGGGGTACTGCTACCACTTCATCAATATATGGCTTCAGGCCATATTCATCCAGAAGGAAGAACATCCTTGCCTTCCAGATGACATAGTTGGAGGCCCCATCCAACCTGTCTTGATCACGAAGTCCAGCAGTGGCCATCTCAAACAATGTCGAAAATCTCCTCTTCCCTTTTGCTCATCTATTCACACTCCCTTCTGGAATGAGAACCTCTGCTCACAACCATTATTGATTTGCAAGGAAAATCAAACTTCTTGAGACTAGAAGTTCCTTGAGGCAAATTTTCCCCCAGCGTGTGTTCTTCTTCCACGCGATGCTAGCTTTGATTTAGTAAACTGCTGCAAAACAACTGCATCTAGCTAGAGATCTGCTTTGCGAAAATATTGACTGCACCCTCTTCCCGTGGAATCCCTTGATCAGGAGAGATCGAATTTTTTTGTCTCACTCAGAAAAATCGAATCTCAAGAAATTTGGCCTCTTGGCAAAGTGACTGTGCTACTCTTTGGGGTTTCGATCTGCTGCCCACACTGAACAACGAAACTCCTTTCTTCGCTACTGAGCTCTTTGGTTAATCATCTATGTTTTGATACCATGTGAAAATTCAAAAACCCGAATCCTATTGCAGCAACTGGAAATTATTCACCTAATTGGTATTTTTAATTAACAATTTATTAATTGTTTCCTACAACAAACACTTAATAACTCACACTGCAACCTACACAAATAAAAATGCGGAAGAATAAACGCTAGAAGAAATACTAGCACACACACATAAAATGACACAATTATTTTTGGACCAATGTCCCTGGAAAGACCCAACTTGGGAAAACTGGTGCAACAATGAAATCTGAGTACATCTATGGATGCCCAACTGGCAATCCAAACAACAAGAAAATCTAAGCAAAATGTTGAAGGGAATTACCCTTCTCCCACAAGCAATCTCTGGCTTGGTTTTCCTTATCAAAACTCGGTGTCCTGAAGCTCTACATCAACGTCTGCGCTGCTCTGTGTAGCTGGCTGGACGACTTGCTTCGGACTAGGCTCCGATGAAGTTGTTCTGCCTCTGGATGTTGAGAAAATCGTCTCTTTGGTCCTTTGGGACTCCTTCCCGGCCTCTAGAACTGAGAACGATTTTTCTTCTCTCCAAATCGAACTCCCTGACTGAGGCAACTGTGCTGCCCCTCAGTGTTGCCTCTTTGGGATAATTCGTCTCACTTGCTGCTGCTTCCTCGATTCTGAAAAAACTTTCCTATGGATCACTATCTCTGCCCCTCTCTCACTGCTTCGATCTCACTGGCTCTTTCTCCGACAACTGGCTGCTGCTACTCTAGAAATCATTCTTCTCATGAAATCAAACTTTTCAAGTGCTTTCTCCAAGCCCCATCGACTTCTTATTGTAATCCTTTGTTGAGACTTCAGTGACCAAGATTAGATCTTAATCGATGACTAGGATTAACTTGAAGTCTATTTGTGTGAGTTTCTAGAACATTCACACCATAACTTAATTAATTATGATTAATTAGTCATATTCCCTAAGTTTAGGCTTAGGAAATATTTAAAAACTGACTAATAATATAATTAAGTCATTTCTAGGCGGAATTTCGAGGAACGATTTCTGGGTTTTTGAGATCTCATGCATTCTAGCCTCAACACAAAATTTCAAGGCTAGAACACATTCGATGCTACAAAAACTAACACAATATAGTTAAATGTAATATGGTTTTCGTTTAAGATCACAGGGATCCACCACTCCATACATATCAAATATTATAGAGAGCACTCTACCTGGAGGGACATTGGTCTTGGTATATTTTTTTTTTTAGGTTTACACTGCCTGGGGAAAACCCTAGTACTTCTCATATTGAGGATGGTACTTTGGTGCGAACTCTAGATTCTTCAGAGCACAAGGGCGGTCAATGACACGGCTTGATGCCATTACAACATTATAGTCATTATGTATTGTCCCCAAATTTTGGATTACTAGGCGAGGTGGTTAGGAGGGTTTTCCAAAGCTTGTGTCAGCCTGGTCATAGGAGCAGGATTACTCCATTGGTGGGCTCGGAGGGTTTTAGAGGAGTTTTATGGGTCCGACTGGGATCGCTTACCATATTTCATCATCAAGATCAATTCTGCACGGTTTGCTCTTGGTTTCGTTGCATTCCGACGATTTTTGTAAAATGGCATTAATAACAGGCATATTTTAATTATTTATGCTTAAGGTGTTGTTTCAGGCTGATTACTTGGAGAAACACCTTAGTGTAATAGCTCGTTGGAATCGGGGTGAAAAGATCTACAGGGCAGAATGATAAAAAGGGGCTTTGGGTGGCCAGTGTGACCACAAAGGCGAATTAAGCATTTTCCAGCATTAAAAGTGACTTTAATTAGTTTATAAAAGTGACTTTATTAAATAAAGAAAGGAAAAGTACTTTTAGATATTTAATTGGAGGGAAAAGCTAAGTGAGTTATAAAAAAACGAAAAGAAAAGAAAAAAGGGGAAGGTGAAGGTAAAAATACAACCCTAAACTCATTAAATAAGGAAAATGAGGAGACTCTCCTCATTCGTGCATTATGAGTTGGAGAAAGAGCTCTTGGAGAGAGTTTGAAGGAGAAGCTGAGGGTTTGGAACCCTAACTGCCATAGCAGACTTCAGTGTTGCAACGAGACACCCTAGTTTGGGATTTGTGAGTGAAATCACTCAGATTTCACCATAGAGCTTCAATGGAGAAGAAGATTTCCGGAAATATTGAGGTATTCTAGTGTTATCAGTTGATTTTATAAGCTTATTGGGTGCTTTCTATTTCATTTGGCAGGTTCAAAGTTCTCATGATAGTCTGAGCACATAAATCCAAATCTGGGCCTGTGAGGACGAATTCCACTATTAAACATAGGTCAAATTTATTAGTGGGTCGAAATTCAAAGCTGAATAAAGGTCGAGTTTCTCATTTATTGGGCTGACTTCTCTTCATTTATGTTGTCAGTCATGTTCCTTAATGGCTAGTGCGAAGTCCTTGTGAAAGGGACAATTTCCCTTGAGTTAAAATGCTGAACGTATGGCTTCTCTGTGGGCTGATAATTGGCATCATTCTTGTCGCTGAATTCTGTTAAATAAGGGCCAAGTTCCCCCATGTTCACAGCTAGTTAAACACACTCCACAAGGTACCACATTTGGAGAGTTTTGCTGTGATGATTTCTGTTTTAGAAGAGAGAAGGAACAAGTTTACTGCCTGCTGGTTGATTTACCCCTTGTGAGCTGAGTTTAGCAGAGTCAAGGGACATGTTTATTAAATTGCTGTAGCTGATACTGAGATTCTGATATACATTGAAGAGGTAGACAAAAATATGCCAGTAAATTACTCAAATCTGGTATCTCCAATGCTGAAGCGAACTGTGAGTTAATGGCATCATATACAGTGCATATATATATATCAGATTTTGTTTTTGTACTAGCTCTTCCCTTTATCTATCAAAATTGTTAAATGGCTGCTAGCATCTACAGCATCATTGTGTAAATTCTGAACATGTATTTCAGTGAAGAGTGAAGAAGTTTGTGGTTGGTACTCTTGTTATTAGTATTATTTATGCTTGCTGGGTCTAAAGTTGATATTAAATTAATATTCTGAAGTGCTTTCACAAGTATTTGTTCCAGCATATTATGTATTTACATGAGCCAACAGCAAGAAATGCACCTACAGCATTTGGTACACAAACTGTTTGTTAAAATGCTACAGTGAACCAAACCATACAAACTCAGGACTCTCTGTGGTTTTCTCTTAGTTATTCCGGTTGGGTATCTTACACATTAAGAGCTCCATATGTCATTTGTGGCAATTGAATCCAGGTGGCGCAGTTAACAATCATTCCTCCCAACCACCTGAGCTAGACCTGATTGACATTGGTCTTGGCATTATACATCAAATCTTGAAACTCGTAGTCCTGACTATTATTGCATTGTCAGTGGGTTGTTTCATTTGCAGATTACACTGGGAATAGAAGCCTTCTAATCAGATCTGAGTATGGATTGCAGAGAACAATTTTTATTTCCATAGAAAATGTGTGTTGGCGAGGCGTGTGGGCTTCAAGTCCCATGTTTATGTATCATGTTGGGAAAAGATTCAAAGAACATGAAGGAGAAGGAAGTGTAAGGGAAAGAAGGATGTACAATAAGTGTTGAGGCTTAATGCTTTTCTGAAAAGCTGATATTCACGAGGGCACCATATCTAGCTAGTGGCAGATCCAGTTGAAAGATGATTGTCAGTGATATTTTTTGGCGGCTTATAAGATATACTCTAGCTTTGAGGCACTAACCAATTGTGGTCTAATGTCATGCATTTTACGGATGATTTTAGAGCAAGGTTGCAAGAATTGGTAAAAGGAGCTTTAGCAGTGTTGACATCCATTAGTTTCTACTACTTTCTAGTGTTAATGCCTGGTTGTATGAACTTGTAAACTTTAGCAGTGAGGTTCATAATTATGAACAGTCATGTAGATGTTTGAAAACACACAGAGATATTGTTAAGGCTTATTCAGGAATTGTTCCATTCGAATTTTCACATAGTAGATTTACAAACGCTTATAGATATCTCTTATGAATTTTAATTTTGAAAATGAGTTTAAAAATAATGACTTACCAGATTCCATTTGGATATGTCTTGAATCTTCTATAGATATCTCTACTGCTCTGCTTTTATTCCCATCTGTATCCAAATAAAAAAATATTAAATCATTGTTTTATGGATGTGGCTGGGGGTAGGTATGGGTATGACAGTGGGTGTGGCGAGGGGGAATTTTTTTAAACTATGGGTGCAGTGGTGTGGCACTTTTCCTTTGTAAAGGACTAACACGTCAAGGGCATGGGTGTGGCAGGAAAAGGTGCGCCTGATACAGGGATGAAAAAACAAACCTGCACACCTCTGAATTAAATATTATAAAGTTTTAAGTACGTTCAAACTAAGCTCTATGTTGTTCTGCATGGTGCTTCTTCTCACTCATGTGAGCAGAAATCAGACCCTAGGTGGGCTGCTGCCCCAGGCTTGACATCTGTTTTCTGTGTTAGAGCTTGAACATTTTTAAGTCATTACAATTCTTATTTCTGCATCAAATTTTGCAAACAATTTCCCTTTTGATGTTTACTAAAGTTTATCCCACTAAGCAAATCTGTCTGTGTGGTTATATGCTTTGTGATTAGCAGGTTGGACATGCTGTGGCAAGGCATGCAGCAGAAGGAATGACAAGCAATTTGTGGTTTGCAATTCTACAAATCATTCTTCTGCAGTTCATTGGCATGCCTGATGTTGTTCATGCAATGTCAAATCTACTATTGAAACTTCCCTTTTCCAGAAGGTATGCATGCATTCTCAACTTCTGTAGTGGTTGGAGAAAAATATGATTTTTCTTCCTTCATGCTTATTCCTACAATTACAATTCTAAATCAAAGTCTTCAGTAAAACCTGTCAGGTTCAATTGAGTTCAAAATTTGAATTTATTGCTAAGCACTCGTAAAGGTCTATATTGAATTTTTGTGATGCTAAAAGACACATCTTGGTCTATTTCAAATCAGAGAGCATTGGTATTTTAGAGGGCATCCTTGATGTGTATTTGAGGTGCAACTACCGGAATCAGTTTCTTTGGCCTCTTAAAGTTTGTTCGAGTTGCTTGGCATTCTTTGCGTTATGAATAATAATTGTTTTCTGCTGCTGCTTTTACTTTTCATAGCTACTTATTTGGTTTTTTTCCACGGAAAAAAGCGTAATTTTATTAATATAACAAAATCACATTTTGTAGATGTATATTTGTATACATTCGACATATAGATCGCATTGATCTAGCTAATATTGGCAATATAGCTGTACATCATCATATGCATATTCAGTGTTGATTTGATATTTTATCATAAGCATATAAAATATATTCTAAGATAACCTTGGAAATTCCACCCGGAGACAATTTTATTAAAATAATTAATTATTTTTAATGGATGCCTAAGTCTAAACTTAGGAAATTAAAATAATCAAAGGGGATTAATTAAAATGGGGGTGAAACTTCTAGAAGAAGACAAGGATCAGTTCAAAATGATCTGGATTGATCAATGAGAGGATTATAGGAAGAGGTTTGATGGGCATTTGGAAGACACTTCGAGTGAGAGATCAGAGCTTGATTTTCTTAAGAGAGCAACACAGTGGTTGTCGGAGAGGTCATTGAGGAGATTTCTTGCAATGAGGGGCAGGGATAGTTTTCTGGAGGAAGAGTTACCTGATTCGGGGATACATTGCAGAGGAGGCAGAGAGATCTAGAAGAGCTAGCGCAAATCCTGAGAGGAGATTTAAAATTTGTTGGAGAGTCGAGTTCTAGAGCCAGAAACCGGGGTGTGAGACCAGAAGGGTAGAGAGTCGAAGTTCTAGAGGCAAATCGACCAACAAGAAGGGTGACATAGTGCCTAGTAGCTATGATGCTGAATTGCGTAGGCTGATGTAAAGGCCACACAGAGGCAGTGTGGGCCTTGCCATCCAGAGCCTGGATCAATATTGAATCTCCAGTGATAGTGTGAGGTATTTCTCATTAATTTATCTGCTAGTCAGATTCTCCGTATCGGATAGCCAATAAGGTATCCAAAGATTGTATTCATAAACTACTGCATCATAATACAAACCTTCAGCTGCTGCACCGGTTTTCCCGCATTGGGTTTTTCTGGGGATTTTTGTCCAAAAACAACGATTTAACTTGTGTGTGTGTTATTTCTTCTTGCTCAGTTCTTGTTTCCGCATATAATTTAATTAGTGAAGGCTGCAATCGTATTTACTTTGATATGTACAGTGTAACACAATAAATAACTTGCATGAATTAAACAAGTAGGAGAAGTAATATCAGTTTGCTGCAGTAGGAATTTGGGTCTTCAAATTTCACATGGTATCAGAGTGCAGGTGAAGCAAGAGAGTAGACCGGAAGAGCCCAACGTTGAAGAGAAGGAGGAAGATCGAAGAGCTGCTTAGGCAACAGATCGAATTCCCAGAGGGATTGCGCAGTCCAGGCTAGGAGGGCAAGATTCTCGAGGAAAATTCTCTCCCTGAGTGAGTTGATAGAGAGGTAAGATTTCCAGTTCGTGATTTGTTAGTGGCAGAGGGAGCAGCGTAACAACAGATTCAGCGCTGAGCAGTCTTCAGGTGGGACGCAGTTTTCTGCAGCAGTTGCTGGGGCAGAAAAACGTTAGAAGAAGGAAGAAGACACTTTTTGAGGGAATTCCTTTCTCAGTGAATTCTAAGCCAAGGAATTCTATTTCTCGTTTGCTGAGCAGCAGTAGCGAGGAGCAGATCTACTAACTCCAGCAAATAGTGCGTAGGCAAGCCTCGCAGTTGCGCAGAGGGGAGAGGGAGCAGTTCGACTTTTGTTGGCAGAGATGGCAGCTAATGGACTAAGAGATCAAGATAGACTGGATGGAGCACCCAACTATGTGATCTGGAAGGCTAGGATCTCTTGCCTTCTAGATGAGCATGATATCAAAACCTATGTTGATAGTGTGATAGCTGAACCTGCCGATGTAGATCCACTCAAGAAGTACATTCCACTCAAGAAGTACAAGGTTGAGATGGCGAAGGCCAAGCGGTTGATCCTCGACGGAGTGAGCGATTGTTGGAAATAATACTGAGAGGGGGGGGGTGAATCAGTATTATCAGATCAGATAAAACTTTTCAATTTCATACTCAGAAACATATACGCGACTTCAGTTAAGTGAACCCGCGTGTACACGCGACTGTGTCTAAAGCAACTAGCGTATATGCATAGATCTTATGATTCAGTTAATCTTATCTTCAGTAAATGCATCAGGATATTATTAAGCATATTAACAGTAAACAGATGCAGTATAACAGAATAGATCATCACACAAAAGCCACACACATGAACACCATGATATAAGGTGGAAACCCAATGTGGGTGAAAACCACCTGCTGCAATTTGTCTCTTTCTTTTTTAATGAGAAACTTCTTTTACAATGTACTGGTGCAGTCCTTTACCAGCACGCAGGCTACAACCTGCAGAGGGCTACAACCCTCTCTCGTTTTCCAACTACTTTTGGAAGGGAGCTACAACCCCCTCAGCTCTTGTACTAGCTGATCCATTTACTAGTACGTAGGTGCTGACCCTACAACCTTCAGGGACCACGTTTCATACATTTTCATACTGGATCCAAGAGTACAAAGCAAACATTACCGCAATACAATCATCAACTTATACTTGCATCATAATTCATTAAACAACCCAATACCGAATCACTGAAACCCTGTCATCAAGAACACAGAACCCAAACCAGAATCTAGAACTCTGCAACAACCACCAGAATCAGCAGCAACCTGAAATATTAACACTTATCATGCATACGCTACTTCACTGTACCAAAACCGCGTGTATACGCGCTTTCTCCAAAGGCAACCCGCGTGCAGATCTAGAAATGATTACTTCTGCCTTTGCTGTCAGATCCGACCCTTGCCAAGCGTCCCGAACAGATAACCAGCAATACCAGATCTTCTCACTGCGTCAGACACCCACAATCCATACTCCTTTGCCTAGTGATCTTCTCCTTATATAGCCTTAGGCCTTGTTCAATACCAAGAGCCAAAACCATAGAAACACAATACCATCAACCTCGAAACTAGGGATCAACACGTCCGTCGAGACATAATGGTCCGAAACCATAGGCACAACTTCCAAGGACTAACCGCCATGGACCAAAGGTACTTTTCCACATACACGCGCTTTTTCTGAAGCCAACCTGCGTGTACACGCGACTTGGTCTTAACAAACCTGCGTGTATGAACTTCCTTGGCAAGCTGTACTAGGATCTGTCTTCTGATTAAGTTGCCATCTCCTGTACCAACTTCTGAGCATCTGTACCAACCTCTGAGTGAGTTGCCATCAAGGACAACACTTGAATCATAATGCCAACAATCTCCCCCTTTGGACTTGATGGCAACCACCACACCAAGTCACTCTCCCCCTTTGACATCAAGGGCAAAGGGTGGACCAAGATATTCTCTTCTTTGGTATACCCTCTCCTGTCCATACTGCTGTCCATACTCCCCCTGAGTACATGCTGAAATCTCCAAATGTGCTCCCCCTTTGTGTATGCCAAAGTGTACCAATCTATCCATCCTGCTCTTGCTGAATTGTGCTGTTCATGCTCCCCTTGACTGTAGGCAAGATCTGCAAAAGATGTTCTTCAAGAAGAACAAAGACTTATACATCATAGAAGACCTTCCTATCACCAAAAGACTCAACATACATTCATCACCCAACCTAGTGGGGATATACCAATATTGACTCATCCACCTAACCATGTGAAGATACATGATAATACATGAACATTTCATCATTCATCCCAGGCATAGTGGGGAAACCAACATAGGCCGTTACATGACCTTGACATCATAAAAGAGATACATGACATAGTGATGAAATATCTAGACCAAGACTTATGAAAGCCACCAACAGCATCATGATCTGTACCATAAGCATCAGCCTGCAATACCATTCCTAAACAGTAAGATGTATCATTTAGCTTCATAGACTTTATCAACACCTTCTAACCATAATGCCAACAATGCATTATTTGAAGAATATTCTCCCCC
Organism: Pinus tabuliformis; assembly: GCA_031772625.1. Taxonomy (NCBI): domain Eukaryota; kingdom Viridiplantae; phylum Streptophyta; class Pinopsida; order Pinales; family Pinaceae; genus Pinus; species Pinus tabuliformis. The sequence goes on along the minus strand of CM062820.1, from coordinate 1,149,382,945 downwards.
TGAGTGTAAGCCAACCATGTCTGAACCATTTCCTGAGTCTGTTCTGCTCCCCCTGAGCCTGAGCCAACCATGACTGAACCTGGGTCTGTTCTGCTGCCCTTTCTCCATATACGCGACTTTGCAGCCTGTAACTCGCGTATATACGCGACTTGTCTTCATTATATAAGCGTATGCAGGATGGAATACTGAATTTCACTTTCAGATTCCCCTGTGTCTGTTATGTCAGCTGACTGAGTTATCCCACACCTTTCTGTCTCTGTCTTCTTCAATTCCTGCAACTGTGATGATGTATGGTCCTTTTGTCTTGAATTTTGAAATCTGCTCCTGCATTCCCTTGCTTTATGCCCATAGTTGTTGCATGTATAGCACCTTATATTTTTCATGTTCCTTCTATCACAATCAATTGCTTTGTGTCCATATGCATTGCAGGCAAAGCAATACCCTCTGAAGTACCTGGGATGCGATGATCTTTCTTGAACCATTCTACTTCTGCATCTGGCTGCAACATGTCCAAGATTATGACATACATAACATTCAACATTATTCAGCGGAGGAAATAATCGTCTATCACGTCCATAGTTAGGAGTAAAGGATCTTCCTTGAGGAATTTCTTTCCTTGGTTGTTCCTTGAGCATTTCAGATTTCTCATTAGAGTTTCTTGTCTCACCTTGTGAACTAGATTCACCTTCAACATATTCATGAAAACCAAGACCAGTCTTGATAGCAGGAGATCTTTGACTATTAAGAATATCATCCAAGACTTTAGAACTATCTTGAAATCGTAAAAGCTTATCCTTTTCTTCTAGTTTACCTTTCAAGATATTTACCTCAACTTGATGTTGTTCTTCCTTTTTCAGATACTTCTTCCTTAGGTCTTCTTCAACTTTTCTCCCTTCTTCCACTTGTCGCTTTAGTTTGATCACTTCATGTTCTTGATCTTCAAGATCTTCTTTTAGAGAGAGGATCTTTGATTCAAGTCTCTGAATAGTTGTGCTCTGATCTTTTGCTATATCCTGCAATTTCTCCCTTACCCTGGTTTCTGTCTCCAATAGTTCTTTTAGTTTGGCAACTTCTTCAGTTTCTGCATTCGTCTCTTCATGTGCCATGAGACTTTTAATATCCTCGCTATTATTGGATGAAGCATTCTTCTTCTTATGTGCCATGAGACTTCTAATATCCTCACTATCATTTAATGAACTTTTAATATGGGTATAATAGCTTCTACCATCTTCTTCATATATCTTTTCTTTGTTATGAGGACATCTAGCAGCATAGTGACCAACTCTACCACATAGAAAACATTTGAAAGGTAGCTTATCTTTGAACCGTCCAGATCCCCGTTCAAGATTCTTGACAAAATTTACCTCATCTTCTTCCTCTGACACTTCGAATGCGGCCTCTGGTGGTACCTCTTGTCGCATTTCAAAAGCAGTTAAGATCCCGTGAAGCTGTGACATGGTAATTTTCCGCACATTCTCCTTTTCTTCTATGGCAGATACTTTAGAATCAAATTTAGTAGACAGAGATCTCAAAACCTTTTGAACTAAGACAACTTCCTCAAATTCTTCACCCAGATCCCTCATACAATTCACAATCTCATCCATACGCAGGAAATAATTAGCTACGCTTTCATTACTTCGCATCTTAAGAGTTTCATATCGGATTCTGAGAGTTTGAAGCTTTGCTATTTTTACCTGATCATCTCCTTCGTAGCTTGTAACGATTTTGTCCCATATTTCCTTAGCTGATTTGAGATGCATGATCTTCATAAATTCTGATTGAGTCAAAGTACTCAATAGGACAGTAACTACTTTGGCATTGAGCTCATATTGCTTTTTCTCTGCTGGATCTGTAGGAGTTGCTGATGGGAATTTGTATCCTCCTTCTACGATTCCCCAAACTTCTGCTCCAAGCGACTGTAGATATGCAGTGGTTCTTATCTTCCAGTGAGTAAAATTGTTCCCGTCAAAGACTGGTGGCCTGATGTGTGCCTCTCTTTCTGGATTAGCCATTTGATGGATCTTTTCCTTCAAGCGATCAAGCTTTCTTTGAAGGACCTGCTCCGATACCAATTGTTGGAAATAATACTGAGAGGGGGGGGGGTGAATCAGTATTATCAGATCAGATAAAACTTTTCAATTTCATACTCAGAAACATATACGCGACTTCAGTTAAGTGAACCCGCGTGTACACGCGACTGTGTCTAAAGCAACTAGCGTATATGCAGAGATCTTATGATTCAGTTAATCTTATCTTCAGTAAATGCATCAGGATATTATTAAGCATATTAACAGTAAACAGATGCAGTATAACAGAATAGATCATCACACAAAAGCCACACACATGAACACCATGATATAAGGTGGAAACCCAATGTGGGTGAAAACCACCTGCTGCAATTTGTCTCTTTCTTCTTTAATGAGAAACTTCTTTTACAATGTACTGGTGCAGTCCTTTACCAGCACGCAGGCTACAACCTGCAGAGGGCTACAACCCTCTCTCGTTTTCCAACTACTTTTGGAAGGGAGCTACAACCCCCTCAGCTCTTGTACTAGCTGATCCATTTACTAGTACGTAGGTGCTGACCCTACAACCTTCAGGGACCACGTTTCATACATTTTCATACTGGATCCAAGAGTACAAAGCAAACATTACCGCAATACAATCATCAACTTATACTTGCATCATAATTCATTAAACAACCCAATACCGAATCACTGAAACCCTGTCATCAAGAACACAGAACCCAAACCAGAATCTAGAACTCTGCAACAACCACCAGAATCAGCAGCAACCTGAAATATTAACACTTATCATGCATACGCTACTTCACTGTACCAAAACCGCGTGTATACGCGCTTTCTCCAAAGGCAACCCGCGTGCAGATCTAGAAATGATTACTTCTGCCTTTGCTGTCAGATCCGACCCTTGCCAAGCGTCCCGAACAGATAACCAGCAATACCAGATCTTCTCACTGCGTCAGACACCCACAATCCATACTCCTTTGCCTAGTGATCTTCTCCTTATATAGCCTTAGGCCTTGTTCAATACCAAGAGCCAAAACCATAGAAACACAATACCATCAACCTCGAAACTAGGGATCAACACGTCCGTCGAGACATAATGGTCCGAAACCATAGGCACAACTTCCAAGGACTAACCGCCATGGACCAAAGGTACTTTTCCACATACACGCGCTTTTTCTGAAGCCAACCTGCGTGTACACGCGACTTGGTCTTAACAAACCTGCGTGTATGAACTTCCTTGGCAAGCTGTACTAGGATCTGTCTTCTGATTAAGTTGCCATCTCCTGTACCAACTTCTGAGCATCTGTACCAACCTCTGAGTGAGTTGCCATCAAGGACAACACTTGAATCATAATGCCAACAGCGATTACGTTGTATGTCACATTGCTAGCAAAGGGACGACCAAAGAGATGTGGGATGCCTTGGCTACGTTGTATCAAGGATCTTCCGAGCAACAGAAGATGTACTTGGAGGAGAAAATGAGATCCGTGAGGATGCAGAAGGGGGAACACATTGATCTGTTCCTATCGAAGCTTTAGGAAGTCCGAGATCAGTTGGCACAGAGCAGAGTTAGCAACAACGCAAAAGCTTTAGTGACAACGTAGAGTCTAGCAACAGTCAAAACTGGATGACAGATGGATCATACTGAACATAGGTAGTTCAGTATTTTGGATGTTTTTCTGCTGCAGATGTTGCAGTGGCAGCAACATTAGAGTTGCAGTGCAGATGCAGTGGTTGACAACAATTCAACAGAGTCAACAACAACACAGATGGAACATTTGTGCAGTAGTTGGTGGGCAGTGATGTTAGACATCAACAACGTAGAGGGAGAGTAGGTTGCATTACTAGAGCGCAATCCTTGTTAAGAGGGAGTGTTGATTTCTGGTAGCATCAGATGTGCTCTAAGCCTCAAAATTTGCAGTAGGCTAGGACACATGTATTTGAGAATACCCAAAAATCGTTTTGGGAAATTCCACCCAGAGACAATTTTATTAAAATAATTATTATTTTTAATGGATGCCTAAGTCTAAACTTAGGAAATTAAAATAATTAAAGGGGATTAATTAAACTGGGGTTGAAACTTCTAGAAGAAGACAAGAATCATGTCAAAATGATCTGAGCCATTGATTAGAATCTAATCTTGGTTGTTGATTGATCAATGAAAGGATTATAAGAAGAGGCTTGATGGGCATTTGGAAAACACATCGAGTGGGAGATCAAAGATTGATTTTCTCAAGAGAGTAGTGCAGTAATTGCTGGAGAGGTCATCGAGGAGATTTGTTGCAGTGAGGGGTAGGGATAGTTTTTCGGAGGAAGAGTTTCCTGATTCGGGGATACATTGCAAAGGAGGCAGAGAGAGATCCAAAAGAGGTAGTGCAGAGCCATGTTGGGCAATGTAGAGCTGCGCTGAGGCAGCGTAGAGCCTGAGAGGAGATTTAGAATTTGTTGGAGAGTCGAGTTCTAGAGCCAGAAGCCAGGGTGTGAGATTAGAAGGGCAGAGAGTCAAAGTTCTAGAGGCAAATTGACTAGCAAGAAGGGTGACATAGTGCCTAGTAGCTGTGACGCTGAACTGCATAGGCTGAGGCAGAGGCAGTGAGGGCCTTGCCATCCAGAGCATGGAACAATATTGAAGCTCTAGTGATAGTGTGAAGTATTTCTCACCAATTTCTTTGCCAGTCAGATTCTCTCTATCAGATAGCCAGTAAGGCATCCAAAGATTGTATTCAAAAACTACTGGATAATAATACAAACCCTTAGTTACTGCACTGGTATTCCCGCATTGGGTTTTTTCGAGGATATTTGTCCAAAAACAACGGTGTCACTTGTGTGTGTGTTATTTCTTCTTGCTCAATTTTTGTTTCTGCATATAATTTAAATAGTGAAGGTTGCAGTTGTATTTACTTCGATATTTATAGTGTAACATAGTAAGTAACTTCCATGAATTAAACAAGTAGGAGAAGTAATATTAGTTTGTTGCAGTAGGAATTTGGGTCTTCAAATTTTCACACTGTGCATAACATAGTCAAAATTTGCTGCTATTTATCAAAAAATAAATATAAGTCTATGATGGCACAATATATGTATCAAAAATAAAGTATGCAAAAAAATAGTAAATAGAGTAGAGGTAGGCCTCTCTCTATACTATCATCTGTGCCTCCAGAAAAGGTTGGTGATAAAATCCAAAAAAGGTCTCGTTCTGATACTCCTGAATCAGTAATCTGCCCCTATCTAGTCGGTGCCCCTCCTTGGAGAGTAAGTCCACCATAAGATTGTATTCCCTGTGAACATGTGTAAAAGATATATGAGCAATAGTAGATGTCAACCTGTGTATCTCATTGATAAGGGGTTGTAGTTGGGGCTATGGCATTGTTGTGTCCCATTGATCCAATATATGGTAATGAGTAAATCCCCAAAAATGTTGATGGAGGCCAGCCCAAGGTCGATAATGAGAATGGTAAGTATTACTTATTTGCTATTTCCATGTAGTGTTATATTAAGTTTTGACATTTTAAAATTAAAATGTGTGGCAAATAATATGCTTCATGCAGATCCACTTACCGGGTTCATGTTTTCCTTGTTTTTCTTCAAGCAAGAACATTTTACCAATAACGTTGCAAATTAAATAGTTTTATTGGAACTGGACCGGAATCGGTGGAACTAGCTGGTCCGATTGGTTTGAACCCTAAACCGGTCCGGTTTGAGGTCTGGAACTGTTGATTTGGGGTAGCATCGGATGTGCTCTAGCCATGAAAATCGGTGGAGAGGCTAAAGCACATGAGATCTCCAAGACCCAGAAATGGTTTGGGCACACTCTAACCAGTTAAGGAGATATTAAAATCACTGTTGATAATATCGGCGATATTCGAAAATATCGCGATATTTTCGGCAAAACGATATATCGCATAGAAAATATCGGCAAATATCGGAAAATATCGGCAAAATATCGCGATATTTTGAAAATATCGGCAAAATATCGGCTATATTTAAAAATTTGAAAAAATGATTTTTTATGGTTGCCGATATTCGCCGATATTTTGCCGATATTTTTGCCGATATTGCCGATAAGATATTTTCTGGACCCTTGCCGATATTTTGCCAATACCGATATTTTCAACACTGATTAAAATAATTAATATTTTTAATGGAGTTCCTAAGTCTAAACTTAGGAAAAATAAAATATTAATGGGTATTAATATAAAATTGGATTAGAAGGTTCCAAAAGTCATGGATCAAGCCAAATCTAATCTTAGCCGTTCATCAAAGATTTAATCTCGGCCGTTGAAGGACCAACAGGAAAAGTATAAGAAGAGGCCTGAGGGTCAGTTGGAGAACGCACTGAGGGAGACCAGTCAGTTCGATTTCTGGAGTGGGGTTAGCGAAGAAATTCGAACTAGTGGTTTGGAGAGCAGCAAGAGGCAGCGGGTACGGAACAGAGAGTCGAGAACAACACCAAAAGACCAACGCAGAGGTTGGAGAGGCAGACGCAGAGGCAACAGATTGCGCAGTCACTGGAGGGCCTACGTGGGTGATGTAGAGAGGCCCAGTGCTGATGCAGAGAGGCAGGAGCTGACGCAGAGGGTCTAGGAGCTGCGCAGAGGCTAGTAAGCCTGATGTTGAGAATGGGAGAAGTGTTGGAGAATTTGTCTCTGTTGGGTAAGCTAGTTTGGCACCCAGCTATACTTAAGAATTGCTGAATAATAAAATCCCCCTCTGCTGCCCTGGTTTTCCCACATTGGGTTTTTCTGGGGACAATTGTCCAAAATATCTGTGTTGATGTGTTGATTCTTGTGCATGTGTTTGTTTATGTATTATGGTGTGATATCTGTAGCAGAATTTATTTTAATGTTTATTGAAGGGTTTTCGTAAATAACTTATTGTGAAGTAAGTAGGTAAAATAAATTAGTTGTTGCAGTGATAGAATTTTCACATGGTATCAGAGGAAGTAATCAGAGACAAGAAGGGAAAATCATTTATGGGTCGAGACCATGATGCAGAGGCATCTACGTCACGAGACACAGATTTCAAGAAAATTGCACAAGAGACAGTAATTTCGATTTCTCTATGATGGCTTCCAGGCTAGAAGAAGAAGTGGCTTGTGTGACTAGCTTTGCATCATCAAAGGTATGGTATATAAACAGTGGAGCCTCTTAGCATATGACAGGAATCCGAGAATGTTTCTCAAATTATCAGGAGAGGATGAACTTTCAGATCACCATGGGGAATAAAGCAAAGTGTACTCTAGTAGGGAGGGGTACCATAGTTTTTCAAATAGAAACGGGAGAGTGGTTTCGTGCTACCAATGTGCTGCATGTACCATGATTGGGGATGAACTTACTTTTCGTGTCGCAACTTTTGATCTGAAAATCACTCGTGAGTGATCTCAGTTAATTAATTAATGAATGAAGGTATTACAGACTCATGTGTTGGTGTGTGTCTATGTTATCTTAGGCAACGCATCGATCAGATTGCAAAATACACAGACACTGGAAAATGGAAAACAGTAAGAGAAACACAGTAAGCAAATGCAAGGACACAACGAATTAATAAGGAGTTCACCCGATCCTCCTGGGCTATGTCTCCGGTCCAGCTTTTAGTGGTGGCCTCCTTTATTATGTATTTAAAACAAAGTTTTTACAATGCAGAGCTCAATTTGAGTCTCCTGAAACAGATGATGCTTTGTAGGGTAGTTCTTGGATTCCCCAAGCCACTAGAGTGCACAAACTCTTCCTTACTAAGTCTCGACCTCAACTGGTCTGAATGGGATGAGTCCAATTTGGTACTCAGTTCCCGACATATATCCTCTCAGGGATTGCTTGAACCTCTCAAGCCTTCTATCTGCTCGATGCTGCCTTAGGTCAGCTCGGCTCTCTATTCTCTGCTTCTGCTTCTATCTCTTCTGTCTTGCTTTCTTCTTCATTGTTCTCTTTCTCGCTCTCCCGTCTTTGTCTGTTCGTTCATGGCTTAAAGCCAATTTGTCTCATGACTGTTTGCTTCCTCTTCCGCCCCTTCGGATCGCATGCTGCTGTTCGCTTGGAGTTCCCTGCCTCTACGTCATCGCCACTGTGTAACGTCTCATAGGGAAGTGGCCACTTGTCCTCTCACAAATTGCGCCGGTTCTTCCTCAAACGGTTCGGTATTTCGGTTACGTTGTGAAATGATTCATCCGCCAACTCAGGGGTCAAATCGGACTTCAAACTTTTATATGCTGTAGCTTAATTCTCCCTCCAGATTTGGTTTTCCATCGGGCGCAATCTCTGCCGTTAGATCTGGAGCCCCCAGATCCTACAGTGTTCGCTCTTATCGCGCGGTTGACTTGCTCGGACGTTAGCTCGCGATGAGAGCGGTTTTCTCTCTCATTCGCTGGACACACGTCGTTCGTCGTATGGCATCGCTAGGTCTACTAACAATTCTGCTTACCGCCCAACACGCCTCCGATATTTCGCCGGTTTTGGAGCGCGGGACCCGCCTGTCATTTCAGCACTTTTCCCACTGTTTTCGGCTTTACTTGTGACCGAGCGCTTAGGGCCTTTCCATTTCGAGGTGTTTTGCCCAGTGATGAGCGATTAGCGCATCAGAAACGACCTCCGTTTTCTAATTCGGACTTCCTAACTGCTAGTTTGTGTCCTGTGCGGTCTCCATGGGCCTCGGTCAACACGCTTTGACCGAGGTCCTCGTCGTTCCTTGCTGGCTACAAACTGCCACTATCCAGAGGTCCTTCATGATAGATCTTTGTTCACAAGTTTTTGAAGTGTGTCTTGATTTGATACAGTCATAGAACTTTGATAATTTTCATGGATCCAATTCGGATCACGACCTTTCCATTGAAAAAGCTTTTGGACCACCAAAAGTCAGTTTTCAAGCATCGACTAAGTGAGGGTACAATTGTCTCATTTGTCCAATCTTTATACATTTTGCACTGCTCGGCTTTGAACCCTCGAGCCCAACTCTGAGGTACTCAACTTCTCCCCTGCGCGTCGTTCTTACCTTCCTGTCCAGAACTGTGTTTTCCTGCAATTCATTAAGATATTCAAGTAATAGGTCATCAATAGAAGGCAATTGACTCTGCTCTTCGGGATCCTCAATTAGTGAAGGTTCAAACAATCTCAAGCAATTTGCATTCACGATTGAGTAGATGTGCATGTAAGCTAGTAGAACAAGGCGAAAAGCATTCTCACCAATTTTCTCAAGTATGTTGAAGGGTCCATACCTTATAGGCTTTAGCTTTTTACCTTCACCTTGCATCCTGTCCTCGCTGATATACAGCCAGACTTGGTCACCAACTTGGAAACTATGCTCCATCTGATGCTTGTCATGCCTTGCCTTGTATTTGGCTTGGCTCTTTTCCAGCCTTTCCTGTACTGCCTGGTGGATCTCTTGGATTTGTTCAATGAACCTAGTTGCCTTGTCCACATCACTGTTTCCCTCAACTGTGGTGTCTTTACCAAAGACAAAATCCAAAGGAGACCTTGGTATGAAACCAAAACAGGTTTCAAAAGGAGATCTCTGTGTAGAAGAATGTTTTGCTCTGTTGTAAGCATGCTGCACATAACATAAATGTTCATCCCAAAGCTTAGGATGCTTGCTGCAATATCCCTTGAGCAACTGCATCACTGTCTTGTTGAATACTTCGGTTTGGCCATCGGTTTGTGGATGAAAAGCTATGCTTTTCTTCAGTTTGGTGTCCATCAGTTCCCACAGACTTGACCAAAACTTCCCCACAAATCGGGTGTCTCGATCAAATACAATGGAAGTGGGTAATCCAAAATGAACCCATACATGTTGAAAAAACAGTTTTGCAGTTTGTTCAGCTGTAATCTATTTATTACAAGGTATCAAAATACACATTTTGCTGAACCTATCCACAACAACATATAGATAATCATGACCTTTCCTAGATTTAGGCAGTCCTCCAACAAAATCCATGGAAACACTTTCCTAAGGGTGAGAAGGAACTGGTAATGGAGTGTACAAGCCTAGTTTTCTGTTGCTGGGCTTGCTTTTAGCACACATAGTACAGCCTCTTACATATCTAGAAACTGTCTCGTTCATTTTTGGCCAATAACAAAATCTTTGTAGATGTGCAATTGTTTTACTTACCCCAAAGTGACTTGATATTAGAGTAGTGTGTGCTTCTCGAATTATCTTTACTCTTTCAGTTTGTGGAATGCATAACTTCCCACAATGATATAAGAGTCGGTCCTTTATATGATAATCCAATTCTTCTACTCGTTTGCCTTGACTTAAAGTTGCATATACATCTTTGAAATCTATATTTTGAGCATATTGTTCAATGTAACTCTCATGTAACACAAAATTATGCTTAAGTATAGTAGATGCATTTATAAAGGGTCTAGATAACATATCTGCAACTTTATTGTGTATGCCCTTTTTATATCTGATGACTAAATGAAACTGTTGTAGAAAACCCATCCATCTATAGTGTCTTGATTGTTGCAACTTAGTTTGGGAGTGTAGATATTGAAGTGGTTGATGATCAGTATGTATTACTGTCTCTTTGCCCATTAAGTAATGTTTCCACTTTCTCACACTCTATACTAATGCATACAATTCTTTATCATACGTAGGATAGTTAACTGCTGTAGAATTAAATGTCTCAGAATGATAACATATGGGTTTACCGTGCTGTGTCAACACTGCTCCCATGGCATAGTCACTGGCATCCATTTGGATTTCAAATGGTATTTGAAGATCAGGCAGTGCTAGTACAAGTGTTGTACTAATCTTTTCTTTCAAGGTGTCGAAGGCTTTCTGCTGTTTGCCTCTCCACTAAAACACCTTGTTCAATCCTGTTAAAGCATGTAAGGGAGCTGTAATTGAGGAAAAGTTAGAAATCAATTTTTTCCAATATTGCGCTGCTCCTAAGAAGCTGCTAACTTCTGTAGCAGATTTGGGTTTAGGCCAGTTCACAATGATTGCCACCTTAGAGGGATCTATCTTCAATTCACCACCCCCTACTATATGTCCAAAATAATTCAAAGATGTTTTGCCAAATTCACATTTTGAGAGTTTAACATGAAGTTTTTCTCTTTTCAAAACATCTAGTGTCTGCTTAACATGCTTTAAATGTTCTTCCCATGTTTTGCTAAATATCAGAGTGTCATCCAGATACACAATAACAAAATCATCAAGAAAAGGTCTGAGTACATCATTCATTAATCTCATGAAAGTAGCAGGAGCATTAGTTAAGCCAAAAGGCATAACCAACCACTCATACAATCCCTGCTTTGTTTTGAAAGCAGTCTTTCATGCATCTTGTTTTGCAACTCTGACTTGATGGTATCCACTATGCAAGTCTAACTTGGAAAAATAAACAGCTTCCTTCAATTGATCTAAAAGATCATCTATGCGAGGAAGGAGATAATGATTTTTGATTGTTATCTTATTCAGTGCTCGGTAATCAATGCACATTCTCCACAAGCCATCTTTCTTTCTCACCAGAATTATTGGTGACCCACATGGTGATGTGCTAGGTCTGATGAACCCTTTTTCGAGCAACCCCCCACCTGCTTCTTGATTTCTGCGTTCTCTAAAGCGGACAACCTGTACATTCCAATGTTAGGCAATGGAGCATCTTGCTGCAAAATAATATCATGCACTATTTTCTTTTTGGGTGGCAGACCTTTAGGTTGTTGAAACAAGATATCATACTCTAAAACAACCTTTTCTAAATCAGCTTGCTGTTTAGCATTACAGCCCTCAAATACATTGGTTTTATGAGGTTTCTTTTCCTTTACAACCATCAGTAAGAATTGTTTGCATGAATTTATCATTCGTTTCATTTGCCCTAAGTTTATGAGAGTATAATTATTTTTGAGCTTATGAGCTCTTACAAAGTATTCGATTCCATCTTTAACAAGTAGATACTTGTTCTCAGCTCTATAGAAAATAGCTTTTCTGTCATACAAGTAAGGACTTCCTAAAACAATTCCATATATATCCAAAGGAATTATGTCTAATTCAACCTCATCTACAAATGCTGACCCAAAAGAAAACTTGAGTTTGCATTGTCTAGTCACTTGTAGTTGTGCTTTATCATTTAACTATCCTAATGGGTATGGTTTCTTGTGAGGTGTAGTTGCTAATCCCAATTTCTTTACAATTGCTTCAGAAATTAAATTTACTTGTGAGCCACTATCAAACAAAGTATCAATCTTTTGATGTTTGGAAATAACTCGAATATGGAAAAGCTCATGTCTTTTTCTCTCATTTTCTTCATCAATAGTAGATTGTGCAGAATTATTAGTAGATGCTTCAGAATTCTTACCTTTTATACCTGTGGCTGCAATGGTTGTTTCATCTCCTGAGTCTGACCCCAAATCTTTTTGAATAGCTGCAGTAGTCTTCTCCTGAGTCTGACCCCAAATCTTTCTGAATAGCTGCAGCAGTCTTCTGCTTTTTGCCCTCGAACTTCTTAGGTCTTAGCTCCGGATGTAGAATCCAACAGTACTCATCATCATGCCCATCCTTTTTACAGTGAGTGCATGAAGCCTTGCTCTTCTGTGCAGTGTTAGCCTTCCTTGCTTTCCATTTCTACTTTCTTTTCTCCTTATTCCTGCTTGCAGTGGGTTGGGATGATCCCCCAACTTCTGGACTTCCATTCTTTCCTCTAGCTTCTAGATGAGTAGCTTGTACAGATGCCTCATCTATACTAGTGGGATTAAACATGAGGATAGTGTGCCTCATGTAGCTGTGTAGACCACCAATGTACTTCAACAGAGTTTCAGGTGAGTCTAATGAGATTCCTAGAATCAATGCTCTCTTTCTAAATTCTTGCGTGTATCCTTGTACACTTTGCCCTTTCAACTGTCGAAAAGTTTGCTAGCTCATCATGGCTTGCTGCATGTAGGCCAATGGATAGAACTGCTTTTTGATTGCAGAAACAAATTCACTCCAGACAGAGATAGTCTTACCATGTATTTTCATGTCAGCTTGGGTCCTGCCTTCCCACCAAACCAAGGTAGTGCCTCCAAGGCGTAGGCTTGCCAGCGGAATCTTGCTCTTGTCTGATTAAATATTCTGCACTCTGCAATAAACATCCATTTGTCTAATCCAATTGTCCAACTTTTCTGCATTCAACTGTCCATCATATATAGGTAAATCAAATTTAACATTTATTTTAATCAGAGATGCCTTCTTGTTATGTTCAGGGCTATTAGGAGGTGTGAGAAAGCTTTCCTCTTTCCCTTTTCCTTTTGAGTGGTCATGGAAGTGAGACTCTTCTTCTCCTTTATCTTGTTTGGAGCCTGATGAGTCTTCATCTTTATGTTTTCTAAAGTCCTTATACATTTCCTCTACCATGGACCTTATGGCTAGGAAACTATCTATGAATTGAGGGTCTGGCCCCATAGAACCTTCCTCTGACATTGTCTTCTGAGGATAGACTCTCCCAATTTCAGGATTAGTTTCGACCAACTCTCCTTCTCCTAATTTGAGCTTTGATCTAGTTAGCATTAAACAGCTAAATCCAACACAAGCTTGTCTAACCTTAATAGCCTAAAGCTCTGATACCACTTGATTTGAAAATCACTCGTGAGTGATCTCATCTAATTAATTAATGAATGAAGGTATTACAGACTCATGTGCTGGTGTGTGTCTATGTTATCTTAGGTAACGGATCGATCAGATTGCAAAATATATGGACACTGGATAATGGAAAACAGTAAGAGAAACACAGTAAGCAAATGCAAGGACACAACGAATTAATAAGGAGTTCACCCAATCCTCCTAGGCTACGTCTCCTATCCGGCTTCCAGTGGTGGCCTTCTTTATTGTGTCTTTAAAACAAAGTTTTTACAATGCAGAGCTCAATTTGAGTCTCCTGAAACAGATGATGCTTAGTAGGGTGGTTCTTGGATTCCTCAAGCCACTAGAGTGCACAGATTCTTCCTTACCAAGTTTCGACCTCAACTGGTCTGAATGGGATGAATCCAATTTGGTACTCAATTCCCGACAGATATCCTCTCAGGGATTGCTTGAACCTCTCAAGCCTTCTGTTTGCTTGATGCTGCCTTAGGTCAGCTCGGCTCTCTGTTCCCTGCTTCTGCTTCTGTCTTGCTATCTTCTTCACTGTTCTCCTTCTCGCTCTCCCGTCTCTGTCTGTTCTTTCATGGCTTAAAGCCAATTTGTCTCATGACTGTTCGCTTCCTCTTCTGCCCCTTCAGATCGCTTGTTGCTGTTCTCTTGGAGTTCCCTGCCTCTACATCATCGCCACTGTGTAATGTCTCACAGGGAAGTGGCCATTTGTCCTCTCACGAATTGCGCCAGCTCTTCCTCAAACGGTTCGATATTTCGGTTACGTTGTGAAATGATTCATCCGCCAACTCAGTGGTCAAATCGGACTTCAGACTTTTATATGCCGTAGCTTATTCTCCCTACAGATTCGGTTTTCCATCGGGCGCAATCTTCGCCGTTAGATCTGGAGCCCCCAGATCCTACAGTGTTCGCTCTTATCGCGCGGTTGACTTGCTCGGACGTTAGCCCGCAATGAGAGCGGTTTTCTCTCTCATCCGCCGGACACGTGTCGTTCGCCGTATGGCATCGCTGGGTCGCTTGACAATTTCGCTTACCGCCCAACACGCCTCTGATATTCCGCCGGTTTTAGAGCGCGGGACCCACCTGTCATTTCAGCGCTTTTCCCACTGTTTTCGGCTTTCCTTGTGACCGAGCGCTCGGGGCCTTTCCATTTCGAGGGGTTTTGCCCAGTGATGCGCGATTAGCGCATCAGAAACGGCCTCCGTTTTCTGATTCGGACTTCCTAACTGCTAGTTTGCGTCATGCGCGGTCTCCATGGGCCTCGGTCAGCGCGCTTTGACCGAGGTCCTCGTCGTTCGTTGCTGGCTACAAACTGTCATTGTCCAGAGGTCCTTCCTGATAGCTCTTTGTTCACAAGTTTTTGAAGTCTGTCCTGATTTGATACAGTCATAGAACTTTGATAATTTTCATGGATCCAATTCGAATCAACTTCAAGGCAAAGGCTATGACGTTTTCTTCATCAAGGAGAAAGTATACGTCAAACACCCGAGCTGGAAAAAAAAGAAGTGCAAATTGGGATCAAAAGTAACAGGTTGTACAGACTACAACTAGAATCACCAATGACACTAATAGGCAGTCATGAAGATAAGGATTTGAAAAAACTATGGCACAAAAGAATGAGACATTTGCACCATGGGGCTCTTAGAACTCTCAGGAACACTGTAACATGAGTTCCGGATCTTATTACGGAACGAGATGATGTATGCAGAGGATGTCCTCTAGGAAAGTATGCTAAAGCAACATTTCCTAGAAGTAAAAACAAGGCTAAGAGTGTGCTAGGATTGATACACTCAGATATCTGCAGACCTATGTCCACTAAAGCTCTTAGTGGTGCCGAGTACTTCCTCACCTTCATTGATGACCACTCAAGGAAAACTTGGATTTATTTTCTGAAAACCAAGGACGAGGTTTTCTGTCGATTCTAAGAGTTCAAGGCTCTGGCGGAGAGTCTGACTGGGAAAAAACTAAAAGTTTTGCGCTCAGATAATGGTGGAGAGTATGTCAATAAGTACATCACTGATTTTTGCGCTAAGGAGGGCATCAGTGGAGGGTGGACAACTCCTTACAATCCAGAGCAGAATGGAGTAGTAGAAAGGAAGAACAGGACTATCGTAGAAGCAACTAGGGCCCTGATGTCTGATCAGGATTCTTATGGGTAGAAGCATGCAACACGACAGTCTATGTTTAGAATAGAACTCCTCATTGAACATTGGGAAAGATTACTCCAGACTCCAGAGAAAGCCTTCACAGGGAAGACGCCTGAAGTCAGTCATTTCAGGATATTTGGGAGCTTAGCATATTGCCGCATACCCGAGGAAAAAAGGAAGAAGCTGGATCAAACAGCAGAGAAAGGATATCTAGTGGGATATAGCAATAACGCTAAGGCATACAAAATCTATCTTTCAGGGAACAGGAAGGTAGTAGTTCGACGAGATGTGAAGTTCATGGAGGACAGGGCTTTCCGAAAATCTCAAGAAATGCCTTCCGAGGAGCAGTCAAAAGAGGAGCCGTTGGTCAAACATCTTCATCCAACAGAAGTAAAGAATTCTTCCACGGATCAGGAAGAATCACAGGAGGAGGAGGGTTTAACAAAAGTACCTGCTGGCAGAGGAAGAACGAACAGGGAACTTTGTCAGATTCTGCGAGGTGCAGAGGATGTTGGGCAGGGAGGCCTAGCATTAGCACAGGTACCGGTGCCGTATAGTCAGAGTGATGCTTAGTATGGAGTATTACTAGAGCACAGTCCTTGCTAAGAGGGAGTGTTGATTTGGGGTAGCATCAGATGTGCTCTAGCCATGAAAATTGGTGGAGAGGCTAAAGCACATGAGATCTCCAAGACCCAGAAATGGTTTGGGTAGATTCTAACCAGTTTGGGAGATATTAAAATAATTAATATTTTTAATGGAGTTAATAAGTCTAAACTTAGGAAAAATAAAATATTATAGAAGGTTCCAAAAGTCATGGATCAAGCCAAATCTAATCTTAGCCATTGATCAGAGATTCAATCTCGGCCGTTGAAGGACCAACAGGAAAAGTATAAGAAGAGGCTTGAGGGTCAGTTGGAGAATGCACTGAGGGAGACCAGTGAGTTCGATTAGTGGAGCGGGGTTAGTTGAGAAATTTGAACTAGTGGTCTGGAGAGCGGGTATGGAACAGAGAGTCGGGAACAACACCAGAAGAACAGTGCAGAGGTTGGAGAGGCAGACGCAAAGGCAGTAGATTGCGCAGTCATTGGAGGGCTTGCGTGGGTGACTCAAAGAGGCCCAGTGCTGATGCAAAGAGGCAGGAGCTGACGCAGAGGGTCTGGGAGCTGCGCAGAGGCCAGCAAGCTTGACGCTGAGACTGGGAGAAGTGCTGGAGAATTTTTCTCTGTTGGGTAAGCCAGTTTGGCACCCAGTTGTATTGAAGAATTGCTAAATAATAAAATCCTCCTCTGCTGCACTAGTTTTCCCACATTGGGTTTTTCCGGGGACAATTGTCCAAAATATCTGTGTTGATGTGTTGATTCTTGTGCATGTGTTTGTTTATGTATTATGGTGTGATATCTACAACATAATTTATTTTAATGTTTACTGAAGGGTTTTCGTTAATAACTTATTGAGAAATAAGTAGGTAAAATAAATCAGTTGTTGCAATGATAGAATTTTCACAGGAACTAGAAAAGGTTGGTTATTTACCGAACCGACTAGTTCAGTACAATACAACGAGGGACATTTGAAACACAATTTTTTTGGAAAATAACAATAATTTTTGAGTTGGGTAGCCTAATATTCAAGCATAAGGCCTTACTTTGCTATGCAATTAATGATAATGTTAAATTCTTAAAGTAAAAAGACATCTTTTTACTAAAATCTTTTACATTAGCATTAATTGACTCAGGATGTTTGAGAGTTGTACTGACCTCATTGGATTTCATATGGAGAAAGTAGAATTTTAGATCCCACTCAAAATCCTACAAACTTAATAGTTTTTAGGATTTCAAGATTGGGAGGATTGCAACGTTTCCATTGGATTCCATTTTGTATGGGGGCATGGAACTAACATTTAATCAAGAGCACCAACTCTTCTATTTACCTTGATGTTAGTGGCATTTGTTGTTGAATTCTATCATGAATATAAATAATTAATAGTTAGTAGTTAATAATGATTAGTATATTGAAGAAGCATGTCTCTAAAGACATGACCTTTCATGTAGGGGTACCCACCTAGGTATATATACGAGATCCTCAGTTGTAACCAAATCATATTCTTCATCATATATATATATGTGTGTGTGTGTGTGTGTGTATCCTTAATGGACGTCTTTGTATTCCTAGTGTTTTGAAGATTATTGTGAAGTTTGAACTGTTTGTTACATTGGTATCAGAGTTGCATTCTCCGATCCCGGCCTTTGGCCATCAATTTTTTGTCAAGTTCGTTGTCATTCGATTGAAACTTTTAGCCATAGAAAGCTTGTTGGAGGTTTTCCATTCTGTCGTCACGCCTTTGGCCATAAAAACTCGCAAATTGTGTACATGAACAAAACAATTCACAAGGAAGATTAAGTCAAATTTATGCATCATTTGGATCGTGCAAATTGAAACATCGCGATTTCTAGGAAGATTTAAATAGGGTGATTTGGAAAAATACATTCTATCACCCCTAAAATTGCTTCTTAAATTGTCATAAATAAAACATAACTATATAACCTATATAAACATAAACAATTAATAAAGGTATCTTCAAGAATTAAAAAAAAAAGAATATATATATATATTAAAGAAAAGGGAGGAAGAAAAATTAAAATAATTAAACAAAAAAATAATGTAAAAGTAAAAATTAAATTAAAAAAAATTATTAAAAAAACCAAGAAAAGAAAAGGAAAAAGAAAAAGGAAGTCAAACCCATCCACACAACCATCGTACCTAGCCATACAGAGCCCCTGCTGTTGTAACGACCATCGTCTCTAGACTCCGTTGTCTCCATCTGTCGCAATGACTTCCGCCTGCGTGCATGCTGCCATCAATTTCCATCTCCTCTACTCGTCGTATGCTTTCACCCCATCGCGTTCATCTCTGTTGCATCCATACATTTGCGTTGTGTTTGCCGAACGAGAGGGATCACGTCTTTGTTTTTATAGGGCTTCGGTAACCATTACTGTGGACCGTTCCACCTTAACTACGGCCCGACCCATTCAAGTTGGGTAGTTGAATCTATGAGGGGAATATTGTAAGGGAGAATGCAGGGTTGATGTGGCGAAGTTAAACCGGCCTTCTCCTTTACACGAATCTCGCATGAAAAACTCTCAAACAATGTACATGAACAAAACAATTCATAGGGAAGATTAAGGCAAGTTTATGCATCCTTTGGATCATGCAAATTGAAACATCGTGATTTCTAGGAAGATTTACATTGTTAGGGTGAATTGGAAAACTACACTCTATCACCCCTAAAATCGCTATTGAAATTGTCACAAATAAAACATAACTATAAAACCTATATAAACATAAACAATTAATAAAGGTATATTCAATGGTATATTCCAAGTTTAATTAAAAAACAAAAATTATAGATATTCGAAGTTTTATTATTAAAAAAAGAGTATTATTATAGAATGGGATGTTTTTTTGATAGAAGTTAATGGAAAGTTATTTCAAAGAAGCAAAGAAAAAATAAAAACAAGAAGGTAACTAAATATTTTTATATGGTTATATTAAAAAAAACACTATTATATCTTAAAGAAGTGGGTCACTCACATGAAGAATATATAAGTTCTATAAACAAAGTATTGTTTGACGAAATTATCAACGAATGCAAAACCTAGTTAATCACTGGAGAAAAAATAATGGATTATAATTCAAAAACGAAGTAAGGAAAATTTTCCTGTGACGGTTTTTTAGTCGCAGATTGCATATTATTTACAGTAAAAGGGAATATCCAAGGGAAAGAGATTAATTTCGTTATGAGTGCAAGTGACAAGAAAAATTACACCAATATTAATTTTGGCGAATAAAATATTAATTCTAGAGCCAAATATAGGTGAAAGAGAAAATATTTTTGGCAAGAAAGCATATGAAATTAATTATTTACAAGTGACAATTCATCATTATGAATGTATATCTCAATTCAGCGTCGTAACTATGTTTAACAAAGAGATTGACATAATTTTGGTCTACCATGGTTTAAAGAATTAGCTACGTTCATGTTAAACATGGAGAATTTTTTGTTGATGTTTCCTTATAAGAAGAAGATGATCACATTTTAGGAGATGACAATGAAGTCAAAATCGATAATGCCTTCATTAGAAGACTTTACGGATATTTTGAAACTGATGTTTCAAGAGAATTAAAAAACAATATCCAAGAAGCAGAAAGTGCTTGAAGAGGTCATCTCCAATAAAAACGAGGAAATTTCTCTTTTAAAAGATCATAGTCAGGGACTACTTGCACAAATCAAGAAGTGTAAAGCTACGAACCGCAAATTAGAATAGGAAAATGAAGCTCTCAAGAAAAAACTCAATGAAAGTTTACTAGAAATTGAAGAAAAAGAACGAATTTCTATCTAGTCAATATCGGAACTCAAGAAGATGTGGCAGTTCAAACGATCGAGATTTCAAGTGAAGATCCAATGATTGATCGAGTGACTTTTGTACTTGAAGAAAATAAGATACTTCAAGTAAATCAAGAAATCGCCACAAACAAGATAAGGTTCTAGGAGATGACAATGAAGTCAAAATTGATAATGCCTTCATTAGAAGACTTTACGGATATTTTGAAACTGATGTTTCAAGAGAATAAAAAACAATATCCAAGAAGCAGAAAGCGCTTGAAGAGGTCATCTCCAATAAAAATGAAGAAATTTCTCTTTTAAAAGATCATAGTCGGGGACTACTTACACAAGTCAAGAAGTGTAAAGCTACGAACCGCAAATTAGAATAGGAAAATGAAGCTCTCAAGAATAAACTCAATGAAAGTTTACCAGAAATTGAATAAAAAGAACAAATATCTATCTAGTCAATATCGGAACTCAAGAAGATGTGGCAGTTCAAACGATCGAGATTTCAAGTGAAGATTCAATGATTGATCAAGTGACTTTTGTACTTGAAGAAAATAAGATACTTCAAGTAAATCAAGAAATCGCCACAAACAGGATAAGGGGAAATCTAATCACAAGAGCTCCTTATCGACAACCAAATCATAAAAGCAAACATCCCAACCAATTTGCAAATCCATATCAGTTAGACCAGAAACTGTTGAGAAATCTAGCGCATAGAGGTTAGATGATTTCTCTTGTAATGATAACTGCTTGTGAGGACTTTTTACTTTTTCTTAATTAGATTATTCTTGTACTTGATTATTATTATGTGTTCTTCTTCATCAAACAACTACCAAACCATAAAGAACAATGAGACAAATGACACAATATGTAGGCGATCAACCAGGGCCAAAACCTCTTCAAGCTTGAAAGGAAAACCCAACGAATTCTTCTTCTTATAGAATCTTCAATTGAGGAATTCCAGGACCTAGTCCCTTGACCAAGAACCCTTCCAAGACCAAATCAATGCTCCTTCTTTGAGTAGCTCCTCTTTTATCCTGCCACTGCACCTTTAACTTGCCCAAAACCTGCAACTTCGACTTGCCCAGAAACTGCAACTTCGATTGCAACTAGAAAATGCAACTGCAACTTCGATTTTGCCTAGAAACTGCAACTTCTCTTCTTCGCTTAGGTAGATTCTCTCTCCTAGAGAATTTGGCTTCCAGAACAACTCTTCTTGGTGACCTAAATTCACTTCTGCAACTCGGTTTTACTGCAACAAAATGTGCCCTAATTCCTTCACATGTGTGGAGAGAAGTAGCCCAAAACAAAACCCAAAACTTCGACTTCTTCTCCTTCCTTCGATCTCCTCTTCTTTGCACTTCTTTTCGTCTCTATGATTGAACTTGTGTAAGTGAGAGTGTGTCCTCCAAATGAGGCCGAGTGCCCTATATATAGGCTTCCTTGTGCCTCCTATTAGGCCGACTTGACATGTTCTTAGGCCAACTTGTTGCTCCATTAGGCCGACTTGATGCTTGCATGATTGACTTGGTCTTGGAGGGTCTTTTGACTCTAATTTGACTCAAATAATTTTCTTACAATATGTAACATGCCCAAATGGGTCATTCATACATGACAATGACTCAATGACTTTATAACAAACCTAGAAGCACTCAATGGGTGCTTGACCTATAAAATAAATTCTCTTGAGCATGAAACCCATGCCTCAAGACTTACAATAATAAATTTATTTTTCTTTCTTTCATTAAATAAAGTCATAATTACTCGTCATTATGAAGACCAAACCTAGTTACATATTTCAACACTCCCGCTTAACTAGGGAGGTATTCATAATCCATACAAGGTACTTGGACATTCTCAATCTAAAGAATTCTCATAGGAAAAGGCGGATTTGTAACCCATCTGTTTAGCATCATATCATCCCACATTGTCATATAACAAGGCCTTGACTAACAACTCTATCTCTCCACAAGTTCAGAGCACAATGCTGGTGAGACCAATGATTTATACACACCTTCATCATTATCTCTCTCAGAACATACCCCACTCGTGTTCTCTCAAAGTATGTTCCCCTAGGACTATTCTTATCTTGGATTCCCAATCCGAAAAGAATATCGATCCTCTACAACTACAGTTATCTTGGATGCGCTAACACATCCTCAAAGAGTATCAGATGCTAGATGTCGACCCAATCCTCCATTTTATCTTCCCAAGTGAAGACATGAATGATGTGTCTATCTCTCCCTCTTAATTAGGGAGGATATATATATTCCAATGAAGGAATGTACCTAAGCTCCCTCTTGGCTTAGGAATTTGCTTCCAAGTTTCTACCAAGTTAAAAATTTGTTTCCCAGCTCCCTCTTAATTAGGGATCTACAACAACTCTTTAGGTGGAGATCATGGGACAACCAACTGCTTGAAGAACACCTCCTTATGATGTCATGAACTTCTTTTCTTTGTTTAGGAGTTTTCATGTTTTTGGGACTTCTTCTTAGGGCATCGACCATCCATCACTTTAATCCATGAATCATGTTATGTCATCATTCCTTTCATTGGAAAATAATCTATTAGTCCATATTTGGTCTTTCTTCATGCCATGCTTCCTTCTTCATGCCATGTTTCCTTAAGGATCTTTCATCCTCCTACATGGGCATCAGTTGTGGAAGACATCCACAACTCTTCCTTTGGCAGCCCTGCATAAGCCCATCCAAATATTATTCAAAAATAAGAAATGAATATTAAATCAAAATTACCTTTGTGATGGTCTTTTATCATGGTATCTTCTTGTGATCATCAACATCCTGCGTACATATTGACACATCTCCAAAAAATATATACTGTCAAGGGTCTCTTTCTTTTTCAGACTTCATCAAGGTCTTCGTATCTTTCATGGAGATATCATAGTCAAATCTTTTAGTCCTTGGATGTTGATTGCTTTCTCCATAGTTGCATATTTCATGATCTCTTTCTTTCTTCACACATTTCCTTTCCAGGAACTTTCAATTAGAGTTCCTACAAATATTGTCTACCAGCTCATATTTCATATGAGGACATATAATGTTGATTTAATCTTAGCAATGTGTGACCCATGCCTTCCTGCATCCTTCAATGGAAGAGATCGTTTCTTTTGATGATGCTCTCGAGATAGAGCATTTATCCATGTTACCTGCAACTATATGACATGAATCTATTGTATCAAATACAAGCATACATACCTCATTATCCTTTTGTAGAAATTTTTGTTTTCCCACCCCAGTTTTCAGTTTCTCCTTATTTCTTCCATATAGTTAAATGCCCTTTCCCATAACCATACATTTAACAAGCTGGAAAAAATAAATTTGCTGAAAACACAAATTCTGGAAATTTTACATAATGTTGGAAATTGCAGAAATAAAAATCAGTAGTAATAAACAGCCATTAAAACACATTTAAACACTGAGATTTTTGGTCAATGTGACCCTGGAAAAACCCCCTACAACTCTTGGGGAAAACCAGTTTGAGAGCTCTTCTTTATTTCTGAAAATTGCCTTTTACAGTGAGAAATTTTCAGCAAAAAATCAGCAAGCAAATTTACAACTTATCTCTTTTCCCATGCTTCACAACAAACTAGAAATTACAGCAAACAGGACAGCAATAAATGCTGTACGGCCTCAATTTTCGTGCCCACTTTCAGCATTAAATGTTGTTGTACGGCCCTCGTTTTGCGTGCAGAAAAATCAGCAAACTGCTCCTCGATTTTTGTGCAAACCACTCCTCGAAAATCGTGCCAAAATCTGCCTTTCACTGTGTGCTGAATCAGCTGTACAAATCTGCTCAACTGCTGCCTTGGAATGTGTGCCAAGCTGCTGTCTCCTCCTCCCTGCTCAGAAATCTCTCTTGCTCTCCTTCTCCCAATCTGCTCATGAAAGAATTGAATTGAATGTGATCTTTTCCTCCTTTTCCTCCCTTAATATAACTCCAAATGACTTTTGGGTGATCTCTAAATCCAATGGCTGAAATAGATTTAGATCAATGGCTGAGATTAAATGCTCATTTAAATCTCACTTTTTATTTTTTAATTCACCCCACTTTAATAAAGACCCACTTAGTCATTTATTTCCAAAGTCACTTTTCCTTTCTAATTTTTCATTTACTTTATAAAAGTCACTTTAAAATTAGACTTAGTAACTTTATCACTTAAAGTCACTTTTAAATTAGATTTAACTTTATAAAATTATAAAGTCACTTTAAGAGAAAAATTAAATTCTTTTGGACACTTTTCCCTAGGCCAAAGATCAAAGCTTAAGGGAACCACCTGTCCTCCGGTACCAAATTTCAACACTCCCTCTTACCGAGGAAGGTGTTCCTCACCACACCCATCTTGTCTCTGAAGTAGACATGCTTGCCCCGTGGTAAGGCTTTGGTAAGGATATCTGCAACCTGCTCATCAGTGGAAATATACTCAAGCTTCACAACTCCCTTCTGAACATAGTCTCTGATGAAATGATATCTGATCCCGATATGCTTTGACCTGTCATGAAATATTGGATTCTCCGTGAGTTTAATGCAACTCTGATTATCACAGTAAATCATTGAAGGTCTCAACGGCTGACCAAATAAGCCAAACAACATCTTGCGAAGCCAGATAGCCTCACAACTAGCTAGACTGGCTGCCATATACTCTGCTTTCGCTGAACTCAGTGCTACTGACTGCTGCTTCCGGCTGAACCATGACACTACTGCTGAACCCAACCCAAAACAGCACCCTGAAGTGCTCTTCCTATCAGAAGCACAACCTGCCCAATCAGAATCAGTGTATCCTGCCAATCTCACTCCATCTCCTTGCCTGTAGTCCAGACCATAATCCACTGTCCCCTGCAAGTACCGCAAAATGTGCTTTGCAGCCACCCAGTGAACCTTCCTAGGCTCACACATAAACTGACTCATCGTGTTGACTGCAAAACAGATATCTGGTCTAGTGTTGACCAAATACATCAAGGAACCAATCAACTGCCTGTACAATGTGGGATCCACCAACTCGGAATCCGAAGCATGAAGCTTCTTCCAGTTGGTGATCATCGGTGTCGACATGGGTCTACAATCCTCCATGTGGAATCTACTAAGGGTGTCCACAATATACTTCCCCTGCCCCAGGAAGAAATGCCCCTCCTCCTGCCACACCTCCAAACCCAAAAAGTAATGCATCAAGCCGATGTCCTTCATCTCAAACTCCGCCGCAAGATCTCTCTTGTAGTGCTCAATGAGTCTCTCTGCCCCTGTAATGACCAAGTCATCCACATACATCACCAGAATGAGAGGCTCCTCACCAATCACAATAAAGTAAAGGTTCGGATCTGCCTCACTCTTTGTGAAACCCATCCCCTGCAAATATGTATCTATCCTGGAGTACCAAGCTCTGGGAGCTTGCTTCAGGCCATAAAGGGCCTTCTTCAGTCTGCACACATGGGACTCCTTCCCATGCACCTCAAAGCCCTGTGGCTGCTCAATGTACACCTCCTCCTGTATGAAGCCATTGAGAAATGCGGTCTTCACATACATCTGGTGGATCTTCCAACCCATCTCTGCTGCTATCGATATAATGGAGCGGATCGAAGTATATCGAGCCACGGGAGCGAAGGTCTCCTCATAATCAACTCCCTCTACCTGGGAGAACCCTCTAGCCACAAACCTCGCTTTGAATTTCTCAATGCTGCCATCTGCAGCATGCTTTACCTTGTAAAGCCATCTGGAAGTAACCACGGATTTGCCCTCAGGCCTCGACACCACCTCCCAAACATCATTCTTCATCATAGAGGAATACTCCTCCTGCATGGCCTCTCTCCAGACCTGTTGGCTAGCTGCCTCCTCATAGCTAGAAGGCTCAGAGTCAAGGATGCTGGTAACCATCGCCATATAGCTACAAAACCTCTCAGGTGGTCTACTCTCTCTGACCGGCCTCTTCGGCTCAGCAACAGATGTGGCATCTCTCAAGGTGTCCTGAAGCCACTTGGGCTTTCTCTTCCCTGAGCATGCTTCTCCCATAGGAGAATGAAACTCCTCCTCCTCATCATCATCAGGAGCCTGAACTCCTGACTGTCTGTCTGCTGTCCTCCTGCCTGCACCTGAACCTGTAGAAGCTGAGGTACCGTGTGAACTGTTCATCAGTGGACTCCCTAGTGAACTGCTCTGCATGCTGCCCGGAGCACCACCCCTCTGGCTCGGCGAGCCACTGCTCACTGACGGACCTGACATCCTCATAGATGTACCTCGGGATCCTCCTGATCCCTGCCCACTGGATCCCTGCGACTGACTCAACTGCTGCTGAGGGTCTGGATGATCCAGATACTCTAACTCCCGTGACCTCCTAAAGGCCCTGTCCTCCTCGAACTTCACATCCCGTCTGACAACAACTCTCCTCTGTGCAGGAATGTAAATCCGAAAGGCCTTTGAGGTCTCACTGTAGCCCACAAAGATACCCTTCTCTGCGGTGGGCTCTAGTTTGGTCCTCTTCTCCTTGGGTATATAGGAGTATGTAATGCATCCAAAGATATGAAGATGACCAATATCAGGCTTCTTCCCAGAGAAAGCCTCCTCCGGAGTCATGTGCCCCAAGGCACGATGCGGACTCCTGTTCTGCAAGTAAACAGCTGTGTTGCAGGCCTCTGCCCACAAGAACAATGGCAACCCCTGATCATGTAACATGGCTTTGGCAGCCCCTATGATGGATCTGTTCTTCCTCTCCGCAACCCCGTTCTGCTGGGGGTTGTAAGGAACAGTGAACTCCCTCCTAATGCCCGCCTCCGCACAATAGTCAACAAACTCTCCAAGGGTGTACTCTCCTCCATTGTCCGACCTCAGGGACTTGATCTTTCGACTTGTCTGAGTCTCCACAAGAGCTCTGAACTCCTGAAACCGCTTGAAGACCTCACTCTTGGTCTTCAAAAAATAAATCCAGGTCCTCCTGGAGTGATCATCAATGAATAAAACAAAGTACTCATATCCACTCAAGGAAACATGAGACATCCGACCGCTCACATCGGAATGAATCAAATCAAGTATCCCCGTCGCTCTGCTGTCACTGCTAGGAAAAGGGGATTTGGCAAATTTGCCCATCGCACAACCTCTGCAAGTATCAAAGTGATCAGTACTGAAATCTGGCACACCTGTAGTGATCTCCCGCAATGTCCTCAAGGCTCCATGATACATATGTCCCATCCTGCGGTGCCAAATCTCACACAGCTCAGAACTGCTAGCTCTGCTGTCGGTACTACTGCTCAATGCCAAAAGGGGCTGGAATGCAAACTTGTACATCTTTGCATGGCGTACACCTATCACTCTAGCTGAATCAGCTGGAGTGCCCCTGGGATACATCAACACCTGTCCTCCCCTGAACAGTACCTCATATCCTCTGTCCTCCAAAGCTGAGACGGATATGAGGTTTTTCCTCATCCCTGGCACATAAAGAACCTCTGACACCTTCAAGGGAGATTTGGACTCCCTCTGAAATGTCACTGTCCCCACCCCAACTGCTCTAACAACTCTGTCATCACCGAGTACTACCTCAATATCAGTGCCACTCTCTGAAAGCTCTGAGAAGTACTCACGGACTCCTGTCATATGACGTGAAGCCCCACTGTCCACATACCAGATACCTGAAGATGCTCTGCTAATCGAGGGAAAAGCATGCTCCCTCTGAACCTGTGTGGCAGGTGATCCTGCACTAGAGGACTCACACGTAGTGAACGCAAACTCTCGGTCAAAACGACCAGCGAAGTACTCAATCTCTGCTGAAGCTGCCACGTCCTGGTTCTTCCCCTTCTTCTTCTTCTTCTCCGGACACACAACTGCATAGTGTCCCATCTTTTGACAATTCCAACACTTCACCTTGGAATAGTCCTTCTGTGTGTTCCCCTATTTACCTTTACCTTTGCCTTTGCCCCCACCACTGCTTGTGGAAGCCTGCTTCTTCCCTTTGCCTTTCTTGCCTCCTGCCACCAGTGCTACATCCTCATCCTGCTCAACTGGCTTGGCTGACCTTTCCTGATCTCTGTCTGAATGCAATCATCCCAAAACCTCTCCCATGTGGGAAGGGTCTCACGTGCACAAACCCCATCAGCAAAGTTCAACCATGAACGAGGGAGGCCATTCACTGCAATCCGCACCAACTCAGTGGGTGGAATGGCCTCTCCAATCGCTGCCAACTCATCTCTTACATTAGTAATCTTTGTGAGATATCCAGCTGCACTATCATTACCCATCTTAATGTTCTTCAGCTTCTCCTTCAGGACCATCTTCCGGTTCTCATTGGTACTCTGGTAGAGATTGGACAATGCTGTCCACATCTCATGGGCATTGCTCTTTCCTCTCACATGAGGAATGCAATGGTCTTTGATTCCGTCTAGAATCAGCCTCTTACCCTTGTTGTTCTTTTTATTATAAGCTGTCAACTGAGTAGCATCAGTAGGCACAACAACAGGGTTTTGTGTGGTATGCACCATGATATCCCAGACTTCTGCCTCCTCAAAGATACTCTGCATTCTCTCCTTCCAAACGCTGTAATTTATATGCCCATCCAGCCTATCCTCCACCCTCAATCCCAATGACATCCTGCTGTCCTAAAACTGAAAAATAGCACTGCTGTAGTAAAGATAAAACTGTTGTTTATGAAAAAATCAGCTTGCTGGAATTTTCTGAGTGAAAAATCAGCTACTGTAATTTTTCCTTTTGCTGTCCCAAACTGCCCTTCAGCACTCAAGCTCGGATACCATGTAGAAATTTATGTTTTTCCACCCCGGTTTTCAGTTTCTCCTTATTTCTACCATATAGTTAAATGCCCTTTCCCATAACCATACATTTAACAAGCTGGAAAAAATAAATTTGCTGAAAACACAAATTCTGGAAATTTTACAGAATGCTGGAAATTGCAGAAATAAAAGTCAGCAGTAATAAACAGCCATTAAAACACATTTAAACACTGAGATTTTTGGTCAATGTGACCCTGGAAAAACCCCCTACAACTCTTAGGGAAAACCAGTTTGAGAGCTCTTCTTTATTTCTGAAAATTGCCTTTTACAGTGAGAAATTTTCAGCAAAAAATCAGCAAGCAAATTTACAACTTATCTCTTTTCCCATGCTTCACAGCAAACTAGAAATTACAGCAAACAGGACAGCAATAAATGCTGTACGGCCTCCTCAATTTTCGTGCCCACTTTTAGCATTAAATGCTGTTGTATGACCCTCGTTTTGCGTGCAGAAAAATCAGCAAACTGCTCCTCGATTTTTGTGCAAACCACTCCTCGAAAATCGTGCCAAAATTTGCCTTTCACTGTGTGCTGAATCAGCTGTACAAATCTGCTCAACTACTGCCTTGGAATGTGTGCCAAGCTGTTGTCTCCTTCTCCTCCCTGCTCAGAAATCTCTCTTGCTCTCTTGCTCTCCTTCTCCCAATCTGCTCATGAAAGAATTGAATCGAATGTGATCTTTTCCTCCTTTTCCTCCCTTAATATAACTCCAAATGACTTTTGGGTGATCTCTAAATCCAAAGGCTGAAATATATTTAGATCAATGGCTGAGATTAAATGCTCATTTAAATCTCACTTTTTATTTTTTAATTCACCCCACTTTAATAAAGACCCACTTAGTCATTTATTTCCAAAGTCACTTTTCCTTTCTAATTTTTCATTAACTTTATAAAAGTCACTTTAAAATTAGACTTAGTAACTTTATCACTTAAAGTCACTTTTAAATTAGATTTAACTTTATAAAATTATAAAGTCACTTTAGGAAAAAAATTAAATTCTTTTAGACACTTTTCCCTAGGCCAAAGATCAAAGCCTAAGGGAACCACCTGTCCTCCGGTACCAAATTTCAACACCTTTTAGGTCATCAAGACTTCCTTCAACAACTTCCTTGATTGAAAGAACTTCAATTCCTTGATCTGTTTCACTTCTTTAGACATCATACCATCTTTCCATGAATCCCATACAAGTTGGAATTTCCAGCGAGACACTTGCTTCTTTCAATAGGGGAACCTTCCAATGAAGATTTCAACAAAGGATCTTGATCATCTTCATCCTACAAATGCTCCTTTTGAATGATGTATGATGGGATTTATGCTAAGATGACTTTATTTTTCCCACAAGTGCTACTTATGCTTCTAATGAGGTTACCAAGAGCTACATCTTTCTATAGATGGCAGCCATAGACTTCTATTTTAACTATCTTTCATGCTTCTTTATGATGATGTCACGAGCTCTTGCTTTCAATCGTATGCTTCTATGATGCCATCTCCTATCATGATGCATCCTATCATGCTTCTACTTTATAATAGAAAACATAAACTTGAGAAGAACTAGGTGAGGAAAAGTTATCTCAATAATAGTAGAGATCTTTTACTTCCTCCTCCTTGAATTTCTTCTTTTCAGCTTCTTTAGTGATATGGGCTTCTTCCCTTCTTCGTTTGTTGCTGTCCTTCTTGAGCTTAGGACAATCTCTCTTGTAGTGCCCATATCCTTGACATCCATAGCATTGGATCTGTGACATATTGATCTTCTTCTTTTTCTGAGGACCAAACTTGCCAAATATCCCTTTGCTTCTTGACATGACAACAAATGTTTGACCCTACTCATTTGATCTTGTATCACTTTTTGCCTTTAACTTGTTTTCTTCACTCTTGCATAGTGACCACAAATTAGTGAATGGGATAGCTTTATCCTCTTCATAGGTTTTTGATGCAAGGTTTCCATGTTCATCAATTAGAGCATTTAGAACAATGGTAATCATTTCTTTATTGGATATCATCTCTCCTAGATCTTGAAGTTGATTCCTTATTAGAGATGCTTTTGTGAGACATGTAGATATCCCTTCATCCTTTGATGCTTTCAATTTGCATAGATCAGATCTTAGTGATATGATTTTTCCTGTCGTGCTTTCAGAGAATAATTTTGCTAGCTTATCATATATCCCTTTTGATGTCTCCAACTCTGCTACATATGGGATGAGGGAATCCTTGATGGATTCTATAAGAATCCTTTGAGCCCTTAGATCCTTTTTCATATATTTAGATAGTGCTTTCCCTTCAGATGGTTTGGAGACTTTGCCATTGACATGATCAATAACTTCATTTCCCTGAGGACTAAGTCTATCCTCCTTTTCCATGCAAGGAAGCTCGAGGCTCCAACTCTGCTACATATGGGATGAGGGAATTCTTGATGGATTCTATAAGAATCCTTTGAGCCCTTAGATCCTTTTTCATATATTTAGATAGTGCTTTCCCTTTAGATGGTTTGGAGACTTTGCCATTGACATGATCAATAACTTCATTTTCCTTGAGGACTAAGTCTATCCTCCTTTTCCATGCAAGGAAGTTCGATGACCCAACCAACTTGTTGATCTCCTTGCAAAATGAAGTCATTTTACTAAATTTAATTATAGGAATAAAGATACTTACTTGTCAAGTGAAGATGAACTCTTCAACTTGATCCCTTTGTTGATGATGATTGATGACATCTTGATGACGTCTTGATGCTTCTTGGAGATTTTCTTCAAGGATAAGGATTTTCATTTGAGATGAAATCCTTTGCTTTAAAGAGAGGGAGATTGCCTTGATATCTTTGATGATGACAACGCCCTATCTAGCTACCCTTGGATGAGTAGTCTTGAAGATGCTTTAACTCCAAGTCCTTTCTTTCTTTAGTGGAGATAGGGTCTTTGAGGCCCTTTTCTTTGATGATGACTTGAATGAGGATCCCAGGACTTCTTCTTTGATCTAGGGTTTTGACCAGGGTTGCAGGGGAGCACCCCCCTCATGCCCCTGTTCCCAATCCGCGCTCCGAGTGGGAGCGACTTGGGAGCTAGTCGGGAGCGCGCTCTTGAAATCGCTCTCGGCAAAAAAAACGCTCCCTGGTTTTTCGGGAGCGTTTAGTCTTTTCTGCATTTTTTTTTGCAGTAATATTCCAAATGCAATTTTCGTCAAAGAAACAAATAAGTTTTGAGTGGGACAACCTAAAGATCAAGCCTATGGCCCTAGTATTGATATGCGATTCATGGTAATGTTAAATTTTAAATTAAAAGTGACATTCTCCTTAATATTCATTTTCATCCTTTTACTTAAATTTTTAACATTACGATGAAATGGCTTAGGATGTTTGAGAGTGGTTCCGACCTCATTGGATTTCATAGAGAGAAAGTAGAATTTTAGATTTCATTCAAAATCTAGCAGACTTATCAGTTTTTCAGGATTTCGGGATTGGGGGGATTGCATTATTTCCATTGGATTTTGTCCTTTGTTAGGGTATGGAACTCGTATTTAATCAAGAGCACCAATCCCTCTATGTACCTTGATGTTAGTGACATTGGTTGTCGAACTCCTCTATCATGACCCTCCTAAAAATGTACGCATCACTCAAACAAAATCTTGACTTGACATGCTATGCTTTTTCTATCTTATGTTAATGCTTAGAGGGTAATTTTAATGACAAAGATCCCTATACAGATCCAGAGGTAATGACAAAGATACCTTTGGATATTAATGCTTAGAGGGTGATATTAATGACAAAAATCTTGATTTTCCAACAAGACTAAAAAATTAGACATTTCTAGTGGCGGCAAGAGGCCCAAGCATTAGCAATAGATAATAGACTTACTTGTCTTTTCTAGTTTCTAGTAGTTTTTATAATTATTGACTCTTTCATATTTATTATGATATTATTTGTAAGCAATATATGACAATTTAAGTTTGAAGTTTGAAGTTGGCAATTATAACTCATTAGTAATGAATTATGAATATGATGCTTCGTGAAGGTTGAAATTTGTTTCATTTCATTTCATTTTATAACATTTCATTTCATGTTAGATATTATTTGTTGTAATGGTTACACTTAGCTTACAAGTACAACTTTGGTGATCAATGATGATAAATGTTATATATTGAATTTTGAAAGCTTGAAACTTTAAGATTGATGAATCACGAGACTCAATATGTTGTATGTTACTATGTTACTGACTTGTGGACGTGGTTGATGAAGATTATAACTTCTAGATGATTGTTGCTATATGGTTCAATCTATGTGTTTTTTTTTTTCTTCATTCTACATGTTTTTGTTGACATATATGCATCAAAATATAAAAACAATGTATATTATATAAAAAACGCTCCTGGAATCGCTCCCAAATCGAGAGCTTCTGAAAATGTCACTCCTACACCCGCTCCCCGTTTTCGCTCCTGCTCCCAAGTAATCTTGGTTTTGACACTTCTTTGTAAATCTTGTTGAAGAAAGTGTAATTAGGTTTGGTCTTCATAATGACATGATCTTTGTATTTGATGTAATAAGAGAAAATAAATTATGTTTGTAATTTTGCTGCATGGGTTTCATGAGCAAGAAGTGTCATTAGATGAAAGACTTCTTGATGTCTTTAGGATTTATTTCTATGTTAAAGAATCATGTCATGAGTCCATGTAAATGTGTACAAGTCTTCAACTAGTGTAGCAACCCTCCAAGACCAAGATCAATGCCTCAAGTTCAAGCATCAGAAGTCTGCAAGCGAAAACAACAAAGGAAGTTCATGTCGGCTCAAAATAAGAATTAAATACATAAAAAAAAATGTTATGTCGGCTTCAGACCCGTCGGTTCATGGATGAACGGTGGCTTAATATATAGTGCACAACCACTTTAAATACCCTATTGGGGTATCCGCAAAAGGAAGAGACAGAACTCACATATGATGGAGCTGCAATCACAGTCATAAGGGAGCTGCAGTAAATGTGAATGAAGCTGCAATAAGGGTTAAAGGAGCCACTGTAAGGAGCTACAGTTGAGTAGCCGCAGTGAGGAGCCGCAGTTGAGTAGTCGCAGTGAGGAGCCGCAATTGAGTAGCCGTAGTCAAGGAGGTGCTGTCAAGAGGCCACAGTCAAAGAAAGAGATCCGCAACAAGGTAAAGGGTTCAGCTATGGGTATGTCACTATCTTTGTCTCAGCATTCTCTCTACATACCAATGAGGAAGAGGATCGAGGTAATATCCCCACAGTAATCTCGGTGATAAGTGCAGTAGCTCAGAATCTTGGTTAAGCATTAATACAGTAATGTGAAATCTTGGTGAGAACAGTGGCTTGATATCTCTCAGATGGGTATCATGATCCTAGTCTCAAATGTAAAGAAGATCCCAATACAAGGATGGACGTTATCACAGTCTTGGCGGACCTATCTCCTAACAGTCCATGTATATATATGATGAAAGATGACTCGGATCCCTCACTGTCCTTGTGAAATCTCACTGTCTCGGCATAAGAAGAAGAAGCAGTATTACTGTCTATGAAGGAGATCCAAAATTGGTATTCCTGTAGCAGCTTCAGTACCAATGCAATGATGAGGGTTTCTAGATATGTTAAATAACTGTCATGATAATAAAGATGATAACAATGATAACTAATAATGGAAATGCTGAGATCACCTCTGTGGCAAATCCAAGAGTCAATCATGGTAATGAATATCTCAGTGAGGCAGAGGTGCAGCAAGGATGATGATTCCAACAACAAAGGATTGATGGCTTGGTCTTGGAGAGGCAGATTGTGTCAAGGGTCATGGTCTTGGTATTCGTCAATGGAATCTCTATAAGAAGAATTTACGCATGGGTTTTCCTCTCCAAGAGGGAGAGGTTTTGGCCCTGGCAGAAAGCCAATCACTTGTGTTATTGTCTCTTTTGTTTTGATAGCAATTTGATGAAGCTAACTCACATATGATAATAATGAAGTAACATCAAATTAAGATAAAATGTATAAACACTTCACAAATTGTTATCATGTTTAAGAAGAATCAACCTAACTATGCAAGGCCTAGATTCTTCAACAAATCTTGACTTCAAAATGCTTTTAGGATCAGATGATCTTCTAGATCTGTTATGATGCCCTTCTAAAGTTTCAACACTTGAATGCTTGAATGTTCCTTATTTAGATGCCCTTCCTCGATTTGTTACTTTAGCTCTGATACTATGTTGAGAAATATAGGGCATAGAGATTATACGACTTCTCTTGTAATGATAACTACTTGTGAGGGCTTTTTACCCTTTTTTTGAAATAGATTCTTCTTGTACTTTATTATTATTATGTGTTCTTCTTCATCAAACAACTACCAATCCATAAAGAACAATGAGACAAAGGACACAAGGTGTAGGCGACCAGCCAGGGCCAAAACCTCTCCAAGCTTGAGAGGAAAACCCAACGAATTCTTCTTCTTATAGAATCTTCAATTGATGAATTCCAAGACCTAGACCCTTGACCAAGAACCCTTCCAAGACCAAGTCAATGATCCTTTGAGTAGCTCCTCTTTCCAACAACTTCAACCTATCCTGCAACTGCACCTTCAACTTGCCCCAAAATTGTAACTTCGACCTGCCTAGAAACCGCAACTTCGACTTGCCCAGAAACCACAACTTCGACTGCAACCAAAAATTGCAACTGCAACTTCGATTTTGCCTAGAAACTGCAACTTCTCTTCTTCGCTTAGGTAGATTCTCTCTCCTAGAGAATTTGGCTTCCAGAACAACTCTTCTTGGTGACCTAACTTCACTTTTGCAACTCAGTTTTACTGTAACAAAATGTGCCCTAATTCCTTCGCATGTGTGGCTAGAAGTAGCCCAAAACAAAACCAAAATTTCGACTTCTTTTCCTTCCTTCGATCTCCTCTTCTTCTCACTTCTTTTCGTCTCTATGATCGAACTTGTGTAAGTGAGAGTGTGTCCTCCAAATGAGGCCGAGTGCCCTATATATAGGCTTCCTTATGCCTCCTATTACGCTGACTTGACATGTTCTTAGGCGGACTTGTTGCTCCATTACGCCGACTTGATGCTTACATGATTGACTTGGTTTTGGAGGGTCTTTTGACTCTAATTTGACTCAAATAATTTTCTTACAATATGTAACATGCCCAAATGGGTCATTCATACATGACAATGAATCAATGACTTTATAACAAACCTAGAAGCATTCAATGGGTGCTTGACCTATAAAATAAATTCTCTTGAGCATGAAACCCATGCCTCAAGACTTACACTAATAAATTTATTTTTCTTTCTTTCATTAAATAAAGTCATAATTACTTTGTCATTATGAAGACCGAACCTAGTTACATATTTCATCGAAAACATGTGACATATATTCCAAGGAATATCGTTGCCACCATAAACTAGTCTTGTAATAACAATTCATCTCAAGTTTCCAGTAACCACAAGATTCCACAAAAGATTGATTAGGATGGTCAGATTCCTTCTCAATTCGACAATTTTGTTTATCACTTGGAGAATTCTATCATCTTGTATCGTCAATGATAACGACTCGAAGAATTCCGATAGCTGGGAATAGATTACAAAACAAAGAAACAGATGACACACATTATAAATGAGAAGCTTTGAGGACAAAGCTTTTCTGAAGAGGAAGGTGTTGACCATGTACATGAAAACAGTGCAAGAAGTAGTGTATAAAGCAACAAACAAATTTTTTTAGTCAATTTTATCATTATTATCCCAAATTCTGCCTTTGTATTGTAAAACTGATTCTAGTATGACTATTAAGCCATGTAACAACACCTAGGTAAGCCTATGATTCTTCTCAAAGGGTTTCACTCTAGGGAGTTTTTTAACCTCCCCAAATTATTTATGTTTGTAAACACAGATAATTGGCAAAGTTTTTCTCCCATATATACCCCAAGGCTAGGGTGGAGCTCATTGACGAAGTCTTAGGTGAGTCCTAGTGTTAATCGAGTCTATGTATTTTTCATACTAGATCATATGTCTTGTCGCATAATTTGGTTGAGTCTTAAGTGGTTTATGTCTGTGTATTTCCCCTTCTAAGGGTTGAATTTGTAATATTTGATGTGAAAATGTGTTTAGAAATATTTTTGGTGAATGGTTCCTCATAAGTAGAACACATTACCGAAATATTTTCTTAAATATCCTTAGAGGGCTGAAAAATAATTAATCCCCTCTGAAGTCTTTTTAATTTTAATTTATGGCAAAAATAAAATTAAAACTAGCCATAAATTAGTAAAAAAACAAAATGAAGGGAAAATTAATTACCCTCCAAGTGGAAAATTCATCAAAAAATATATGAGGCTATTTTCAAAGGAAAATAATTCAAGTAAAAAATAAAATGCCTCATTTCCAAGGCAGAAGGACCCAGTCTAGAAATTCATTGGACCCATAAGACTATTTTCTCTAGCAAATCAAAGTTTTTGGCCAAGCAGATAATTATTTTGCACAAGTAATGAAAATTCTATTTTTTTTGGAGGACCTCCATGGTCCAGAATTCAAAGTTTGACCCCTCTAGCACAGTGAACAAGGAAGGTCGAATTTTTTTGGAGATTTGTGCAAGCTAGTCAAGGGATCAAATTTTTTCTTCCAAGATCAAGCCATAGATCGATGCAACTCACTGTTATTTCCGCTTGGAGGGGTTATTATCTCTCATTTTCTATATAAGGAAGCCCTCAGGCTCATCATGGTATCTTGATCTCACTAGATTGAACATTTTTGTATTGAGCTTTAACTTTGCTGGAGTTTCTACATTAATAAAAAGACTTTGGGGTTTCAATTCAAGATGTCTCTCGCTTAATGATTCGTGGTAGGTGTTGAATGCGTATAATGCTCTAATTTATGCTATCATTGAAGATTATTGTTTCATAGCCAATGGATGGACTATCTATTAGCACAAGTATCTTGCTTTAGGTTTTGGGCTAGAGTAAAGACTTAGAAGTTGGTAGATCTAGCAAGTATCTCTAGATCTTTGGCCTATTTGTGTGAATCAAACCGCTATGAAACTAATGATCTATCTTTCAAGTGTGTAGAGGTCTTTTTAGGTAATTCAACCTTTGGGGAAAGCCCAAATTCATGGACTTTGAGGTGATCACATTTTGTTTGGACCCTGAGCTTATCTAACGAGTCTATTGTGCAAAGTTTGGGCTTGTACATTAAAATTAAAATCCGTCAAATTATCTGGAAAAAAGTCTACTTGGGCTATAAATGAATTATTTGCTAGCTAGAGCTAATATTTGCTTGTAGATTATTGTAAATAATTTGTAAATTATTCCTAGCCCTTGTAAGTTATTTTTCTCAATTGTAAATAATAATTTTGGGGTTTTATTTTAGAAATTTCTAGATCTTGTGTCTTGGGCTCTATTTATTCATCTTGTAGGTTCCAAAGGACTAAAATTTGGAAGAGAAACTCAAGCATGAAGGTCCTAGTCCTCACCTAGCCTAGACAACTAGGGTTTGAGGGGGTTTTCAGCCTTGGAAGAAGCTGTCCAACCTAAAGGAGGAAGTCGTTCAGTCAAGAAGGGCTGATTTGGGGTCTAGGGACCTCAAACTACAAGACCCAACTGATAATTTTGCAATGTCCAACCTCCTTGAGGAAGCCGCTAGCCCTAGAGGGCCTATTTATTGCTGCAACTAGGGTTTTCTTGAATAATTATCTTCTAAATTTGTTTTGCAAGTGGTTTCTCAAGGTCATAAGCATTTGGGGCATTTTCTCAACATTTAAAGGCTTGTCTAGCCTAGCCACAAGGGTTAGAGGCCATTCTTGGCTTAACCACAAGGGTTTGAGGGCTAAAAGCCCTAGCCGTAGCCCCATTTCAACATCCACAAGCAAGCTGCAGGCCTAATTAGGCCTTCAAGCCTTAGCCATAGCGCTAGAAGGGCCAAATTCATCTTTGTAAGTGATTTCAAGGGCTAATAATTTGTCTTGCATGCGTGAGGTGATTTCTGACAAGGGTTAGTAGAATTTTCTCATTGTATTTTTGTCATTTTGTGGACTAATCTTGGTTTCGTTGGCTTCTTATCCATTGAAGAAGGGTTTCAAGGGCCAAAAGCTCATTTGCGTAGCCATTCTAGTCCTTGGAGGCCTAGCCGCTATCATAAAGAGGGCTAAAAGACCTAGCCGTGAGGCCTAAAGCCTCTCCCCACTAGGCCGCAAGCCTCATTAAGCTTCCTAAGCCTAGCCGCAACCCTTGGAGGGCTAGAGTCTAGACCCATCCCCAAAAGTTGTTTAAAGACTGATCCATTTGTGCTGCGGGTCTTCTTGAATGGGTTTCAAAAATTCCAAATTTCAAGCCCTAGTCTTGTTAGCTAGTGTTGTATAAGATGAGGATGTGAGGAATTTCCTTCTACTTAGTTACATACTATTGTTGAATCCGGTTAAGTTAGATGAGAAACATGCAAGTCAAGTTACTTAGATAAAGGTCTTTGAACAAACTTTGAGCATTCTTGAGAAGGCATGAACATTCTTTAATAGTCATTAGTTTTGTTAACTTTAGCTTTATAATATTTAGTTCTAAGTTCCTCAATGGGTGGAAACGAAAGAAAAGGCTTAGAGTTAATTACTACAAAACTTTCGTGCAAATATCACAATAAATACAAAAATATCATGGCATAATACAAATTTATTTATGGGCCAACAATACCACCTATATGAGGTGGAAATTAGATTTTATTATTTTTTTTTGAGATGTTGTTGGGGGCTTTTGAAGAAACACGCTGTGTGGTTCTTCCAATGATTTTAGGAGGGGAAATGAGGATTTTGATTGCCATAAATGAATATTTTTTGGAGGGTGAATAAATTACCATTTGTTGTCTTTAGATTCCCATGGGTTTGTTAAACTTCCAACACATAATTTGTGTTATTTCATGATTTATTTCAGGGCTTGCAATGTGCATAGTGTTTGCCTCTTTTTCTTGATTTTTTCCTTAAGAGATTGGATGGTTTTCTAGGTTTGATTTATTCTATAAGGATTTTGTTATTTTTTTTTAAATTATTTTGCTCTAGGTTCGTTTAGTTGCCCACTAACAAGTGAAGGGTTTGGATCCATTTTGGCAATGTAGTGAGCCTCATGAAGGGTCAAATCACTGAAGGCTGAATTGTAAACTTTGTTTTGAAAATTAGATGGATAGAGGATTAGTCATTTGAAATACAACCTTGCAAAATCCCAAGCCACAAGGTTGAAGTTTGTAGGGAATTGTCCCCAAGAAATCTTGTGGAGAGCTCATCAAGCTGTTAATAAAATGAACAAGAAAGAAGACAAAGAAGCCATGCTGTTTGAACTTGTGGCTAGAGGAATAACAAGATTTGCAAGAACCACAGGGATATCAAAGGGGTGAGAGTTACTACATAGGTTTACTTTCTAGAAGAACATCACTGTTGTTTGTTTCTAGAGCCAAAGCTAGGGCTTACAACGTTGTTGGAAATGTAACTAGTTTTGGTCTTCATAATTGTTGTTGTACTCATTTCAAAATGTATCTTATGTAAATAAACAAAAGAAGAAAATAAAAAATTATTATTATAAAGCATTTGGTTTCATGCTCTTTATTGATGATCTTGTAGGTAAAAGCATGTTCTTCATGCTTCTAGGGTTTGTTAGGTCATAGGATATATTGTCATGAGTCAAGAGAGTCAACATCATGTTTATAAGACCATTTTGGGTAAAATATATCTTATAAAAAATAATTTACTTACAATCTAGAACGTCCTGAAAACCTCCTAAGTACAAGTCGACCCTGGAAGCTTCAAGTTGGCCTAAAGGAGGGAATTCGACCCCTTGGAAAGTCTATATAAAGGAAAAATTTGACGTCATTTGACACTCACTAATCAACAAGTTCGATCTCTCTTGAAAAGATTTGATCTCCAGATAGAAGAGACAAGGAAGGTTGAGCGAAGGTCTAGAAGGCAAAATAAGTCAAAGAAAACTTGTTTTTGGGCTCTGTCTCTCTCACACGTGCAAAATTTTAGGGTTTATGCAGTGACAAAGGAGGCCGAAACTATAGTTTCGAGTTGCATAAGAGCGAAGTGCAGTATCTTGTTGTTGGAAGAAAGAATACTCTATCTTGACCTCGTTGACCTCGGAGGAGCTATCTTGCTCAAGGAAGGACTCAAGAAGATGTTGGATTAGAGTTTCTACTTCAGCCACAAGGCTGAAACTTGCAGGACAAAGTTGCAGAACAAAATTGCAGGGAAGAGGTTGTGGTTGAAGTTGCAGTTAGAAGCTGGTTGATGTCGGATTGAGCTATGATAAAGTGATGGGCTGACTTGGTACTCAGAGGAGGACTTGTTCTAGGGTTTGGGTCTTTGTTGTCTAATTTGAAGCAAATTCTATAAGAAGAGAAGAGTTTTTTGGGTTTCCCCTTTGGAGGGGCTTCGCCCTAGCTTGGAGCCTAACTTCTGTGTCCACTATCTTTACTATTTCGTTCTTGATATTTGTTTGATGAAGAACATCTAATAAAGAAACACGAGAAGAATAATAAAGTTCACAAACAAGTATTAAGGTTAAGGAAAATTGGAATTAATAGTTGCCACATTGCATTTTCCAACATGTTATCAGAGCTAAGGTGAAAAAGGAGGCAAATGGAAGGATCATCTTGTGGACACGAAGGATTTGCTTGTCAAGGGGAAGGAGAAAGGAAGACCTATTGATCTAGAAGAAGGGTCTCATCAAAAGAAATCTTGGAAAGGAAGACTACAAGAAGGTTGTTGTTCTCTCTTGAAAAAATGATCTAGCTGAAGACTCATTGGAAGGCCTCCCTGAAGGAAGCATCAAAGGTTTTTGGAATTATCACTTGTAAAAGGGATCGTTGAACTCTGTTTCAAGATCTTGAAAGCCTCAAGATAGTTGGAGACATCATCAAAAAATGGAAGACTCTTGATTATCTAGTAAGTATCATATTGTTACTCCATGTCTAAATCTACAGGTCATATGGGTTCCTTTTGCAAGGAAAGCAATAAGCTTGTTGGAGCATCAAATTTCCTAGCATGGAAGAAAAGGATTGACGTGGCACTAACAAAACATGAGGTAATGGAATACGTTATTGGTGAAATTACCGAACCTAGCAAAGACAAGACTCAGGAACTAACAAAGTATAAGAAAGGAGAAGTAAGGGTACAATGGATCATAGTTGATCCATTAAGGATCCTCTTCTTCCATTTGTTGCAAATTTGAAAACTTTTAAGGCTATATACGAAAAGTTGGTGAATTTGTACTTTGTAAGTACATCAAGACAAAAGGTGTCTTTGAGGAATAAACTGTATAAAATGAAGAAATCAAAGGATGAAGACATGGCATGCTTTCTAATGAATATCTCTCAATCAAGAGATTAGTTGCAGGGGCTTGGAGAGACAATTTCTAATTTGGAAATGACCATCTGTGTATTGAATGCATTGCCACTAGAATGGAGCAACTTTGCAACAAGTATCTACTCCAAGAAAGATTCAACTCCTTTTGATGAGTTGTGGGTACAATGCATCTTGGAAGAAACAAGGATCAAGGCAAAGAATGACACTAGATCAAAGGAACAATCTCAAGCTTTTATTGCTAGAATCAAGAAGCTAAAAAAGGGAAAGTTTGGAATGTCCAAGAAGAAAGATATGTCCAAGGTTCAATGCTTTAAGTGCAATGAGTATGGACACTTTAAGAGGGTCTGTCCAAACGAACAAAACAACAAAAGAAAGGAAAAAAGCGAGGCTCATGTAGCTGAGGAAATGGGAGAACCTGAGAAGAAGCCAAAGAAAGAAGATGTGAAAGGTCTTTACTATTAAAGAAGACACCCTGTCTATCAGGTTCTTTATGAAGATTGGTCTTTTTCTTAGAATAGTATGGACTGTTGGTTACTCTAGAAGAATCTTGATTTTGTATAGCATCAAGAGAGAAGCATGTGATAGTAACATACTTAGAGTCTACTTGGTTACGCTGTTTTCATCTAGTCTTTAAAGATAGATAGATAGACCATTTTGTATATTGACCATCTAGGCATTATTTAATATTATGTTAGAGGCAGTCATCTTGCTAAGGTGGATCATCATGATCCTATAAGAACCATCATCTTGGAAGGTTCTTAGAAGAAGCATTATGACAAGGTAGTGTACATTCCATATAATATCGAAACGATATTGAAGGATGAAGGAATGCAATGGGTCAGTTACAGGCTCATTTTAGGGTATATGGCTACGTGATTGAATGAAAGCATAGAATTGCATATTTGAAGTAAACTTTGGATAGGATTCATGTGTACACAATCTTGTAAAAGAAAGTTGGTCATGAGAGATGCGTAGTATATGATGCTTGAAAGAAGAATTTGACTTACTCATGGATGAATAAAGAATTAAGACTTTCTCTAGATTATATAGAATAATGATTAACATTCTGTATAATCTTTGGAAGAAAAGTTCTAACTTGGTAATCAAGTTCGATCTTTAGGCACTTTGATGCCGGGGCGAACCACTACCCCTCTTCATACTGGATCGATTGATCCAACTATCTAGGTAGGGCCCACCCATATAGATATATTCCCTATCTTCAGTAATGGGCGACCCAACCACGGGTATGGAGGTAGGGGCACTACCACCCACCATATAAGGTAAGGTAGGGGGTATGGAGGTAGGGCCACTACCACCCACTATATAAGGTAAGGTAGGGGGTATGGAGGTAGGGCTCACTCAATGCCCCTTTCCCCTTGTTGGATCGAGACCTGGAGGGGGTGGCTGGCTCATATAGCTATGCCCGAGAAGGAAGATTCAAGTGGAGATAAACCATGAGGATGGTGGTGCTTGGATGAGAAGGTCATCATGGTGAGGTAAGTCTAATTTTAATTATTGTTGGTTATCTGGTTAACATATTATTTTGCTATCTGGAAGGATATTGTAGGAATATATGAAGAATGTTGAGACAAGCTCAACATTGGATACCTAGCAATTATAAAGTCAAGATATATTCATCTTGGTGTTGAAAGGTAGCAGTGCGAGAAGATAACCTAAAGGTCGATAAGGGAGATCACTTTCATGTAGAAGCTATGATCAACTTGAAGTTTGGAAAGGCTCAATGTAATGCCTTCATCTATGATGACAAGATGAAAGTGATGAGCAAGAGAGATGACCTGGATCTTTTGCGAGATTGAAGAGTGAAGGTGGCTCGATGATACCTCGCAAGGAAGCAAACTCAATAAAAGAAATGCGAAGAAAAGAGGGAGCCATGTAGCTATGAAGAACAAGCAATTGATACTCTTATGGAGACAATCTATAAGGCTTGTGGTGTTAACTATTGAAGGAAATGTAACTAGGTTCGGTTTTCATTATGACTTGTAATTATAAGAGGAAGCAAATGAATTATTATTATTCCTTGCATCATGGGTTTCATGAGCAAGATGTGTTTATCATAGGTCAAGGACTTCTTCTTGATGTCTTTAGGATTTATTATCTCAACATAAGTATTATAGAAGTCATGATGTCAAAGAT
Source organism: Pinus tabuliformis (assembly GCA_031772625.1). Lineage (NCBI taxonomy): Eukaryota > Viridiplantae > Streptophyta > Pinopsida > Pinales > Pinaceae > Pinus > Pinus tabuliformis. The sequence goes on along the minus strand of CM062820.1, from coordinate 1,149,338,596 downwards.
CTATGCTCCAAAACGAATGTCACTATCCGCTTGTAAGTCGGCTAAAATAAAGACAATGATCTCCTGCATGAAACATCGACCTAACTCGAAAGGTTCTCATGTCGGCCTACCATACCAATCCTGGTCTGTATATATAAGAAGTGACTTCGCATTACAAGCAACAAGTCTTCGGATATCTCTGAGTATTCAACGAAGAAGATAAAACACAATACAGTGAATGAAGAAGTCTCAGATTGCTCTCGGTGAAGTCTGTCTTACATATATATCTCAAGGGTCTCAGTGAAGTCTATCTTACATACATATCTCAAGGCTCTCGATGAAAAACTGTCTCATATATATATATATATATATATATATATCTTAGAAATCTTAGATGAACTCCGTCTCGTCATCATCATAGCGAAGAAGTAAAGGACTATCACGAGACAATGCCACAAAGGGAAAGAAACATACTTGCGTTGAAGCGAAGAACTGAGGTAGCTGAGGAAGAGAAGATCTGTAGAAGCTAAAAACAGTAACAAGACAACAAAGGTATAAGGAGACATAAATTTGAAGGAGTACAGTGACATAAAGACAATGCGAAGATAGAAGACTGTGGATTGAAGGCCGAAGACTACAAGGGATAATGACAAGCATCTTGGAGGTAAGTAATTTTGTCAAGGGTCTTGGTATTCGTCAACTAAACATTTGTAAGAAGAGATTGAAGGGTTTTCCTCTCAAGAGGAGAGGTTTTAGCCCTGGCTTGAAAGCCTAAATATTGTGTCACTGTCTTATTGATTTGGTTGCTATTTGATGTATGGAACACACACTGTAATAAGGAACTAAGATAATAAGATGTACACAAGTAGTAATCATGTAAGAGAATTTTGAAATAAATCATGCCCTCCCTTAATTCTCAACATGGTATCAAAGCTATGGTTCAGTCAAGGGCATCTAAGTGACACTTATGAAGGCTATCTCAGAAAGGATCAATTACACTATCATCTCCATATTGGATTCCTCCCATTGTCTCTGCCACAGGGAGCTCAGACAAAATCACAGTGAACTTATGAGCAGTCTCGAAGTCATCATAGTAACAAGTTGTTTGGGATTCAGTCATCTCTATTCTCGGTGATCCTAAACAAAGAGGTCTATGTTCACAATCACCTCCCTTACTGTCGCAAGAATATATACTTAAGTCCAGTTATCTTGATACCAAGACTTTGGAAGTCTCAATGTCCACTTGAAATCACAGTAAGAAGGTTCAGTTCTCCTTTTCATCTCGGTGCCAAATTACATTATATGAAGTGTCAACTTGAGGTATCAACAGTATATGAAGTATCAACTTCGGTAATTACAACCATCAACTCATGTTTAGTTCCATAGAAAATATCTATGTCATCCCTGGGATCCTCACTTCTTGACCACTGAACCTCTTCTATGCAATAAAAGACAATCTCGTCATAAATTATAGTCTCAGGGATATATATTTTGCAGAATGGATCCAAGGAGTACCTCTCACAATCCATGTTATACCACTGTCTCAATCTAGTTGCTGTAACAAGGCAGTTTCGATGATAAGATAGTCTCTCTATACGGTGCTACCCACAACTTAGTTACCTATGTTATTCGGTGACAAGTTCGGGCTCACAACACAATGTCTCTCTACACAACTCGTATGTACAATGCTCATAGACATCACTGCCTCGGTACAGTGTCATAACAATATACATGTCAAAGTCTCGAATCTTGTCTATGAACATGATGCTCGGATCAAAACACAAGTCTCTCTATATCACCACCATAGTTTGGATAATGCTCGATATAAGTGTTTGTTGATGCACTCCTAGGAATACAGAGTGTGATAAAGTCCACTTGTGAGATAGCAATATCTCTAGCATGTCAACAATGCGTTCAAATATAAAAGTCAAAAGTATCTTGAAGATGAATTAGGAGTCAAGATGATCTCAAGGTCACAAAATAGTTTCGGTGATGTCAAGATCACACATATGGTGGTAGAAGATCTCCAAGAAAGTTTTGATAAAAGGATACTAGTGGTTCATGATGGGCAACTCTAGCAAAGGAAGCATCAAGGAAATAGAAACACTAGAGGATAGTCATAGTCGTCATGAAAAGGTTCTTGCATAAAATGAGGAGGATAGTCTTCGTCCTCATAAATGAGCGAAATCATTGAATTCATAAGGTAGACAATAGGGAAGCTAGAAAAGCAATTACGAACATTATAAGAAAAGTATGGTTCTTAAAAGGACATTGATAAGAGGAAAAGAAAATTCATGTCACTGGATAGGATGGAAGGAGCTGAATGAAGCCCATGGTAAGAGGGAGTGGAATTATTTAAGTTTGCCTCTCTATAAGTCTCTTTCTTGGCTCCTATATCCTGCATAGAATGTGACTACAATATGTTATAGGATGTGGTGTGACATTATGGAATTATTAGAAACAAGATCACCTGACATCATCACGAGGGTGACTAGATTCACAAGGATAAGTAAGATACCTCTGTCAACAACTTAAGGTTTCTATGAAAGAAGGCAAGCTATAGGCAACAACTTTACAGAACTCAAACATTTGAAGAAAACTCATCATGCATCAAAAGGGAAACATTTGCTAGATAGGGATATTTCAGATCTTGAAGATTCTCTGATAGAATCTTCACTAGAAGATTCACTAATTTAGGGATGAAGCAATTGTTTCAATAGGAACTCCAACTTATGGAGTTCATGGATGATGATATGATGACCTGAAGCAGATCAAGGGATTGAAGATCTTTACAATCAAGGAAGTTGCTGGAAGAAGCCTTGATGACCTGAAGGTAAAATAAGGTATGTATGCTTGTGTTTAATATTATAATGTCATGTCATATGGTTGCAGGTAACATGGATCATTGCTTATATCTTAAGAAGCATGATCAAGAGAAAAAGGATCTCCTCCTTTGAAAGGATGCAGGAAGACATAAGTCACACTAGATGAACTCAACATAATATGTCCTCATATGAAGTATAAGGTGGTTGACTACAATGAAGAAATTCCGATTGAAATCTATTGGGAATGAAATATGTGAGGAAGGAAGAGATCGTGAGATATGCAACCCTGATGAAGGCAATCAACATCCAAAATATCAAGAAGACTTGACTAGAAAATTTCTCGGAAAGATATGAAGACTCTGATGGAAAAGATGAAGATCCTGGACAATGGATATCTTTGGGAGATGTGTCAACATGTATGCAGGATGTTGATACCTACAGAAAGATGTCATGATGAAGAGTCATCTTGTAAGGTATGACTTGATTTAGTATGTTTTGATTTCTTGAAAAATATCTAGATAAGTTCATGCAGGGCCACTCAAACAAGAGTTGTAAATACAAGTACAATTAGCATTCATGTGGTGGATAGAAGAAGCATGATGAAGTAGTAGCCATATGATGAAGGTTCCAGATATGAAGAAGGCCACTTTCCATGAAGAATGGAATGACATGATTAACTAAGGAAGAATGTGATCAATGGCGGTTGCCCTACAAGGTAGAAGCTCAACTGGTTTTCATGACATCAAGGAGAGAAGTTGATCAAGCAACTGAAGGACCCACAAAGAAGAAGTTGTTGATGTATAGAAGAGTCCCTAGCTAAGAAGGAGCTCTGACAGGTCTTTGATCAAGAGGGAGCTTGGATTGGATCACCCCTGACGAAAACGGAGTGACAATTGTGTTTTTCTATTTCATGTGTCATGCACTAGACCAGGACTAACAACCATAAGTCTAGGTGAAGGCCATGAAGAGAAATGTAAACACATGATATCCTCCCTAGTTGAGAGGGAAAGATAGATGCAACATTCTTGTCTTCACCTTGAAGAAAGAATGGAGGATTGGGTAATCATTTGGCATCTGATGCTTTTTGAGGATGTGTAGGGCATCCAAGACAAGAGTAGGCAAGAGGACCGATATTCTTTTAGGGCTGGAAACCCAAGATAAGAATAATCCTAGAAGTTCATACTCAGTGAACACTTCGGTGGGTATGTACCTTGAGAGACAATGATAAAGGTGTCTATAATCATTGGTCTCGCCAATATTGTGCTTTGATCTATTGAGATATAGAGCTGTTAGTCAAGGCCTTGCTATGTGACAATGTTGGTTATAATGATGCTATACAGATGGATTACTAGTCCGACTCTTCTTATGAGATCTCTTTATTATTGAGAATAGCCATGTACCATTTAATGAATACCTCCCTAGTTAAGAGGGAGTGTTGAAGGAAATGTAACTAGGTTCGATTTTCATTATGACTTGTAATTATAAGAGAAGAAACAAATGAATTATTATTATTCCTTGCATCATGGGTTTCATGAGCAAGATGTGTTTATCATAGGTCAAAGACTTCTTCTTGATGTCTTTAGGATTTATTATCTCAGCATAAGTATTATAGAAGTCATGATGTCAAAGATCTACGCTCCAAAATGAATGTCACTATCCCCTTGCAAGTCGGATAAAATAAAGATAGTGATCTCCTGCATGAAATGTCGACCTAACTCAAAGGTTCTCATGTTGACCTACCATGCCAACATTGTTTTGTATATATAAGAAGTGACTTCACATTACAAGCAACAAGTCTTTAGAGGGAGAGCGATGGAGGCGACGCACGGAGTCAGGGTTTCTGGAGATTTGATCTGCGCCGCCGCGGCCAATGCAGATCTGAGCTGTTTTGGAAGAGATGGAAACTGGATCGTTGAAGATCCAAAGCACAATGCCTCTCTCTGGTACTGGGCTGGATTGCTCCGTCCAAAGAACAAAGGAAAGCTGCCCGTGGCCAGCGATCTGCATACTTTATCTGCCCTAGAGCCCAGAACCTATCCAGGTATTAGTTTTCGTTTTTGCAGAGATCTGCTAGCGGCCGCTCTGGATGCGCTCTCCTCCGCATACGCCTTGCATAACACTGGCAGATCTGCCTGCGTGAATGGGAAGCCGAGGTATATGAAGGGCCCCAGATCCCTATTTGGCGTGCTGTGGAGCCGATCTATTGAGATAGGGCCGTTTCTTTTGGTCGAAGATACAGTATGGGCTGGGAGTATGGAGTTTCCTTGGTATTTTGGGGTTCTTTTGCAGATCTGGGCATTCAACATCTCGATTCATCGCTCAATCAGAGGGTTCGGAGACTACCAGCGATCAGATCCGCAATGTGTGCTGCTGGACAAGGGTGAAGCGGAACGGCTGGAGAATAATACGTGCGCGGGAGCCAAACAGAATGGGGACGGCCAGATCCGGGTCTTTCTCAAGAACATCATTGCTGGAAGAGCTGGATCTGCAGCAGCCTGCATCGAACCTGCGAAAACTGCGTTGGATAAACCGTTGGTTGGAGACGGCCTTCCCTCACCCCCAGCGGGAAGATATGCGAACCCTAGATCTGCTATACTTCCGACAGATCTGGTTCATAAACCAGTGAATCAGGATCTACTCCTCACAAACACAGATCTGCTCCAGATTTTCATTAAATCTATTGAAGGCAAACACATTTGTATCAGACTCAGCAAGGGGATGAACGTATACGAGTTAAAGAAGAGGATTCATGATCACCTTGGAACCCCAGCCCAATATCAAAACCTCATATATTCTGGGTATAGTTTACAGGACAGCCAAACACTCCAGCACTACGACATCTCCAATGATTCAACCATCATTCTTAATCTGCGACTGTGTGGTGGAAGTAGCGGAACCAGTTCAAAAAACACCAGCTCTTTTCGGGATGCAGTGAGAGGGAAAAAAATGGACAATAAAACAGTACCACCATCGGAGCTGCCAGGACCCTACATCGTTGAACAAAAACCAGAATCACCAACTCTACAAGTAACTATGCCAGAGGTAAATAGCATATATACAGATTTATCTAATACTGCAGTTATTTGTAGATTCAATGGCTTCTGGCCTAAATCAGATGCCCTGCATCAATGGATCTACTCAACATGGTCACCTAACTGTGAAATTTATCTCTGCCCTAAAGGGTTCTTCATAGTTAGATTTAATACAGAACAGGAAAGAGACAACATTATCAATCAGGGCCCTTGGTTCTGGGGCAGTGCCGGTCTCTTCATCACCCCCTGGTTCTCGGATTTCGATGCAGCTACAATGATAGTCTCAAAAATGCCTGTATGGGTGAGGCTACATGGACTCCCACTACACTTCTGGCATCAAAAAGTGTTAAATGCCATAGGGAACACTTTGGGGAAATTCCTAAAGATGGATGAAGAAAGAACTATCAGAGGAATCTTCACATTCGCCAGAATTTGTGTAGAAGTGGATTTGAGTGAGGGGCTACCAGATCATATCACGCTGAACTACAACAATACACAATGGATACAACAGCTTGACTACGAAAACACAGCATTCCGATGCAGGAGTTGTATGCAGACAGGGCACCTTCAATACAACTGTCCATTGGCTCGAAAGGACCCCAGGAAAAATAAGAAAACACAAAAAAAGCCAAAAGGCTGGCAGCACACAGACCCATTAGAAGAAGAGGACTTCAATGAGGACCCCACAGAGAACCAGGAGGAACCAGCCCCACAAATGGGACAAAAACAAACCCCGGTAGCGAATACCCCTTCTACTCATACGGGACCGATCATCACAGATCCGCATCAGGAGTTACAAATGGAAACAAGTGGTATAAAGAGAACTCACAGCTCAGAGGGCTCAGAATCAGACAAAGAACTACAAATAATCACAATGGAAAACCAGCTAGCAATTATCACACCCACTGCTGACTCAGGAGGATGGCGTCGGGTGGAGAAGAAGAAAGGAAGAAAAGTATAAGCTCGCTGGAACATATTCTTTTTTCTGTTACTCTGTTGTTACCTGTATTTACAGGAATTGTTCTTTGCTACCTAGTGTTATTGTCTTTGTTACGCTGCCTGTCATTGCAGGATCAGCCATTTGCATATGCCTCGGCATCTACAAAATGTCAAAATGTAATTTTTTCAATATGAATAAAATTACGACTTTTTCCTAGGGGAAAAAAACAAGTCTTTAGATATCTTTGAGTATTCAACGAAGAAGATAAAACACAATACAATGAACGAAGAAGTCTCAGATTGCTCTCGGTGAAGTCTGTCTTACATATATATCTCAAGGGTCTCTGTGTAGTCTATATTACATATGTATCTCAAGGCTCTCGGTGAAGAACTGTGTCATATATATATATATATATATATATATATCTCAGAAGTCTCGGATGAACTCTGTCTCGTCATCATCATAGCAAAGAAGTAAAGGACTGTCACAAGACAGTGCCACGAAGGGAAAGCAACATACTTGTGTTGAAGTGAAGAACTGAGGTAGCCGAGGAAGAGAAGATTTGCAGAAGCCAAGGATAGTAACAAGACAACGAAGGTGTAAGGAGACCGAAATCTGAAGGAGTACAGTGACATAAAGATAGTGCAAAGATAGAAGACTGTGGATTGAAGGTCAAAGACTACAAGGGATAGTGACAAGCATCTTGGAGGTAATCTTGAGTTAAGTTATTTTGTGAAGGGTCTTGGTATTTGTCAACTAAACATCTATAAGAAGAGATTGAAGTGTATTCCTCTCAAGAGGAGAGGTTTTAGCCCTGGCTTGAAAGCCTAAATATTGTATCACTGTCTTATTGATTTGGTTGCTATTTGATGTATGGAACACACAGTGTAATAAGGAACTAAGATAATAAGATGTACACAATTAGTAATCATGTAAGAGAATTTTGAAATAAATCATGCCCTCCCTCAATTCTCAACATTAACTTCCCAAATAGAAAGGAAGTTTGAAATCTTCTCTGGTTTTGAGAGGGAGCAAAGGAGTCTCCTTAAATAGGAGCAGGGATCTATTCTCAAATGAAAAGGAAAATAAGGATATCCTCTCTGATTGAGAGGGAGTGATGTTGGGCATCACATGTGCATTCTCTTTTTCATGTGTTAGTTACTTGACCAGGACTAACAACCATTAGTCTAAGTGAAGGCCTTGAAGAGAGAATGGTGGAGGATTGGATAAGCATCTGTGGTTTCCTTGAGGATATATCATCCAAGAAAGGAAAGGGACCAACACTCTTTGAGGATAGGACAAGTGTCCAAAATAAGAGTGGTCGAAGAGGACTGATATTCTTTGAGGATTCAGGTTTGGAAGTCCAAGATAATAATAGTCCTAAAACGACATACCTTGAGAACATTCGGATGGGGTCTGTGTCTTGTATAGAGGTAGTGCGGTATCACATGTAAAGCCTCCCAACGTAATGCTCTCAGATGAAGTTGAACTTGTCTAGTTAGGCCTCAAAGATAATGTTGGTCATAATATTGATGCTTATAGTTTGGCTTATCAATTCGACTCTTTTTATGAGAACTCTTCAGTTTGAGAATGATGTTGTATTGGTTGTACAATTATGAATACCTCCTTAGTTAAGAGGGAGTGTTGGAAATGTAACGAGTCTCTGTCTTTATAATTGTTTTTGTACCCATTTCATGCTCTTTATTGATGGTCTTCTAGGTAAAAGCACATTCTTCGTGCTTCTAGGGTTTGTTAGGTCATAGGATATATTGTCATGAGTCAAGAGAGTCAACATCATGTTTACAAGACCCTTCCGAGCAAAATATATCTTATAAAAGAATTTATTTTGAGTCTAGAAAGCCTTGGAAGCTTCAAGTTGGTTTGAGGAAAGGAATTTGACCACTTGGAAAGGCTATATAAAGGAGCAGTTCGACCTCATTTGACACTCATTGATCAACAAATTCGATCTCTCTTGAAAAGGTTCGATCTACAACTAGAAGAGACAAGGAAGGTTGAGCGAAGGTCTAGAAGGCAAAATAAGTCAAAGAAAACTTGTTTTTTGGCTCTATCTCTCTCACACGTGCAGAATTTTAGGGTTTCTGCAGCTACAAAGGAGGTTGAAACTGTAGGTTTGAGTTGCATAAGAGCGAAGTGCAATATCTTGTTGTTGGAAGAAACAATACTCGATCTTGACCTCATTGATCTTGGAGGAGCTGTCTTGGTCAAGGAAGGACTGAAGAAGCTAGACTAGGGTTTCTACAACAACTACAAGGTCGAAACTCGCAGGACGAAGTTGGATAACGAAATTGTAGGGAAGAGGCTGTGGTCAAAGTTGCAGTTAGAAGTTGGTTGATGCAGGATTGAGCTATGATAAGGTGAAGCATTGACTTGGTACTTGAAGGAGGACTTGGTCTAGGGTTTGGGTCTTGTTGTTTAATTTGAAGCAAATTCTATAAGAAGATAAGAATTTTTGGGTTTTCCCCTTGGAGGGGTTTTGCCTTGGCTTGGAGCCTAACTTCTTCTGTTTCCACTGTCTTTACTATTTCGTTCTTGATATTTGTTTGATGAAGAAGATCTAATAAAGAAACACAAGAAGAATAATAAATTTCAGAAACAAGTATTAAGGTTGACGAAATTTGGAATTAATAGCTGCGACATTGCATTTCCCAACAAATGTTCCATCAGATCAATTGTTAAAAAACAAGAGAAAAAAACACAGGTTGTTTGTAGGTGTTTTCTATGGAAATAAAAACTATTTAGCATTTGCCATGAAAATTCATTCTACTAGGGAATGTGGGTTGTTCTTGTTGTTGTTTTCCTAGAATATATGGACCCTACTTATGATGAGTTGAGGGGGACAATCCTTGAAAAGGAAAAGGTTGATATCACTATTAGATTGGAGGAGTTTAAAAGCTCATGGGAAATTGATGGATACATGTTGTTGTCTAACAATTAGATGGATGGAAAGTGTAGAACCCTCCTACATTTCTTGGTTAATTGTCTCAGTGGGACAATGTGTCATAAATCCAATGATGCATCTATACATATTAAAGACACAACATTGTTATGTGAATTGTTGGATGATTTCATTCGTGATATAGGTGTGTAGCATGTTGTGCAAGTCATAACAAATAATTATGCTTGGTATCCGTTAATTATGTGTCATTTTGTTAATTTTTCATAGGGCTACATTGTTCTTTGCTTTGATAATTGCATTTCTTTATTAATACATTAAGTTCACCCCATATCATCATTACATTATTCAGATCTACACCATTATTCATTAGCATATGCAATTATATAGAATGAACAACATCATCATCATCAATGTAGCGGAACGTAAAGGAAAAATAGAAGAAAAGCATGCATACACATAGAGACACCAAGATTGGTTCGAGACCAGGGAAAAACCCACTATAGGGAAAACCCTTGCAAATCTTCTTCTTCTTAGATCGTCGTCAAATGATTCAGTGAAAGGGAGTACAATGATCCATAACTTTATCTATGTAACAAAACAACTATGATATCCATGAAACAGATCTAATCATGCTTATAATCAAAACCCTCATTTTGATCGCTGTAATGTGATATCACAGATTGTAGTCAACTGTTGGATATTGTTGTCACTGAACGAAATCATTGGAATATTGAAATCTCATCTTTGAGTCTCGGACGCAGGTAAGAGGAGCTCTACGAGCGTCTATAGCTGTCCTGGATGCTCTCTACAGAACTGGAAGACTACGTCCAGAATAGATCTGGATGCTCCCAGGAGAATTGGATGAGGGCGTCTGGGGTCAAACATACTTCGATTTGCCTCAAACCCTAGATGCTTTCATAAGGCCTCTGTGTGAGTGTTTATGGCAGCCCGGACGCCCTCAGGACCATACTGTGCATGCGTCCGGGGACCACATTGAGCAACAGAAACCCTAGCCTCTTGAACGCTCCCATAAACACTCTGTGCCAACGTCTAGGGCTTTCTCAATGCTGTCTTGACCACTGTGTGCCAGCGACTAGGGACTAAAATGCCTAGTTCTGTGCCAACATCCATGAATAAGAAAACTCTAGATCAGTGCGAGCTTCACCCCTATGATTTTGGACCCTTGCACGAACTTCATCCGTTAGACCTATGCGAGCCAAGACAAAAGAGAAGAGTAGAAGATGGCTTGATCCCATGTGTCCAAATGAGCTCGAGGTCTCTTTTATTTATAGGCTTTCATGAGGGTCCACTTGGGGTTGAGGCTGACCTGTCCAATTTAACATGTGCTTAGGGTCGACCTAACTCAATATACATGAGTGAATAAATAAATTCAAAAATCAACTTTACCTTGTCCAAATAAGGTGATCTTTAGGTCGATTTTGGTCGTCTCGAAAAGAGGAATCAAATGCAATCATCATCTCGGTTATCTGAGTTGTCCCAAGTGGAATTTTATCGTAGTTGCAAAAATTAACACTCCCTCTCAACTAGGGAGAATTCCACCTGCCAATATCTATCCATTGGACCCTTGCACGAACTTCATCCGTTAGACCTATGCGAGCCAAGACAAAAGAGAAGAGTAGAAGATGGCTTGATCCCATGTGTCCAAATGAGCTCGAGGTCTCTTTTATTTATAGGCTTTCATGAGGGTCCACTTGGGGTTGAGGCTGACCTGTCCAATTTAACATGTGCTTAGGGTCGACCTAACTCAATATACATGAGTGAATAAATAAATTCAAAAATCAACTTTACCTTGTCCAAATAAGGTGATCTTTAGGTCGATTTTGGTCGTCTCGAAAAGAGGAATCAAATGCAATCATCATCTCGGTTATCTGAGCTGTCCCAAGTGGAATTTTATCGTAGTTGCAAAAATTAACACTCCCTCTCAACTAGGGAGAATTCCACCTGCCAATATCTATCCATCGATCAATATGCCATTCTGGTGCCTTCAAGTGTCATCACGTATCATCCTTGATCATCTTTGTCATCTAGTCATCATGCCATGACCACCTCATGTATCTCATCATCACAAATCATCAATGTACATCTCGATCTATCCCTTGCTTATTCCTGCTTATCTCTTGATTATTCCTGCTTATCTCTTGATTATTCCTGCTCGTATGCTGAACATTCTCGAATCTAGAAGAAGAATTTGTTACAGGAGGTCAGCTTAAACTACCACCCGCTATCCATCTAGTTGCTACTTGAAATCTTTGCTAGCGGGCTACCACCCGAAATATTATCATTAATCGTCATCAGAAAGCATATCATCAAGGAGCACATCCCAACCTGGAACCACATCTAGGAACACATCTTGACCCGGAATCTCATGGGGGAGCTATACATCTACAACCCCATATTGAGCAATAGGATATCCAAACACACAGGGGAGCACATCTTGACCCTGGGATCTCATCAGGGAGCTCAATCTCAACCTGGAATCACATAGGGTTATCTCAACCCATCCTATTGCCTACTGATCTTCCCATCGATGACCCTAAATAGTCATGTGGTAGAACACCTGCATCATAATCGACTTGGGTTGTACACCCCAAGTACACTCTCAACTCGTTGGCCAAACGAGGAGCGGTATTCTCGACAAGCCCAGCTTGTGGGTATGATGCCAACTGGGGTATACTCTGCAAAGACCAGACAGGGGAGCGAAGATAGGGGAGCAACATCTTCAACCCTATGGGTAACAGATAGGGGTCATACCCTATTGTCCAGAGTTCCCTCAACCCCAGGAGCCCTCTATCTCAATTCCTCACCCTGGGAGCTCAGACAGGGAGGAAGAGTTTTCTTAGTGTCCTCGATCAGCGCTGCTCTCATCATACTCAAATCTGGTATCGACTTGTCCCAATAACAGTTGTTTCCTGTTCATACAGGACATCAAATCAAATATCATGTCTAAACATAAATAATCATATAAATCTCAAAAGGATACTATAATCATCCTCCCTCTTAAGGAGGTGCCAACCACGAGCCTGAGCCTATTTCGAACAACCGACTGTCTCAATATATGATAGTATTTCGGTCCCAACTATAAATAGGGGACTTTCTGCCAATCGAATCTCACTCTATGTCATCACCATATATCCATGTCATATCCAGATCATGCTTAGACAAATCTCTAAGGAGCTTCTTCATCCCGCCTCACAGCTAGCCATGCTAGCAACATCGTACTCATCCTCAATCATACTATGGACCTCTCATCCAAGATATCATGGCAGATCTCATACTAAAGCAACATTCAAATGTGCTTAACAACAATCTCTATCAACAACTATACATCCATGCAGTCAAATATCATAGGAGATATATGTCAACCTCAAAAATAGAATATCTCATGCAAATATTTCAAAGGGTGCTTGGTGTCAACTCTATGTGAATGAAGCGGCTCACTCATGAATTTATTCAGGTTCTATGCACATCATATATATATATAGATGGATGTTCAAAATGGAACATCAATGCTTCAATCAACAGTTGGATGCCATGTCAAGTTCAACAACATCTTTGAACTTCAAATCATAGTATTCAAGGATTTGCATTTTCATTATTCAAAAACATTTTCCAATAGCTTTGTAATATAGAATTTCTTTTCTGAATTCCAAAAATTGATTCATCATGCCATGATACATCATTTCGAGCTTTAGAAGCTATCTCCCTCTGATTTAGATCATCAGAGGCTCATCACTTGTCAAGAGTAGACCATCAGGATATAAACCAAAACCATAATCAAAATCAAAGGCATACCTTGGAATTCATCATCCCGACTTCATCAGATAACTGTCAAAAATAGACATATCAGGGTTGGGGAGCTTGCTTCATGCAATGCTCTAAGCATAATGTCTTGCTAAGCCAACATTACATAAATCAACGTTGTACCATCACATCAATTGAGTCAATGTATCAAAGTTTAGAAGTTAGATCACAACCATTATCAAAGTTATCAACATCACAATATCAATTCTTTCAACCAAGAGACAGGGAGAGCTCATATCAAGTCATGACTTCATTTATTATTATGGCAACAAGTTGTTATCAACCATGCATTATCAATCCGAACTTGATTAAGTCATTCTCATAATTATAATACAAGTCATTTGTGTCACTATGTGCAAATGCATACACCAAGGATGAGTCATGCAGGTTCCATTTTCATGCTGAATCACAACTATCATTACCTCAACCATTGTGCTAGGAACGAGGAGGCCAATTTCCGAATACCCACATAGAATTGACATCAGGGAAAATCAACAATTGTCAAATCAGATCATTAGACATCAGGTCAAGTCCAAATTTGCTATCGTAGAGAGATCTATAGTCAAAGCATATCTTAATCATCGATTCAAAGTTATTGTCACTAAAGAATGCTCATCTATACCAATCAGCCAAATCATGCCAAACTCTTGTAGCACAAACTAGTGACGTATCTATATGTATGTCCCAGTCACTTGCAAAAACAAGTTCAGTCTGCATGTTCATGTTATGGCAAACATTCAAGCTTTTCCTGCTTCCAGATCTTGTTATCTGCAACACATTTGTGGAACTGACATCTTCCAGGTGACCATCCAATTTCATGCACAATACTTCATTTTTATGTGATCAACAATTTAACCCAACAACTTTAGAAATTAGATTACAGTGGTAGAATATGTCAGAGACACCTTGATTTAGAGTTCAGACAACTTCAAAAAGCTTCAGATGATGGTCAATTGTAGTCAAACCCCTGGACGCTCCCTTCAGGTTAGCATGGGAGCGTCTTTAGCTGCCTGGACGCTACCTGGGCCTTAGCATGTGTGCGTCCAAGGACGATAGTTCCTAGTTCAGTGCTTGCGTCCAGAGAAGAAACCCTAATTTCTGTACAAGCTTCAGATCTTAGACTTTGGTACAGATCAATCATGTCAGATGCACATAAATCAAACTTCAACTATACATAATGCAAATGCCAAATAGTAATAAGAGTAAGAATCTTGAGAAAAGATTCTCCCTCTAACTGGGAATCTATGTCATCAATCTGTCTCTACTCAAGCAACAACAAATTTGTTAGATCATAAACATATATCTATCATGGCTATCAACATCATGACATCAACCTTTCATCAAAGGTTAGACTCAAAGCAGTAGATAGTTGCAACATCATATCTCAGAGATTATGAACACAACAACACTTTCTATCAAGTCACTCCATTAATTGAGGACATTTAGTTTAAACATATCATCAAGATTCTAGACATGACCACAGGTAGTAAGGGATCTAGAATATCAGTCTCATAGTTATACCTCTAACATCAAGGCTACCATGCTTATCATGATCAATGAGATCAAGTTAGGTCATTCAATAAAGCTTTACCAAAACAACAAGAGATTCAATCTCTCTCTCCATGTGCTTTCATCATGCTTATCACAAGCATTATTAGCAGACTCATGTATAGGAGTCAATGAGCTATCCTTCTATATGAAATCCATCATGACAAGTATGAAGAGTATCATTTACTAAATTCAAGGTGATAGCCTTCTTTATATGATCAAGATGTCCAACAGATGGATGTTAGCCAAACATCAAGTGTATCAATGTATCAACATTAGATAACCTCATAGAATTCAAGAAGATCAAAATGTTCAACACCAAGTGCATCATTTCATCATAGGAAACATAGATCCAAGTCACTTTCATATGCATGTATGAGCCATCAAAGAAAGAGACATTCTCATCATACCTTAGGGCTTACCGAGCCATCCAATGTTACAGCTGAAATACAACATACCATGCATACCTTGTGGTATTCAAATACCTGTGCACCTTTTCATTAGACATAGGCCGCTTGAAGCACTTGTCACCTTTTCATCAAGTACCTCTTTACCTCTTTCCAAATCTAGATTTTCTTTCCTGCATCTCAAATGATCCTCAAGAAAGATCTACTCATCCCATCTCGTCAAGGAGGTTAGAAACATCCATATGCTCAAATACATATGCAAGAAGTATAAGTAATAAACATAATCATCAGATCCATAGGTGCATCATAAGTTAAGAAATACTTATCTTCAATGAGAGGTGATCCTCTCCCTCTTGAACCAACCTTCAAGAGCCATCAATGTCCATGGTCCATATACCAATGTTGCCTTCAATTATCCAACCAGATCTGCTAGGGATTATCCCATCTAGGGCTTCATCAAATCTTTGTCAAGTGCTTGAGCATCTTCACATTGACTAGCTAGGTTCCATATCTCATATTTTTCTCTCCAACCCTAACCTCATAGAATCCATCAAACCCTAACAATCAAGTTGCCTAGGGTTTTCTTCAAACCCTAGAATTATTTTAGGTCTCTACCATCCACTTCTTGCTTCCATCAAAAGTGTCATCATCGGGGTGATTGAAACAACAAAATGTATAGCTTGTTGACTTTAAATTGCAAAATACTCAAAAGGTATTTGTAATAATAATTTATTAATATATATAAAATGTACAAGATGAGAATTGTTATAATGAGGCCCTACTTATATACCTAGGCAGGTGTCCTTTCATGACTGGGCATGTCTTTTAGACATGCCTTTTCAGTTAACCTCATGACTAGTTAACATAATCATTATTTTGATTATTTAATATTTACATTATTTATTTTTATTTTATTTTATATAATTTATATTTGTAACATTGCCTTCCTCTTCGAAAAGCTTTGTCCTCGAAGCTTATTCGCTAATAATTCCTTCCTTGCCTATGTCTTTCGGTATGTGTAAGTCATCAGTGCTATTGTCTTAGAACCAAGGTTTTTCGATTTCTCCTTCAGATTTTTTTTTAATTAATTAAATTATATAATTAAATTAACTTATATTATTATATACTTCAATTATATAACTTATAAACGGTATGACGGATTGAGCTGTGACCGAAAGGTCACGCCATTTGATCTTGATGATTGGCTTGAACGATTGACCACGACACAAAAAGGCGACACAAAAAGAATAAAAGGTGACACAAAAATAACCTTGTCAAAACAATTGTCGGCCTGCTAGGCATCATGTGATCGTAGGTACAGACCAGCCATCGGATGGTAGTGTCCAGTTTGTTGGGTAGCGGGTGAACGGATGGTGGGACAGGCACAAAACGGGAGCAGATAGGAGAATGGGCCTTCAAGAATTCTCATAACATCTTTCAGAGTGATTGTATTCATGTATTGACCTTGAGCTTTAAAATTTCTGTCAAACAATATCTTTCTAATGTCTCGTACCTTAACTGTGAGAAGTTCTGATCTCTTTGGAACTCCTTTCAAAACTTGACAACCATCACTCTCAACACGTATGATTACACCAATGCTCAAATGATCACCAATTATCATGACGTTGATATCGTATTTTAACTAAGCTTATTTCTTAAAAATCTTTTGAAAATTGCTAAAGACGCATGGAGGGTCGCTGCAACATTGCCTCGGAATGTCACGGTGTGGTCTCTGCGCAAGGGTTTCATATTTTACAATGAATTCTTCTATTTGACTATGTTCCTCTGTAGTAGTTTCCTCCACAACGTTTTCCTCACCTGTCCCCTTCGCAGTGGCTTCCTCAAAAGTTACCTCAACAATTTCCACAACATATTCCCTACCAATTTCTGGAAATGGAATGGATGCACAATACTGATAGTACCCATTTTCATCGTACGAAAATTTTGAGACAAATGGGCTTTAGAAATCACATATTCACCCCAATATTTGTGACCATAACGCTCTAATATAGGTCGAGCATCAAAGGAAACATTCCCCTTGTTTCTTTGGAACTTTTTCATTTTTCTATGACTGGTGTTTATCACCATTGCATGTAACTTCAAAGGGCTCCTAGAATCCTTCTATAGCACAAGCCGTGCTTCTACAAAAACTTCAATTATGACTTGACAAGCACGTCGCTAGCGTTCACCTCTGCCAACTTCCTCAACTCGAACATATAAAACATGGGCTTTTTGTGGACTTCCTCGCATGAGTGTCAAGCCTTCCACAGTCACTGCAATAGGGTGACCTTCCAAAGCCTCCTTTACTTTTGGTGAAACATTTCTCAGAATTTTAGCTACTGCAATTTCTTGCACCTGCGTAAAAATGTCCTTTGAAACATCAAATAGACCCTTTTCAGCCCGCACAACAGCTGCACCATTCGCAACATACACATTGCATGGCCTTTGTGCCACTACTTTACAATAAAGTTCTCTAGCTTTTTCAAGATGTGTGGCCTCCAACTTTGAATTCTTCTTCTCATTATGAACTACTGCAAAATAATTCCAATTCCCAAGTGAAAGATTGGCATAAGAATCCTTGCCCCCTGTCACGTCTTGTGCAATTCTAAATGTTTCCTTTGCTTTCAGCCAAGCATCTACTTTTAACTCCATGTTGCCAAGCATAGATAAAGAATTGGATGATTTTCATCCACCTTGAGCGCACTCCCAATTAGTTCTGAACTTAGTTGAACATTATTTCGAGCCCAAGTCATGGCTGCCGTCGTAGGTACCCATCATCATAATTAGAAAACTTGAATAAGATCAGCCTATATAAAATACTTTCTTTTTCTGATTCGTGGAATTCTTCAAACAGTCTAGCCTGATTGAAATGTGTAGTAACTTTCTCCCAAGGCAACTCAAGTGAAATTCCATCTTCTTCTAGTTGATGGAAGAAATCCGTATCTTTGAACTGTGCAGGGAAAACTGCAGAATCAACATTGGCGCAATGTATTCATCCATTGATGAAGTCAACCCAAACACCATCTCCTAATGCGCCTCTTGGTTGTCCTTGCGCTCTTTCCATAATTTTTAAGAAACTAATAGAATTACCAGTCTTACAGTGTACATATACATTGAGATCACAGAGAACACATTTTCTTTTAAAATCGTCACCATTATTAAATGTAATGTTTTGTGCTTATTCTCATCATGTTTTTCTTTCTCCTCTTTCCCATAATCCACTTTTTTTTTTAAATATGTCATAAAAAATATCTTCTTTTTCTTCTACCACATTTTCCTCTTCGTCCTCGTCAATGTCTTCTTCTACATCTTCCTCATGGTTAGATATTGTTCATCCTCTTGTTTCTCAAGATAGTTCTCATCCACATCATCTTCATCTGGGTCATCATCTTGATCTCCATAATCTTCATCGACATAATTTTCATATTCATCATTATCTATTACATCTTCATTCTCATTATCATCATTTTGATCAAAATCTTCTCCTCCTGCTTCACCTTGTTTTGTTTCTTCATTGTTGCTATCATCTTCCTTATTATCGATTTCCTTTAGACGTTCTGTAACTTCTGCACATGATTTTTTTAATCGTTGAAATGCTTCTTGAATTTTATAAACTACTCAATGAATTCAGGGCGAAAACCTAACGACATATTGTGCGGTGGATAACGTTCAAAGACTCGCATGGCTCTGATACCACTGAAACAACAAAACTTATAGCTTGTTGACTTTAAATTGCAAAATACTCAAAAGGTATTTGTAATAATAATTTATTAATATATATAAAATGTACAAGATGAGAATTGTTACAATGAGGCCCTGCTTATATCCCTAGGCAGGTGTCCTTTCATGACTGGGCATGTCTTTTAGAAATGCCTTTTCACTTAACTTAATGACTACTTAGCATAATCATTATTTTGATTATTTAATATTTATATATATATATATATTTTTTTTTATATAATTTATATTCGTAACAATGATGCCCGTGACTTTTCTTTAGCCCAGCTCTGATACCATGTTAATTTTTCATAGGGCTACATTGTTCTTTGCTTTGATAATTGCATTTCTTCATTATACATTAAGTTCACCCCATATCATCATTACATTATTCAAATCTACATCATTATTCATCAACATATGCAATTATATAGAAAGAACAACATCATCATAATCAATGCAGCGGAACGTTAAGGAACGATAGAAGAAAAGCATGCACACACATAGAGACACCAAGATTGGTTCGAGACCAGGGCAAAAGCCCCTATGGGGAAAACCCTTGCAAACCTTTTTCTTCTTAGATCATCATCAAATGATTCAGCAAAAGAGAGTACAATGATCCATAACTTTATCTATGTAACAAAACAACTATGATATCCATGAAACAAATCTAATCATGCTTATAATCAAAACCCGCATTTTGATGGTTGTAATGTGCTGTCACAAACTATAGTCAACTGTTGGATACTGTTGAACACTGCTATCACTGAGCAGAATCTTCGGAATATTGAAATCTCATCTTTGAGTCCCGGACGCAGGGAGGAGGAGTTGTGCAAGTGTCTATAGCAATCCTTGACACTCTCTGCAGAACTGGAAGACTGTGTCTGGAACAGATCTGGATGCTCCCAGGTGAACTGGATGAGGGCGTCCAGGGTCAAACATACTCAGATCTGCCTCAAACCCTGGACGCTCTCATAAGGCTTCTGTGCAAGCGTCTATGGCAGCCCGAACGCTCTCAGGACCATACTGTGCGTGCATCTGGGGACCACACTAAGCAACAAAAACCATAGCCTCCCGGATGCTCCCATAAACACTCTGTGCTAGTGCCTAGGGCTCTTTGGATGCTGTCTTGACTACTGTGTGCCAGTGTCTAGGGACTAAAATGCCCAGTTCTGTGCCAGTGTCTAGGGACTAAAATGCCCAGTTCTGTGCCAGTGTCCATGAATTAGAAAACCCTATATTAGTGCGAGCTTCACCCTTGTGATATCAGACCCTTATGCGAACTTCATCCGTCAGATCTGTGCAAACAAAGACAAAAGAGAAGAGTAGAAGATGGCTTGATCCCATGTGTCCAAGTGAGTTTGAGGTCTCTTCTATTTATAGGCTTTCATGAGGGTCCACTTGGGGTTGAGGCCGACTTGTCCAATTTAACATGTGCTTAGGGCCGACCTAACTCAATATACATGAGTGAATAAATAAATTCAAATTTAAGTTTCGCTTGTCCAAATAAGGTCATCTTTAGGTCGAGTTTGGTTCTCTCGAAAAGAGGAATCTAAAGCAATCATCATCTCAGTCATCTGAGTTGTCCAAAGTGGAATTTGACCACAGTTGCAAAAATTAACACATCTAGTATCATGTTAATGGAGATGCACTCCACATTGTTTTGGGCTTCATGTGCCACATGTTGCATTGCTTTAATTCTTGAGGATATGGACAAAATTTACTATATCAAGGATGTGATTGAATCGATTAGGGGCATCAAGGAATTTATATAGAATCAAGTTTTAGTTCTTAGACCAATGAAAAAATTCATAAGAAACAGGGAATTGTTGTATCCTACCTTCACGTTTCCACCTACTTGATTTACTGAGTCTCTCCTTGGTTTTATGTTAGAAGTGAGGAGGACGTTTATTTCAAATGAGTGGTATGCTAGTATGTTTAGCAAGAATTAGGAAGGGCAAGCTTTCTAAACTAATGTATCAAAATTCTTTTAGGAAGGATTAGAGAAGATAAGTTTATAAATGTCCAACAAATGATCAAAAGTAGGTCAATAAATGACTTAGCATGCAAGTGGTGATACCTAGTGATAATGTGAGGGCCACTCCTATAAAAGAAAAATGCAAAGATAATTTATAAGATCTAAGCTGAACTATTTCAAAGCGAAAAGGAAATACAATATTCCAACATAGAATACAAGGAAAAGAGCCTCAAGGTTCCAAGTGCCTATTGCCAAGTGAAGGAGGAAGGGGTGTCCTCCTTTGAGGTCAAATGTGAAACTCTCCTATCAGTCAAGGGCATATAAAAGAATATTAGTGTATATGATTGGTTGGAAGAGATGGATCTAGTTTGGGGTATGTCTCTTTGGCTAGAAGAAGTGATTCGTTGTTAGAATTGGGGAAGGAGGGTTGCCTTTGATTTAGTATAAATTGTCTCATGGGGTCTCATTATCAAGGTTCAGATTACACCTTGGTGTTTGAAAATTATAGGGGTTGAAATGGTGTTGCTCTTTGCCTATCTCTTGGTGACCCTGTCCATTGGGAGTACCAGGAAGAAATATGTAATCCTTGTAGTGTCTGATTGAGTGGGGGTGTTGAGAATGTGCAATCTAAATTTGAAGGCCTCCCCTAAGTATAATGCTAGGTAACTCTTAGTCTAGATATCTAAGAAGTGGACGGGGTTATTTGATTCTTTGAACATGCAATGGAACTGACCACATATGTCTTATTACTGGGGCATCTAAATATAATGTGTTCCTTTGTTTGTCTCCTGTTTATTGCAGATCTGGCATAACCTGTCCCCTAAGCCCCTCGCATGTTTTGATTCTGAGATTCTACTTGATGAGATGGCCCCCCTATGCCAGGGAGCCTGACATTCTCCAATTCATCCCATGTCGCCGTGGTTGGTAGCTCAAGTGGTTGGGAGCACTATTTTTCTCACATCCACACGGGTTCATTTCCAAGGGACATGTTTTTTCTGCTGTGATAAGGCTTGAAGAGTAGGCATCCCCATCCATGGGACATCTCTGCTCTTTGCCAAGTCATAAGTTACTGGTATATCTGGCTTGCAGGCCATTGGATATACTCTTGGTGTTATAGTGCAGCCAGAAGATTTGATACTGGGCCTGGCCAAGATTACTCCAACATGTTACCGATTCACCATGGTTAAAATAAAGAAAAAGCAATTCATTCCATACAAATTCATCATTCTGCAATGTAAATACCAAATTCAAATTTGTACATGATATAAACCAGTTAAGTCTAATCTCAAAATGGTGCTGACTTGCCAGGCTTGACCACGACTTGATTGATTCACAAATCTTGGTATCAAGTTATTCCGAGCTTTGCTGAATTATTCCAAAGTGCCAAGTCACTGCCGAGTCATTCCTAATTCTAAGTCTGACAAACTTGATTTATATATTCTCCTGATCACCTGGATCAGGAGCTGTGGAATAAAATAGTGCTAAATTTGGGGAGCAGGCCATTTGCTAAATCATCTTTAAAATCTATGTTTTCAGAAATTAACCTATAGGAGTTTGCTATACGGTACCATACAAATGCCATAGCTATTTCAGGAGCTGCGTTCTAAGGTTAGCAAACCAGGACTGATGATCAAACACTACAGATTACGTAGGTTTTCTTCACTGTCGTTTTTGTGGGCAAATATCTAATTAATAACAATCATATGCTTACTACCTATGTGAAAAGTTAAAAGAATGTGGTAATTCTCTATCATCCTTTATAACAACTTATAAATTATTTTGAGGCAAAAGCCATTCTGTACCTTCTTTACAGAAAACTGTTTCGGTTCTATCATCCTGTTTTTACATTCTGTTCTAATGTGCTTATGGTATGTATCTCAGACACACAGAAGGGAACTGGCATTTTTCTATCATATTTCTTTGTATGTT
Organism: Pinus tabuliformis; assembly: GCA_031772625.1. Taxonomy (NCBI): domain Eukaryota; kingdom Viridiplantae; phylum Streptophyta; class Pinopsida; order Pinales; family Pinaceae; genus Pinus; species Pinus tabuliformis. Next base: position 1,149,315,502 of record CM062820.1, on the reverse strand, counting down.
ATCGGCATATATATTCATGTTGACTATTAGATATTTCTTCAACAGCTACTGGGAATACCGACTATCATGTCTTTGCTAGCTACTGAATGCTAAATAGAGCAGCTTGAAAGTTACCTAATTTAGTGGGTTCCTAGGCCTTCTGCTGCAAATAGTTTTCTTTTGTCCGTTCTAACAGAACTCCATGTTTGAGTAGTTTGGCCATCTTTAATGTTGCGTTTGGGTAGTTTGGTCCCTTATTATGTTGGTCGTCTGCATAATAATATACAACCTTTTGTCCCCGGATGCGGGTGTTCGCTAGACATGTGGCTCACAAGGCTCGTCCAAAGGGCAGGTGTCCGCCCGGACGAGCCAAGCATGACGGAAGGACACGCATTCATTCCACCACCCTGCAGCATTTAAGGAGGGGAGTAAAGAAGGTTGACAGAGGAGTCCTGTCGACATTCAAGGCGAGTCTTGAGAAGCGTATCATGGCGCTTCATAACAGCATTCTCCCAGACATTCTTCCGCCATTCCTTCCTGCAACTGTTTCGTTCTCGCCGGAGGTGACGGAGGTTCTGAACTTTGATTGTGAATGTGGGTGTGTTGCTGCGGAAGAGTGGGGCAATTGGCAAGCTCACAAGCATGCCAATTGCGCCTCTGAGAATTTGGTTACGCCTCTCTGTATGCGTCTTTCGTTAGCTCCTGCTCTGGCTTTGTTAGAAGGTGAGAAGACTCAGAGCTTCAGCTCGTATCTGCGTCCTTTGTTAGAAGGTGTGGAGGCACAGAGTCTCAGCTCTCAATCAAACATTAAGAAAGAGGGTCAAGGCTCTGCTGCCACTGCTCTCGGCAATTGGGAAACTCAGACCTGGTCTGGCAGTATTTCTAAGCCGACAACACTGTTTCACTGTGGAATTGAGCGCTCTGCTCATAAGACCAGTATGCATCGCACTCGGGAAGAGGCAGCGGCGGCAGGGGTGGATATAGTGGCAGAACCCCCTCGACTTCTTCCTCAATTGAGGAAACCTCTGAACGCAGAAGGCCGAGGGGTAGGCCCCCGGGCAGAGGCAGATTGGGGGAACCTCCTGCGCGCATGGATTGTGGGCACACGGAACACCCAATGGTGAGATACCGCCTCCCCTGCACCTTAGCCAATTCTACTTTCTTTGTGACTGTCTCTGTTGAGCATTGTAGCAATCCCTGGGAAGATGAGGACGACAACCCTCGGGCCAACCCTCCGCGTGTTCCTGGGATCGTTCCCATGGTGGATATGGAATTCCCTGCTGTTGAGATGATGCGGCCCTTACATGACCCGGGAGCGAGCCTGAGAGAGCCTGTTGGTGACTCAGACGCTGGCCCAAGCGACCGTGGAGCGCGCAACCTTGGCAAGGCTATCCTACAGCCTCCACGCTGCAAGGCAGAAGATGAGCCGCAGACCACTGACGAAGATTGACATGCCCAGCTCGCACTCCAGGTTCTACAGCAAGAATTTTTCTCAGTCTGCTTCCTATGCGGTTATATATGAGTCTGTCACTCTGTCTCTATGTAATTGTGTCGGTTTTATGTTATCTCTGTTCTGTGTCGATGTTCTGCAAGTGTTTATGTCCATGTGTCAGCTGCATGAATGTGGCCCTAAGTCTTTATCCATGTGTCCTCTGTCCATGTGTCCTCTGCCATTCTGGCAAGAATTCTCAAGTGTCTACTGTCTGTCCACGGACAAATTTTACAGGGCCGAGGCCCTGTTGTAATTTTCACAATGTAACTCTGCTCTTGATGTAATATAATAGTTTAGTATTACTTAGAAAAAAAAAAAATATACAACCTTTTGTGGTTTTGTTCACAAGAAAGCTCCTGGAGATACAATTTTATTGTGGTATAACATGCATACATGTTAGATGAATGTTAAGCCTATGATCCATCTTTGAATTTATGGTGTTATGCAATTTGTATTTTATATCCACATTCTTGCTTAGTTGTACTATTTTAGTCGTTGTTTTCAAGAAATTAAATTATAGATCTGCGATATCAGGTTCTTTTCTTTCACGTTTCAATTTTGGAAAAATCATCTAAATGCAACAAAGACCTTAGGAAAGCACTATTAAGAAAGTCCTTCATAGGCATTTGAGGTTTCTTTCTTATATTTTCAGGATGGAAGTTGAAGCAGATTACATAGGATTACTTTTGATGGCATCAGCTGGATATGACCCACGTGTGGCATCCTCTGTTTATGAGAAACTTGGAAAACTTTCTGGTGATTCAGTAATTAAAAACTATTTGTCTACGCACCCATCTGGAAAGAAAAGAGCAGAGCTTCTTAAACAAGCAAAGGTAATGGAGGAAGCACTCGGTATTTACAGAGAGAGAATATCAGGGCGTGGAATTGAAGGGTTTTTATGAGATTTTAACATGGTTTAGATATGGTACGTTTGTAAGTTGTTCTGGACACCGATTTGTCTACCTTAAAGTTGATGCCTTACATAATAAAGATGCCCTGTGAAGAAACCATTTAAAGTGCCCATTTAATGTGCTGCCCAAGAAACGCACGATTTTCACAGGCTGTTTCATTCATTAAATACCTTTATCAAACTGTTTCGGCTGTTTGTACAAGCTGTTTGTACGTGAAGAATTGTACAAGCTTTGGAATTTGTAATAAGATCCTCATCTCTTAATTTTTTTTTTTAATTATAAATGCTTTCATCTTGTGCTTTTCATTCAACCTCAAGGGCACACTTTGTGCCATATATGAACATACTTTCTCAAAGTGTGATTAGTGAAGTCCAGCGATGCTGCATTCTAATGGATATAGATTTGTTTGATACCATATGGATTTGGTATGCTCTCAGTTATTTCCTAGAACTATTCCCGCCTTTATGGTATTGTTCCTACATCATTCAAATTTTATGTTCCCCTGTTTGGTGAAGCTTAGAAGCATGTATTGATTTGTGAAATATCAATGACTTTGTTGTAAGTCACACGGTGTCTTTGTAAATAGAAAGAGTAGAGGTTTGTTGTGTTTTAATTGATTAATTGATGTTTTGTATCTTCCAAAAAGGAAATTTTCTCAAATGAATGATTTTATGCATACTGATATGATATTGATTTAGTGTTAAATTTAGTAGTCAAATAATATCAATGTTCTAGTATTGAGTTCCCATGCGAGTATATAGTTAATTTTGTGTAATCTTATTTGGTGATATTATATTCTCAGAAAAGGCTTCAATTATTTAATGCCTCCAACGAACGAGCAACTGCTAATTCTGTTGATGTGATTGTGTTTGGATTAATATTGTTTTTGTGCTGCAATTATTGGGATGGGTGCCATCCTTTTCTAGGACTTCTCTTGAGCCTGCAGCTGCCCATGCAAGTCCCCCAATTCCATCATGGTTACCAGTAATCAAACCAGCATTTGCAAACCCTTTTCGTGGGTTGTCTACAGCTGCGTTCCTTGTTGCCCCTCATATCTTGCGTTTCACAGAAGTGTCCAGTGGCTCCCGACCTTTAATTCTGTTCAGCTCAGCCCCTTCAGTGCGCTTTTAAGGATTTACGAAGGTAGGAAAGCCTCTTCTCTGGCCTTTGGCAGAAATTAATATCCACAAAGTTGGAATATTCATGTAGAAAAATCAGAGATAGTCAGGGTACTTCTAGTTTCCTTGGACCGGAAAATACACGTTGGATTGAATTTTCTTATTATTTTTTGTTCTATAGAGTTTTGTTTCTTGTTTACTTTGAAAACCTAGAAGATAAGTGGTGTATTGGGCCATGGTTTTCCAAATCGGATTTCCAAACCTAGAAGATAGTGGGGGGCGGGGGTGTTTTGGGCCATGGTTTTGCAGATTCGGAATTTCTAAAACCTTGGTTCCCAACATTTGAGTAGAAATGAAACCCTCAAAGATCGATTTTAACCACAAACATAATTGTGTACCCACAGAAAATTGCGGACTAGTCAACTGTAATTTTGCAATGCCTGGTTTCAAAATTGAAGTTGGGGAAGATTGCAGTTGAAAATTTATTTAAGTTTGCGTGCTTTTGCAATCACGATCCATTGCCTAAAAGGCATAAACTAGCTTGCAAATAATTTCATGAAAACTTCACTTTTTTTTTCTAATTTTGGATTAGTTTGGTATCAGAGCATGGTTTTTGTGAAGGTTTGACATAATTTGCAAGGGTTTTGAATGCTTACAAGGTCTAAATTGAGAAAAGAAGAAGGAACATTTGAAGAACTTAACCCTCGAATTGGCTCAATGAGGCCACAGATACCACAAGTCATGGCACATGAAGAAGGACAAGGACAAGAGTGTTGGACTTTAGATAAACCAACGCTCCCCGTGTGTTTGATGACATGGACTAACCGCCTCTCGTGGATCCTTATCTCTGGCGATGCAATTGTTGATTAACACTTGCGGGTTTTGGTCTAACGATAATCGTGATTCCCAACAAGTGGTATCAAAGCGTAGGTCACGAGTTCAATACACACCTGACTGGCGTTGGTGGGGAGATCGTTGGGCATTGGATAAACCAATGCTCCCCGTGGTGTTTTGGGCCATGGTTTTGCAGATTCATAGTTCCTAAAACCTTGGTTCCCAACATTTGAGTAGAGATGAGGCCCTCAAAGATCGATTTTGGGAAAAGTGGCTAGAACCACAAACATAATTGTTGTGGTACCCACAAAAAAATTCAGACTAGTAAATTGTAATTTTGCAATGTCCGGTTTCAAAATTGAAGTTGGAGAAGATTGCAGTTGAAAATTTATTTAAGTTTGCATGCTTTTTCAATCACGATCCATTGCCTAAAAGGCATAAACTAGCTTGCAAATAATTTCATGAAAGCTTCAATTTTTATTTTTATTTTAAATTTTGGACTAGTTTGGTATCAAAGCATGGTTTTTGTGAAGGTTTGACATAATTTGCAAGGTTTTTGAATGCTTACAAGGTCTAAATTGAGAAAAGAAGAAGGAACACTCGAAGAACTTAACCTTCAAATTGGCTCAAGGAGGCCACACACTCCACAAGTCATGGCACATGAAGAAGGACAAGGACAAGAGTGTTGGACATTGGATAAACCAACACTCCCCGTGTGTTTCGCGACATGGACTAACCGCTTCTCGTGGAACTTTATCTTTGGCAATGCGATTGTTGACTAACACCCACGGGTTTTGGTCTAACGATAATCATGATTCCCAACAAGTGGTATCAAAATGTAGGTCACGAGTTCGAAACACACCTGGCTCGCGTTGGTGGGGAGATTGTTGGACATTGGATAAACCAACCCTCCCCGTGTGTTTCACAGCATGGACTAACCGCTTCTCGCGGATCCTTATTTCTGGTGATGTGATCGCTGACTAACACCTACGGGTTTTGATTTAACGACAATTGTGATTCCCAACAAAGAGCTAATGTTTGAGGATGAGAGAGCTTTAAAAAAGTTTTCTTTGATATGACTGAGATGGTGAAAGTGTTGTACAATGAGAGAACAACATGGTTGCAAGGAGAAAGTTCTAATAAACCAAAAGGTGATGGTGGTAATGGGAGCAAGCCTCCTCCTCCTCCTCCTCCTCCAGCTCCATCTTCACCTCCATCCTCACCTCCTTCTTCACATAGATCTACTCCTCCTATATCTCCAAGAGGACATACTAAGCCTCCTTTGCTTAAGCTTGATGTCAAGTTTGAATTGCCAATGTACAATGAAGTAAATGTTGAAAAATTGGATAATTGGGTTCGTCAAATTGAAGTCTATTGCAGGATTCAAGATTGATAATTATGTCACAAAGATCCAACTTGCTTCTCTTTGCTTGGAAGGTGCAACTGTCATCTGGTGGGAGGCAAGAACTCAAAAAAATTTGAAGAAAAGTGGTAAAATTATCTCTTCTTGGAATCATTTTATAACTGCATTAAGAAGACAATTTTATCCATCAGCTTACATGCAAAAAGCAATTATGGATTGGCAAAATTTTAGACAAGCTAAATGTTAGAGTATCCAAAGTTACACACAAGAATTTAGAAAAAGAGCTTTAACCTTGGGTGTTGATTTGACCCCACAAGATACTCTCCTGAGTATATAGTTAGATTACATGGTTATTTGAGACATACCATACTCATGTTTAATCCCACCAATCTAGATGAATTATGTGTTCAAACAACTCATTAGAATCAAGTGGCACGAATGTTCCTCAAGAGTCCAACAAGAAACCTTTTAAATATGGAGATAAAGGAAAGGGGAAATTTAAGGGCAAAGATAAGAATAACGCTACTGCCAAGAAAGAGGGAGAGAAACTTACTTGTAAACATTGTTCAAAAGATGGCCATGATGAAGACCATTGCTAGAAATTACATCTAGAAATGAGACCAAAGAAGTTCAATAACAAGGGGAAACAAAAGATTGCTGCTACAACTCAACAAGATCTAGGATCCGATTTAGGTGATGAAACCAAAATCCCAACCACAGGAATGAAAGGTATAGCTTCTAATGCAAGCACTAGGTCTTCTAGCAAGCCTGTTGAATCTCAAAATGATAAATTAAGAAGTGAACTTTTTCATAGAAGGGTCGTTACAAAACATAGAAAGGTTGATAAATTATTTTATAGTGGATCTCAAGTCAATCTAATCTCTGAAGCAATTGTCAAGAAACTTAATTTAGAGACTACACCTCATGCAAAACCTTACTCTTTGGGTTGGGTATGTGATGATGCCAAATTTCAAGTGACAAGAAAATGTAAACTCAAATTTTCCATCACTGCTAATTTTGTAGATGAGGCAGAGTTTGATGTTGTACCACTTGATATTTGTGGGATTGTCTTAGGGAATCCATATTTATATGACCGAAAAACCATATTCTATTGTTATGAGAACAAATATCATCTTTTCAAAGATGGAGTTGAGGATATTGTTAGAGCACATCGCAAGAAAATGAACTTATCTTTTGTTAGTGCAGGTCAAATGAAAAGTTTTGTGAGTGCTAGTAAGAATTTTGTGTTGTTGATGATTAAAGCTAAAGATATCGCTGAATTTGAAACTTTCTCAGGATGTGATGTGACTCTAAACTCAAGCATTAATTAGTTGAAGTTGTTAACACTTATGACAAGATGTTTCAGGAACCTGAAGGGTTACCTCGAAAAATATAAATCCAACATGAGATACAATTGCAATAGGATGCACCACTTTCGAATATTGGCATGTATAGAATGTTAGTTTTGGAGAATGCAAAGATTAAGAAGCAAATTCAAGCGTTGCTTGACAAAGGGGTCATCAAACCTAATACATCTCCTTGTGGATCTCCTATTGTTTTGGTTCCGAATAAATATGGTACATGGCGCATGTGTGTGTATTTTCGAGCTTTGAACAAGATCACAGTAAAGAATCACTATCCTCTTCCTCGCATTGATGATTTGTTAGATCGGTTAAAAGATGTTGTTTATTTTAGTAAGTTAGATTTGAGAAACAATTATTATCTGAAAAGGATTGCTAAAGATGATATTTGGAAAACTCCTTTCAAGACAAAAGAAGGTTCGTTTGAATGGTTAGTTATGTCGTTTGGGCTTTGTAATGCACCTGCCACATTCATTAGAGTTATGAATGATGTATTGCGACCATTCCTTGATGATTTTGTCATAGTCTACTTGATGATATTTTGATTTTCAATAAGACTTGTGAAGAGCATGTCAAGCATGTAAAGCAAGTGCTAGATGTCTTGAAAAAGGAAAAGTTGTATACGACGATGTCTAAATGTGAATTTGGGAAAATCTCTTTGGTTTACTTGGGTCATATTGTACGAGGTGGTGAATTGAAGATTGTGAATTGGCCTAAACTCAACAATGTAACAGAAGTTAGGAGCTTTTTGGGAGCAACCCATTATTGGAAAAAAATTATCGCTAACTTCTCATTCATTGCAGCACCATTACATGCTGTGATAAGTTTGAAGCAAGTCTTTTAGTGGGGAGGCAAGCGACAAAAAACCTTTGACACTTTGAAAGAGAAAATCAGTACAACACCAGTTCTAGCACTTAGAGATCTTAAGCAACCATTTGAAATCCAAACTGATGCAAGTGAATATGCTATGGGAGTAGTTTTGATGTAGCATGGTAAGCCAATATGTTATTATTTTGAAACCTTTTCCAATGTAGTGATTAACTATCCAACTTATGATAAAGAGTTGTATGCTTTTGTACAAAGTGTGAAGAAATGGAAGCATTATTTGATGGGCAAAGAAATGATTATTCATACTGACCATCAACCTTTGCAATATTTACAATCACAAACCAAGCTACAACAAGCTAGACATTTCAGATGGATGGGATTTCAACAATAATTTCATTTGGTAATCATGTATAAGAAGGGTATATACAACAAAGTTGCAAATATTTTATCAAGGCCTATTGTTAATGCATCTGTCATTCTTAAGTATAACTAAATTATACATGAAAGTTATATTGAACAATATGTTCAAGATGAAGATTTTAAAGATGTTTATGCAACTTTGAGTCAAGGCAATCATGTTGAATGTTGATTTGTGGTAACATCAAATGTGCTCTAGCCATCAAAATTGGTAGAAAGGGTAAGACAAATAAGATCTCCAAAACCTAGAAATTGTTTTGGGAAATTCCATCTAGTTGGAGAGATATTAAAATAATTAATATTTTTAATGAAGTTCCTAAGTCTAAACTTAGGAAAATTAAAATATTAATGGGTATTAATATAAAACTGTGTGAGTTTTTCTAAATGACGAGGATCAAGCCAAATATAATCTTAGTCGTTGATTAGGGATTTAATCTCGGCCGTTGAAGACTCAACATGAAAAGTGTAAGAGGAGACTTGAGGGTCAATTGGAGACACACCAGCAGATACTCGGTATCTCAATGAAAATCGATTCTCAAAGAGAAGGAGATCAATTTCAGAGGAAGAGTTGCAGGGTGGAGGAAGGGGGGATTACCAGCAGTCAAGGAGCTTAGAAGAAGTGACGCAATGACTTTGAGAGAGCGTAGATCAAAGAGACACATGGATGACGCAGAGAGGGACCAAGGCTGTGCAGAGCCACGCATAATGATGTAGGGCTGACACAGTAGAGAAAGGAAGCTCTCCAGGGTGTCAGAAAGTCTCGAAGAAAAGTATCAAGTGTTTTCTCCTAGTGTCTATGTAATTTTTTTTTGTAAAAGCGATTGTTGCTGAAGATTAATAAAACCCTCCTTCGTTGCATCAGTTTTGCCGCATTGGGTTTTTCCGGGGACAATTGTCCAAAAATAGCTGTGTTGATGTGATTGATTCTTGTGCATATATTTGTCTCTATATAATGGTGTGATATCTATAGTAGAATTTATTTTAATATTTACTAAAGGGATTTCATAAATAACTTATTGGGATTTGGGAATAATAAGTAGGTGAAGTAAATTAGTTGTTGTAGTAATAGAATTTCTGTTTAGAAATTTTCACATGGTATCAGAGCAAAGATTCGACGACAGAAAGGGAATGCAGAAGCATCCACTCAAGGAGACTCGTGCAGATTTTCAAAAGAATGCACAAGAGACAGAAATAGAAACGCAAAGTGTACTCCAGTAGGGAAAGGTACTATAGTTTTTCAAACAGAAACATGAGAGCGGTTTCAAGCTATCAATGTACTGTATGTGCCTTTTGCCTCCTCGGAGGTTTGGTATATATATAGTGGAGCTTCCTAACATATGGCAAGAATCCGAGAATGTTTTTCAGATTATTAGGAAGAAAGAATGGATTTTCAGATCACCATGTGGAATAATGCAAAGTGTACTCCAGTAGGGAAAGGTACTATAGTTTTTCAAATAGATATAGGAGAGCGGTTCCGAGCTACCAATGTGCTGCATGTGCCAGGACTGGGGATGAACTTACTTTCCGTATCTCAACTTCAAAACAAGGGCTATGACGTTTTCTTCATTAAGGAGAAAGTATACGTCAAACACCCAAGTTGGAAAAAGAAGGTCCAGATCGGAATCAGAAGTAACAGGTTATACATGTTGCAGTTAGAATCACCAATGGCACTGATAGACAGTAATGGAGACAAGGATTTGAATGAACTATGACACAAAAGGATGGGACATTTGCACCATGGGGCTTTGAGAATTCTCAGAAAAACTGTAACAGGAGTTCCAGATCTTAGTACTGAACGAGATGATGTATGCAGAGGGTGTGCTCTAGGCAAGTATGCCAAAACAACATTTCCAAGAAGTAACAATAGGGCCAAGAGTGTACTAGGATTGATACACTCAGAAATCTGCGGACCGATATCTACAAAATCTCTTAGTGATGTCGAATATTTCGTCACCTTCGTCGATGATCATTCCAGGAAGACTTGGATCTACTTTCTGAAAACCAAAGACAAGGTTTTCGGTGGATTCAAAGAGTTCAAGGCTCTAGTGGAGAATCTGACAGGAACGAAGATAAAAGTGTTGCGCTCAGACAATGGTGGAGAGTATGTTGACAAGGACTTAACCGATTTTTGTGCTAGGGAGGGCATCAAAAGAGAGTGGACAACTCCCTACAATCCGAAGTAGAATGGAGTAGCAGAAAGAACATGACTATTGTGGAAGCAACTAGGCCAATGATGTATGATCAGGATATGCCAAAATTCTTATGGGCAGAAGCATGCAACACAATAGTCTATGTCCGGAGTAGAACTCCTCATAGGGCATTGGGCAAGATTACTCAAGAAAAGGTCTTCGTCAAGAAGACACCTAAAGTTAGTCATTTCAGGATATTTGGGAGTTTAGCATATTGCCGTATACTCGAGGAGAAGAGGAAGAAGTTAGATCAAACTGCAAAGAAAGGATATCTTGTGGGATATAGTGAGAATGCGAAGGCATATAGATTCTATCATCAAGGGAGTAGGAAGGTAATAATTCAACGAGATGTAAAGTTCATGGAGGATAGAGCTTTCAGAGAATCTCGAGAAATGCCTTTTGAGGAGAAGTCAAAAGATGAGTCGTTGGTCAAACCACTTCAACCAGCGAAAGCTAGTACCATAAATTCTCCTTCGGAACAAGAGGAATCACAGGAAGAGGAAGAGCTAACAGATACACCTACTACTGGAGGAAGAACGAGCCGGGAACTCCGATAGATTCTACGAGATGCAGAAGAATTCATTGGTGCACCCAGGAACAGCAAAAGGGAGTGAAGACAACCAGACAGATACCGGGCCTTAGTAGCTCAGGTTGGGGAACGCTCTAGTTTTCAGGAGGCTGTTCAACATCAAGTATGGGTGGATGCAATGGTGGAGGAATACAACTCTATAATAGTGAATGATGTCTAGGAAGTGGTGCTTAGGCCTCAGGACAGATCAGTGGTAGGTTCGAGATGGATCTACAAGATCAAATACGCTGCAGACGACAGTGTGGAGAAATACAATACCAGGTTTGTGGCAAAGGGGTATGCTCATAAGGAAGGAATAGACTACGAAGAGACCTTTGCCCCAGTAGCCATGTATACATCTATTAGAACTATGATATCTCTTGCAGCATAGATGGGGTGGGAGATTCATCAGGTGGATGTCAAGACGACATTCTTGAACAGGGTAATAGAAAAGGAAGTACACATTGAACATCCAAAAGGCTTTGAGACACATGAGAAGAAATCTCATGGATGCAAATTAAAGAAAGCCTTGTGTGGGCTTAAACATGCACCTAAATCATGGTATGGTCGAATTGATGGCTACTTGCAGAAGATGGGGTTCGTCAAGAGTGATGTAGATCCCAATTTCTACTATCTGGTTGTAGAGAATGAGCCTCTAGTCTTAGTATTATATGTTGATGATCTCTTCCTGACAGGATCATCCAAGCTCATCAAGCACTGCAAGAAGAATCTAGCCACAAAATTCGACATGAAGGATTTGAGAAAGATGCATTATTTCTTGGGGTTGGAAGTTTGGCAGCAGAAGGGTGAGATATTCCTTGGACAAGGGAGATACGCTAGAGAAATCCTGAAGAGATTCACGATGCAGGACTGTAGGCCTATGGCTACTCCAATGATCACTAACTGGAAGAAAATTGATGCTTTGGAAGATAAAGATGTTGATCCCACCTTGTACAGGCAGCTCATAAGATCCCTGATGTATCTGGTCAATACTAGCCAGACATTTGTTATGCTGTCAACACCCTTAGTCAGTTCATGGTGGAACCTAAGAGGGTGTATTGGGCAGCAGCCAAACATGTTCTCAGGTATATACAAGGAACATTCGAGCATGGACTATTGTACACCAGAGGCAATGACATCAGGTTGAGTGGGTTCACTGACGCAGATTGGGATGGAAGGTCAGTAGATCGGAAAAGTAACCAAGATCATAAACAATATTTACATAACAGCTTGATCAAACAAATAAATAAAGGCTACAGAAGCCATAAAGTCCAAAAATCGGTCTAGCTCATAAACTTGAAACCGCAAAAAGCAAAAAAAGAATGATCCTCATGATCATTTCGAGAGGTTCCCACCCCCCTTCTATGAAAGGGCGATGAAAAAACTGGAAGAAAGCCCCTTCCCTGAACTCTTGAATCAACCAATGACCTCTAATCAACTGCGCAACCTCTTTGGATAGAAGATCAACAACTTCATTCCTTTTCCTGTATATATGAAAGTAGACAAAAAAACTAAAACTGAGATTTTAAAGATAAAGCATCCTCCAGCAAGTCCCTGAGTGTGTGCAAGTGACAGATATAAACACCATTTATCCAATTTATGATAAGCTGTGAGTCCCCAAAAATCTAAATCTTGTGGCAATTTTGTTCCTGGGCGAAAAGGAGGAGGTGTCTAAGGCTATTTAATTCTGCAAAAAATTTTGTGCCTCTCCCCTCCCGCCTACCCCCCCCCCCCCCCCCCCCCCTCTACCCCACATCCTTCTACTTGGGCCGAGCCATCGAAAGAATCCCATGGAAAGCATTTCCCTATAACTTCAGGAGTGATGACCCTAATCCTTTGTCTAACCGGTTCCTCAGGAATCAAATTGTAAATAGACAACATGTGATTATAAGAGATATCCCATTGAGATGGCGACTCCAAAAAAATCAAGTGATTTCTAAACAACCAAATACCCCAACAAACGATGAGGGCAATTTCTGACTTTCTGGGAGGTCGTAGCCGACCACCACTGATGCCAGGCATTATTTACGTTTTGGCCTTCCCATTGATTATCAATATTGAGAGTTGTTGTAATGAAAGACCAAACCTCGATCGAAATTGGGCAATGTAGAAATAGGTGATTTATATCCTCTACTTCCACTTTACATAGACAACATCTGGAGCGATCCTGCACCATACTCTTGCTCAAGTTTGCTTCAGTAGGAACTTTATTAGTGAGGATGGATCACATGAAGAGCACTTGTGGGGGGGCTTTCAATTTCCATAAATGATGCGACCACCAACAACCCTCACCCAAGACCCAAGCCTCCATGATTGCAGCGAAGCCTTCTTTTGGGGTGTACCTACCAGTTGGGGCCTTTGCCCAAATGAGCTCATCTGCCCTATCAAAAATTCTGATGTTGGCTTCCTCCAAAGCTCCCACAAAACGAAACCAGACCCTACTCCATCTTTCCTCTAATCCTAAGTTCTCGAAATCCAACCATTGCAGCCTCAGCCAATCAAGGCGACCCACCGCCGAAATTTGTGCTAACTGAGTGAAACCTGCCACCGTCAAGTCCTGGCACATTTCCCTTGGAAGGATATGCTCATTCCCACTACCAGCCCAAGAATCTGTGCCAATTCTAACATGTACCCCATCGCCAATCCTCCAGCCCAAACCATTCTTGATAATGCTAAAGGATTGAGCTATGGCTTTTCATATGATTTAGGCACCCATAATATTTTGACAGGGGCTTCTAATCCATTCAATAACAGATAGGGGGTAGATGTACTTGTTGTAAATCACCTCCTTCGAGAGGCTACCTGAGTTTATAATTTTCCACCCCATCTTAGCCCCCACCCACCCTACTTTTTTGGCTTTGCAATTTTGTCCCAACTAACCCATGAAAAGGTGTGCCCCAAATTTTGTCCCCTCCAAAGGGAACGACAACAAATCTGTTGAACCCTGCGAAGAATTCCTTTTGGGATCCAGGCTAGGGACATCCAATATACCAGGATAGCCTCCAACACAATTTTAATCAGAGTGAGCCTACCCACTCTTGAGAGCCATCTTTGCTTCCAGATGTTGATGTGACTTTCAATTTTTGCTACCAGCCACGACCAGTCAGCAATATGGTATCCATTCAGCTTCAGCCTAAATCCTAAATACTTGAGACCATAATCTAGCTCCTGCCTGACGAAAGCAAAATGTTGGGTAGCAAATCTTTGCTCATTTTGCAAACATGAATTGAATATGATGGTAGATTTGTCATAATTCGGCTCCATACCTGTCTCTTTACAAAACAAAGATAGGATGGTATTGAAACAAGAGGAATCACGGTATGAGCCATTTAAGAAAATAAGTACATCATCTACAAACAAAAGATGCAAGAGGAAATTCCTATCTGTGATCGAGACCCCTCCTAGAGCTCCAGCTGAGCAAACATTTTTTAGCAACCTACTTAAACCTTCCATTATTAGAAGAAAAAGTAAAGGGGAAAGAGGGAAGCCCTGTCTTAGTCCTCTTTCAGCATGGAAGAACCCCGATGTCACCCCATTTATTAGGACACTAAACGAAACTGAGGTGTAACAACACATAATCCAATTGATAAAAGTATGAGGGAAAGCAATGTGAGTAAGAATGAGTTGAATGTAGGACCAACTCACGCAATCAAATGCTTTGGACATGTCAATACTGAGGATACCAACCTTTTTGGAAAGTGATTTGATCAAGTGAAGGCCTTCTTGAGCAGTACCTATGGCTTCATGGATCTGGCGATGTCGAAGGAAGGCAAATTGTTCCTTTGAAATCATCCTGGATAGAATAGGATTAATACGAAGAGATATGATTTTTGAAATGATCTCGTAGACACAATTGCAGAGGGATATGGGCCTAAAACTATTTACATGTTATACAATGGAAAAAAAGGGAAAATTTGCAGTGGCAAAGCAACAAATAGATCAAATTAAAGAAAATATTAAGAGCATGGATGTTGAATCAGCACAAGAAGTGAACTTCGATGCATTACTCATGTCAGATTCAACCTACAAAACGCAAAAAGCAGGTATGATGACCTGGTAAGAGATATTTGAATTCTTTGAGCAAAGGGAATGGTTAAAAGGTCCAATGACTACTGAAACAAAGAACAAATTGTTTGAAACAATCAGAGCAACAGAGTTACATAAAGCAGCAACCAGGGCCAAATTTGTTCCCTATTATGACATGATTTCATGGATTCTCTCTCGCACTGATATTAAAAACTGAACAATATCTGACCATCAAGAAATTGTGATAGCCTCCTAGAAATATGAAGTGTTATCAGCCATATATAAGCTCAGTGCCCCACAAATCTCACTTAATTTTGAGTTCCTTCATAAGTTTCAAAGTATTGTCTTGAAGAAATGTCAAGAGAATTATGATATAGTAATTGAAGAATGGTTTAGAGAAGAAGCATAAGGTTTCAAGCTCAAAGAAAAAAAGACTATCCAATAACTATTTTTAGGAAAGCATGTTATATTTCTTATTAAAATGCTAAGCAAATTATATGGGGAATAAGATCCCGAGAATTGTAGAATTAAATGGATCCCAATAATCCATAGCATTTTGAATGAGGGGAAACGCCTAAACTGCGCTGACATGTTGTCACAGAATATCACAGATTTAGTGAAGTTGTTAATCTCATCTTCCCCCGGGTTCAATTAAATTTTTGTATGTCTCCCTATTTGTTAGATGTTGTTATTGCCTTGGTCCCATTTCCCCTCATGAAATGGAATTACCCATATGACAAACAACTACCGATTCAAAATTATGCTCCTATTTTATGGTAGTCTAATTTTAAATACCATTTTTATGATATTTTCCATTATATTTTCATTCTTTTGCATCAACTGTTGTTTGGAACAATACCTCCCAGAATAAGTGATAATTTGAAAGAAAGCCTAGAATCAATAGATTGTTGGCTAGTTGAAGAATTATTTTCCTACATCAGATATTTTGGTAACGAAGTTGGTCCCCATATTCTGCCCCGATATATTCCAGAAAGACTTGCTTTGAGAGAAGTGGCTAATCAAGCTGTTTTGTATGGGCAAGCCAAAAAATTGAGTGAGCTGCAAAAGGAACTGTAGCCTAATTTCCCAATAAAGTTTGGTGACATTAATATCTGAGACAAAGGGCATGAAATCATAGAAGCCAAAGAGCTTGAGGAAATTTGGTTATTTACTTTGTTCCATTATGACTATGATCCACAAGGTTTCATTGGCCATCATTATATAACAATGGATTATATTAAAAAAATTGTTCATCGGGAACCACCTTTTGATGAGGCTTTTATATGCATTTATGATTTTCAACAAGCTATCCAAAGAGACAAATTCCTACATAGTGAATCAAGACGACAATTGCAAGAATTTAGAGAGGAAATGTACGCAAATTAAAGGAAAAGGCTCTACACCTCAACATTTCATTCGAAGAGTTAAAGTCTATTGAATTTTTGCAATTTAATTTCAATGAACTCACTTCAGAGGCTTCTATTGTTTCCCATAAGGGAAAAACACTAGATATTGAAAAATTAGAAGGTTTTGTTATTACAGGTGAAGATGTTGAATCCAAATCAATACAAAATCTAAAAGAGGAACATGAAACTACAAGAAGAGCAAAGACTCCAAAAAAGGAAGAAACAGTTGAACATGAGATTATTGTCATTAATTCTCCTAAGAAAACATAGCA
This sequence comes from Pinus tabuliformis, assembly GCA_031772625.1. NCBI lineage: Eukaryota > Viridiplantae > Streptophyta > Pinopsida > Pinales > Pinaceae > Pinus > Pinus tabuliformis. Next base: position 1,149,298,738 of record CM062820.1, on the reverse strand, counting down.
GGAGAAACCAGAAAGTGTATAAATCAAAGAAATGAAAGTACCTAAGTACAAGGAAAAATAGGAATCTACTGAAACCAATACTAAGGAAAATGAGAAAAAAATGGAATCATATAACAAACTGGATATTATATCTATTGTATCTCCTCAGGCATCAGTGACACCGATTTCTACTAAGATTCCTTGGGAACCATTGTTGTTTAAACTAGTTTCTGAATTAGAGATAATTGCAAATACTATTCCATCTTTGACAAATTATTATTTTAATAGTCAAACAAAATCAGTTGTCCAAAGAACAAAGAAAAGAAAGCATGATACTTTGGAAACTGTATCTGAATTTAACTAGCAAGCTCAGGGAGACGTAAAAGAAAAATCTCAGGAATATTCCTAAGCTTTAGAAGCTTTTGTCAATTACAATCAGTATCATTTGAATGAGCTTGCAACTTCATACAATGATAGTTTACAAAAAAATAAATCTTTGGAGGAAAAATTGAAGAAAAATGAATTGTTCAGTGAAGAAATCTGGCAGTGACATTCTGCTAATTTAATTCAAGGATTTACTGTAGAAAGAGAAAACTTGCAGAACGATTTTCAGTAACGATTGGAACAAGTGAATGCAAAACATAAACAAGAGATACATGAATTGAGAAAATTACATGAAGATCGAATCCGTATCTGGAAGGAAGAAGTAGAAAACAATTTTGCCATTATTGTCACAACTTTGCAACAGGAAATTGAATTTCTTAAATATCAAGTGAATGAGAATCAACAAGCAACAAAGAGTCTCGATATTTTCAAAGATCAAGCCTTACAAATTTGTCTAATTTTAAGGAAGAATCAAGCAAAGTTCTATAAAAAATGGATAAAATCTTAATGGTTTATCAAGAAATTAAAGATTTAAGTGAAAGAATTGATTTGTTGGTAGAATAAGACAAATCAATTAAAAGGAAGTTTCTCTCTATACTAAACTGGGAAAATGAATTTCAATCCACTGAAATTCTAAGAGTTTATGAGGGAAACAAAAGATTGATGCTTGCTTCACTAAGTTGTAGGTAGAGAGAGCAAAAATAAATCAGAGCATACATATAAACCACATATGAACAATGTTTGTCAATTTGGGAAAAAAGGAACAAACTTTATAAAATAATTTGACCCGTCAGATAGCAAGTCATTAAAGGAAGCAGTTCCAAAAGAATTAAAACTACCCATAGAAGATCTTGTTGCCAAGGACTAGGTAGAAATAAAAAAACATTATGGATTGGACACAACAAAGTTTCCAAAATTTTATGCAACTGCCTTTTGAGCGAATCAGGGTTATTGCCATGTTTGAGGTCAAATATCAAAGGAAGAAGAAAGAGGCACAAGGATTAATTGCCAATTGTCAGATCAACATCAATCAATTCTTCTCAATTATTTCTATGCAATGTACGAGTTATATTCACAATAGACAACTTATGTTGAAGTACATGCACCTGACTTGCTACTTAGTATCAATTACGAAGGCTTTGAAGATGAGGAGAAGATCCATGCTTGCCTGCCAGATTTAAACTGAACATACAACATTTTAGAATTTAGTCTTTAGTTTCAATTTTTTTTTTCATGCTCCAAGACCTATTTTAATTTATTGCATTTTAGTATTTATAGACCTTTATGCATTGGTGCAAAGGGTCCAAAATCAGTGAAGACTACAGACTTGAACGTTTTTAATCAATCTTGAAATTCCAACTTTTTTCAATACCATTTTCAGTGCTCATGTGTAATGAATTGTGGTATTTATGTTAGTGCGTGATTTTAATTACTTAATAAATGCCTCTGGTTTTATTCTATGACTTGTGTTATTTCATTTCCAATGAGTCTTTGATAATTCTGTTTAAGATTCCTTACGAAAATTTTGCAATTTACATCTTTTTATAATAAAAAATTTAAAAATTTGTAGATTCAATTATTCCTAGTTTATCATTGCAATACAATACTCAAATATAGGCAAATTTGCTCTCTTTTATGACATAGAAATTGTTATTAATTTACTTTAAATCATGCATGTGTAGATATTCTAGAAAATACTAAAAAAATTGGTTGGATGGTATCAAAATCCGAAGATATTTTTGAAGCTTTTATTTAAATGTTGAGCCAAAACTTATTTGTTCAATTTTGTGAATTTAATTCCAATTAGGAAATTGAATTTGATGATATTCTGCGAACTGTTATGCTCATTTAAACTCTTTAATTGTTGGTATTTAGATTGATTAAATCATTAGTTAAATGAGCATTGTAGTTGATATTGGTACATGCATAATGTACATGACTTTGGAGCAAGTGTTTGATGAACAAAATCTCAAGAAAATATTTTTTGTTTTTGTATTACAGATATATATGTTAACATCAAATAGTTCACAAATTCATTGTATTGCAAAACCTTTTTCCTCTATATGTCAATATGCATATGGAAGTAATGCGTTTATATCATAAACTTGTGAATCAATGATACATTGCTCTTGTTCAATGTTTCTAGTATCTAGGCGTTATTTTAAGCAATTGGTAGCAATATTCTCATTGCAAATGAAACAATTATTAAAAAAATTGTACAACTGTTTTTTTTCATATTAGACATATCAAAACATAGTGCGAGTGTACAAATAGACTCAAACAAACAGTGATCACAATCATTGATATTTTGTCTATAGATCTACAAACTTTGTTCAAGTAAGATTTGCTTAATTGACAATATGTCAAAGTGTACAATGAGAATTGGTATGCACATTTGATTGCACCAGTTGCTTCAGTTATTGAAGCTAGAATATCTATTGTGTTATGTAACAAAAGTGGCACAAATTTTCCACATGCAAAATTTTGATTATCTTGCAAAATATTATATTCATGGTCATCGATGGCTCGATTGAGCTGTAGATCTTAGTTTAATTTTAGTTTTAGATAAACAACATGACCTTTTTATAGGTGCCATGCAGCCATACCAAAAGAAAAAAATAATAATTGGAACTTTGATCGAGCACATAGTGACTTGTTCCAAGAGGATTTTTGCCACCTGTCAATAATTTCTTATTTAAACTAAATGGAAGCATATTAATTGTTGCAGTTATAATTGTGCCTTGATCTCTGTTCACATGCACAATGCTTATAATATAGCAGACTCATCTATTTCTTGTTAAAATATTTATCATTGTATATTGCACATTAAACTTACTATTCTTTTGAGCATTGTTGTACAAGGTTCCTCAACAAGATACATTCCACTAGTTCTCGTTGCACTGTTGTCTCCTGTTATGTACATGTGTCAATATGTTCATGAAAATCGCTATGCCTATAAGATGAAGCACAATATGACAATGGATTCAATGTTGAACTTCGGTTGTACACTGGGTATGTCCAGTGTCCCAATAGAAGAGTTATTATACACAAAGCTAGCACAAGGAATTGGGCAAATACTTGCACATTTTGTCAAAAAAATTTCTATCAATTACTATGTATTGTATTAATTTGTGTCAAGCATTTAACTCTGAATACAACCGCAACTAGAGAACCTAGAGTTATCAGATTTTTGTTCTAACAAACTAGGTATTTTCAGAACATATGTTATTTCTTCAGCTCAATCAATGTTCATGAAAGTTGCTCTTCTAACAACTGAATACAATGACAAACACAAACAATGTGCATTGCTTGTCCAATTGACATTTGTTGTATATTTAGCAATCAGTTCCCAAGTTTGTGAATAACTTCAACTTTATTGTCTCAATAAGACATACAATTTTTTGCCTAATTTGTTTAAATGCAATTGTAATGAAGCATTCCATTTTCGTCATATAAGAGTTGGAATATGTTGTTGCACGATAGAGGTCTAAAATAGATTGAGCATGTGTTTCCTTGCTACATTATGTTCTTATATTCAATTGTTTGAGGTGTTTTGCTTTAAATACAATTATAACTATATATAAATGTAAACACAAACTGATAGAGAATATAGGCTTTGAGAATTAGTTATTGGAATTCTAGAAATACTTTATAGTGTCATATACCACATAGACTTATGATATCAATAACTGAGCTGAGAGTCAAGAAAATAATTGCCAGTGTGCACACAGTGAACTCTTTTCACAGTTTATTGGACAAAGGCAAATCCAATTTTCTATATTTCTTTGTTTTGTAATTATTTGGTATGAAACTTATAATCTAAATATTCACCAAATAATTTTCATTCCTGTTGTCATGTTTACAACAAGTTTTTTTTCCCTTTGTGTGTCACAAAATCAATAAAAACAAAAGTCTTAAATAATGTAGTTGTTTATATAAAAACAAAAGTCTTAAATAATGTAGTTTTTTATATAAAAACAAGTGTCTTAAATAATGTTGTTGTTTATATATATATATATATATATATATATATATATATATTGACGACTTAAGTCACATGTTAGATATAAGAAAAAATTGTAAAAAAAAATACAAGTTCCTGAGTACTTGACCTTCCTACCACACGACCAAGAACTCGAATTCACCATAATTTTTTTTATTATAAATAATTAGGCCAACTTGTTGACCTCAACATTGTCGGACTTTTGGCCAACCTACCGACCTTGATATTGTCGGACTGTCAAACTACCAGACCTAATGAGTTCACGCGACTATGGTCTACTCAAGGTCATGATAGAATAAACGAAACATTACAAAAAAAAAAAAAAAAACGCTCAACTGTCTGGCCTCCCGACTATACGTTCAACTCCAAAAAAAAAAAACACCTAACAATCACAACAATAATCTTGTACTTTTTGTGCTTTCAGAGTTAGTTACTGAAACTCTAATCTCCTTTATTTGTCTGTTTTGCAATTTTTTCTTTTGTTCTTCACAAAATGCATAAAGAAAAAAGCTTTAAACAATTTTTTTCGAAGTTGGAAGTCAGATTTAGAAACATTTTGTAAAAAAGAAATACGACCTTTTGACTATCTGACCACCCGAATACCAACACAAAGTCACTACAATTTTTTTATTATATCGGCCCAACCCTTGACTTCAGCATTTCTGACTGTCAAACTACCGGACCTCGTGCCTTCAGCAATGCCCGACTGCGAAAATACCGAACTAATGAAACCACCCGGTTATCAAACAACGCGACCTTCCATTCACCCGACTAAAAACATCGAGTGACTGCGATTTTTATAAATAATCCAACCGAACTCCTGACCTCAGTATTTCCTGATTGTCAAACTACCCGACCTTCAGACCTCAGTATTCTTGAATATCAAACTACCAGACTTCACGACCTCAACATTTTTTGACCTAATGAATTTGTTCGACTAAGATATAGTCGACTCACATTAGAATAATCGCAATAAAACAAAAAACATCTGACTATCTAACCTCCCGACTTTACAATCAACTCAATATTAAGTCGAACATTGAATCTAGAAAAAATATGGCAAAAATGTAACCTCCCAATTATCTGACCTTCCAACCACGCAACTACTAACTTGAAGTGACTGAAAATGAATACGACTCGACCTCCTAAGCTTGAAGTAAGTGAGTCTCAACACTACTTTTCTTATGCTATTATGCAACTATTACTTCGTCCTACCAACTCTCAGTTACCCACCACGTCACTTGAACCTTGTAGATAATCCATGTGCAATGTCCAATCATACAATAGGAGAATCGTGTTGCCCCAATCACAAGTTTTCCTGCCCACAGTCCTAACTGCAACATGATAAGCCTTATCCAATTTTCTTTATAAATTCAACATTTTGCCCCTTTGCTCGACATTGAACATCCTTTCTTATTTTTCAAGAATGGTTGTGTCATGACCCTTTGGCTTTGCACTACACATAGTCTTTAGTCGACATTTTTGCACTGTCCTCAGAGACCAGGTTTACTGTTGCATGAACTACCTCCAGCTAATCCTCTCGATTGTGGGTTTCTCTCAGGAATTCATTTCGTCTGTAGATCTAAATGAGCACTTCGCTACATTATCGAAGTCATACTAAGATGTTCCACGACATTACCCCTTCTGAGCTTGGGTGATAGTTACATTAAGGAATTGCAATTGTTAGGGTCCAACCCTAACCCCCTTATTTATGTAATAGGATCGAGTCATAGTTATAGTTAAGTAAAGAGTCATTAAAGCCCATATTAATAATTGTAAGTGGTTAACCCGCATTTAATGAAGGGACCAGAGTTAGTTGCAAATGGGCCATGGTATTAGATAGATGGTATTAATAAGAACCATGGTATTGCTCCATGGTATTGCATGTATGAATCCTATATAAAGGATAAAGACTCCCCTTGAGGAGCATCGTGTCTTATTTTGTATTGAGCTCAGCTCTATTGGAGGTTGCCCCCTCGAAGAGGCAAGTGAACATTGCTTTTTGAATAATAAAATACTTGCTGTTATTTCTCATTGTTCTATGTTTTGGATATATTTCTTCGCATATTTGGTATTCTGGTATCGTCTTGCAGGTTAAGAGCATAACAACTATCGTGTGACGTGTATTTGCCTTCGGGTAGGGAATTCCTCGCATGGTGGCACAGGCACTCCTGCTGTTCTTATCTGACAGAAGCTTGGAGCCACCTTACATCGGGCTTCCACCTCACCTGCCACACACCAACTATTCTAGAATGCTCAGGAACTCTCTCAACAGCTCCTTGACACTGCTCCCCATGGTGGGAATTGAGGCTCATGCATAATAAAGGCTAAAACCTATAGAAGCACTACAACAAGACATAATCGACCCAAGAACATTTGTTTGATGTTTCACATACTGTTTTCCTGTCAGAACAATATTTTGTAAACAAATATCTTAATGTACACATTGATCATCTCTGTCAAATAGAGCGTCTCTAGTATAGATTTGTACATTAATACAAAGACTCTCAGAACCCAATTGTTCTAATTGATCTTGTTTTGTAATTTGAATAGATTGTTGAGATTGATTTTCTAATGATATCATTAAGCATTTAGGAAAAACTGCTATGGGACTCTTCTTTAGTTTTGAACTTTAGACACTTTGTAATTACTATTGTTTATTATATTAACTTATTTATTTTTTCATGGAATCATAGGGCACATGTGCCCATGCATAATCATAACCACAATCAATATACAAATTAGGAAAATACTGGTTCACAGTTGTATCACAGATATATTCAAAACAAGGCATATTCCACTTGTTATTTATCCATATCTATTACAATGGTAATGCACCATATCCCATTAATTGGAAGTTGTAATCATACAATATTTATCTTTTTTGTCTGCAGTAAAACTGAATATAGCACTCTATCCACATCATCTCTTCCAAATGCCTCTTTTTTTTTTGAGCAAGTTTCATGTCCCTCCCTTATTACTCCATCTTTATTCTTACAATCAGTCCATAAATTTTGTTCCCTTTTGCTCTTGTATTATTTCAAAAAAGCATGGATTTGAATATTTTCCTGAAGCCATTTAATTTCATGAACCATCCATTTACTTCATGGAGCACTAAGCCTTTAATTCTTATCGTCAAGTTTAGGTTTCTTCTGTGCACAATAAATTGTATCATCCCTAACATGAATCCTCTATTCCTAACTCTTCAATCCATGTCCTCATACTCAATCACTTCTTTGTTTTGTTATTCCAAATATTACAACATATGTACATTCTTTTTATAATGCAGCACATAAACCTTTGGTAAGACTATGGCATAGACAATTAAACTTCTGAAAACTAATAACCAACAAATACCCTTTTGTACTCTCAATTCTTGTTTGCTGATTTCATGCAAAGTGAAGCAAATGTCAAATTGCTCTAGCTGTTTACTTATTTGTTTTAGCAAATAAGTTATGTATCAAACTAATCATTGTAAATATCAGTACACAATTAAACCAAAAAGGCAACAACGCAAATGACATTTTGCAAAAATATAGCTAAAAGTATTTGTTAAAAAACCTTATTTTCACATTCCATGTAAATAAATACCAATTAAAATAGAATCAACTCACAAAAAAATGGTATTAGAAAACACCATGTTTTTTCTGCAATTGAAAACACTTTATAAAATTATACTTGGAAATTTAGATTCAATACTTTGAAATTAGAAACTAAAATGGAATAGTTTGGTATTACAAGCAGTGACATGCCACCACGTGGCTCTTGTTCTAGTCTAGTTTAACTATATTATATTTAAAGCAAAAATGTGCATATCTTTACAAATTGTGCAATTATTATGGCATCATTCACATATATATCTTAATATAAAGTGCAAGTAACTTTCAATGAGATGTCTAATGATACACATTTTACAACTACATCTTTTACTATATAACATGGTGACTATATATATATATACGTGTGTGTATTTTTGGCCTTAGCTACCAAGGCCACAAATTTTCTGAGAAAGTTATTTTTCCCTCTAATCCAGTGATCGCCTGAAAGCTTATTTTTTGCTGGGTGATTTTCATTTTTTTTCATGGTGGAAATGGATTGAACACCATAAAAAAACCCTTAAACAATTAAAATCCTCATAACTGTAACCTAAATTCCCCAAAATATCTACCGTATTTTGGCAAAAATCACGCTGAAATTTCCACTATTCGTAGAAAAAAGCAGGTACAAGTGAATTGCTTGTTCGACAAGGAAATAATGGGCATTCATATCTTCTCGAACTTTGGGAACAAGTTATAAGAGCCAACATATATTCTTCTTTGAAGGCAACATTCTTGAAGAAGTAAATGAGTACAAGTACCTCATGATTGATTTCAACAACAAACTTAATTGGGAGGACTGCAGAAAGAAGAAAATTTTAGGAGGGTGGAAAACATTATATTATCTTCAAAACAAATGTAGAGAGACAGAGTTACGAGATTAGAAAACCATTAAAGTACTTTTTGGACTCCTAGTTTGTCCAAAGATGCTATATGGGTGTGAATTGTGGGCTAGCAACACCCCCATCTCAAAATGGAAACAAATTGAGAAAATCCAAAAATGTTTGATCATGAGCAAGTTCAAAATAAAAAGTTCGGTACCTTATGGGATAATGTTAGGTGAAACATGAACAACTCCCGTCGAAGCAATTGCTATGGTGCGACTCATAAGAAATCTAAAAAGAATTAAGCAAATGGGAGTAGGTAGATGGCCTAATGTTATCTTCAATGAAGGCATGAATGAAAGAAAGAAAAAATGGATGAGACAAAACCACACATGGATGCAAAAATGGAATATCTACCTCAATGTCTGTCCCACAAATAACAAGGAAATAAATAATTTTATTATGGAGAAGTTTCGTAAACGGATATGGGGAAAAGAGTTGTGTAGAAAGAAGAAGTACTACATTGAGGAATTCAACCCTACATGTGATCTACAACAAAAAGAGTTCATTGGAGCTAGCATTCCGTGGAGGGAAAAGATTCTTATTACTCAATTAAGAACCAACTCGCATCAACTTTGGTGTGAAACAGGGGGGTGCAAAAGGCCTAAAGAAGCTTGGGAAGAACGAGTGTGTACATTTTGCACGTTCGAGCCAGTGAAATTGGAAAAACATTTCATTTTGGAATGTGATGCTTTCAAAGACATTAGAGAAAGTTATGAGAATATGTTAGCATTGGTTTCTTGGCATTGTCTTTTTAGCGAGGGGGTTGTTGGAAGATTGGCCCAGTTTATCAAATTCAAGAAAAAAAATTGAATTGCAAAAGACAAAAAGTCATGAATTTGAATAAAAAAAGAATTAAATTGCAAAAGACAAAAAACAAGAAAAATGGTCCCATAAACTATTTTTAGCCCTGTAAACATTAAACTAGCAATTGCACTAGATGTTGCAAAGGAAACTCCGTAAGGGATAATTTGACAAGAATCATCACATGTAAAAGATCATTGAAGATAAAGACTAGTAAACCAGATGTCATTTAAACGTAGAAGATGAATGATTTACATTATAAAAAATATCCCACACACCACCCCACCCCCCCCCCCCCCCCCCCACCAATAGGCTCCTCTTCTTCCTTGTGTGTATCATCTTTTCATCATTCATTAGTTATTTAAAAAAAAAAACATTGTTTGGTCTTAGGTTCATCCTACAATCCTAAGTTGTAGAAATCATAGCATTGACATGAGCATGTGTTATACAGTTTCAGAATCCTAATCCCCGGTTCCAAACCCTTAATAAAACTAAATGATTATTTGAGTTAATATATGCGGCCACTTACATACACTATTGTGTATGATGTAAATAATTACCATGCCATGGCGAATGCTCTATGTGAATACCTTGTCTAGTGGATAACTCCTCTTCAAGGTCTTCTTTTTCTTTTTTTAACTAAAACGGTTATGATTTTATTTATTTGAAAAACCTTGGGTCTTTGCCCAAGCGGCTCCAATTACATTGCAGATTTCTAACTGTTGCTGGTTAAGATCTGCTTGATTTTCAGGGCATTTGTACAGTACTTTCACTGTTTACAATTAGCAGTCCTTTCATCAGAGAGCTGCCTTTGTTTGCCAGCTGGTCAGCTTCACCGTTTGACTTTCTGAGAATATGATAAAACTTACATGTGTCAAAGTCTAGAAGAACTCTCTTCAATCTGTCCAGTATTTTGTTGAGGCTGGCATTGCTAAATAGATTTCCCAGCTTTAGGCTTTTTATTATTAACTCTGAATCTCCAAAAACTTGGAGGTCTTTGACACCTTTGTCTCTTGCAATGTGGCAAGCTTTGAGAAGCCCAAGAATCTCTGCTTGATTGTTAGATTTCTGGCCTAATCCCCAGCTGAAACAGTCTTTTGAAGTCCCGTCAGTAGAGTATATGACCCCCCCAGCACCTGCATCTCCGGGATTACCTTTAGACGCTCCATCGAAGAAAATTGTGGTTAAGTTTTGTGACCGCCACCATAGTTGGAATTTGTCATCTTCATCTCTTATGCGCCATTCCTGATTTGCCTTCTGTGGGGAGAGGAGCTGCTTGTGCGGACAGGGCTCTAGCGGGCCAAGCCATCTTTTTTCTTCAGGCAATAACAATGGATCTTCTTTAAAATACTGCTGTTGGGCTGCTTCCAGTAGAAAAGATTTAGCTTTTGCTGCGACTTGCAGTGGAGTGTGCCTCATCTCTCTGAAAATCTGCTGATTTCGAGCTAGCCAAAGCTGCCAGCAAACATATTTTGGGATAGCTGTCCATATTTTATTCCAGAATGATTTGGAAGGGATGCACTGGGGATAGAAACGATTCCAAGTGGCATATAGATCTGCAACAGAGATTTGTGAAGGCAGAATAATCTGAAAATCATGTAAAATAATTCTCCATACCTCTTTTGCAAAATTGCACTCCAAGAAAAGGTGTTGGGCTGTTTCGAAGTTGTTGCTGCATAATACACATCTGTGCGGCCCTGCTATATTCCTTTTTTCCAGATTATCGCCAGTTAAGAGTTTGTTATGAGCCAGGGTCCAGAAAAAGAAATTCACTTTTGGAAGGGCTAGGGGTTCCCAGACATTCTTCCAAAAAGCCGGGGTTTGACTGCTATTTCTTGAAGCCTGCAATGCTCTATATCCTGCTGCTGTAGTGTAGACTCCGGACTGACCCCATCCCCATTTGTCTTTCATGGTTCTGTTGATAGGCGCTGCTTCCTCCAGCAGATCTTCAAGCAGAATTTGTTGGTGAGTTAACCGCTCTGGGACTCCATGGAAATCCCATCCTGCCCAATCTCCACGATGATCCCAATTTGACAGTTCGAATATGGTGTTGACTCCTGCCTGCTTCAGCCAGTCCCTGAGATCAGCTATGTCCTCATTATTCTTCAGGGGTTCTTTCCCCATAATTCTGTCAAGCCACAGATGGGTGCGTTTGCCGTTGCCAGGAATCCTGTAGGCCTGTTTGTTGAAGAACTTACTGCTCCTACAACATAGTTTCCACACCTGCGTGTTGTTGACTACATTTGCATTCTGAAGATTGCTAAGGGATTTGTTGGGTCTGTACTTAGTGCTCAGCACTACACTAACCGGATGGGTGGGTTCATGGATCAGCTTCCATAAGATCTTTCCTCCCAACGCTAAATTTACAAGAGCTGGATCTCTGATTTGCAGCCCTCCATCTGCCTTTATTTTTTTTACCACGTCCCAGTTCACCAGATGCATTTTATTTTCGTTTCCCTTTCCTCCCTGCCACAAGAAGTCTCTGAGCAGTTTGGATATTTGCTCCGCCACATTTCTTGGTGCTAAGAGAAACGTTGCCTGGTAGATTGGTAGCGCCGACAACATTGCTTTGATTAAAATTACTTTGCCTCCCTTCGTCAACCAATAGCCTCCCCACGCTGCAATTTTTGTTTTGATTTTCGAGATTATTTCACTCCAGAGCGATCTTTTATTTGCTCCTGATATAATGGGAAGGCCCAGATACTTGAATCTATCCCAGATTGCTTGTCCTTTGAAACCGAGGAGAGTGGTTATGCCAGAGAGCTCCCTCTGATCTATGTTCCAGCTATAAACTTCGCTTTTGTTCTCATTTATTAATGCCCCAGAGGCTCTGCAATAATTATTGAGGACTGCGTTTATGGCTCTGGCAATTCTGATGGAGGCTCCGCCTAGAAGAAGTGAATCATCAGCGAATAACGCGTGATTCAGGGCTTCAGCTCCGTGGAAAGGCTTAAGACCCGGGATGTTGCCGTTTATTTTTTCTGCAGTGAGTTTTCGGCTGAGAGATTCCGCCATTATGATGTACAGGAATGGGGAGAGGGGACATCCCTGTCTGATGCCCCTCTGACTTTGGAAGAAATTCGTGGGGCGGCCATTGACTAAAGGGGCGATCCATGGTTTTTCTATGCAGGCTTTGATGAGGTTGACGAATTGAGACGAAAAGCCAAATGAGAGCAGGACCTTGCAGAGGAAAGAGCGATCCACTCTGTCGAAGGCGTTTGCCATGTCTAACTTGATCAGCATGCCTTTTTCATTCCGCTGCTTGCTAGAATGGATGATCTCCTGTACCTGGATTACATTATCTAGAATATGCCTGCCTTCAACGAAACCGCCTTGTGGGGGAGAGATCAGTCTTTTTAACAACGGCTTAATCCTGTTTGCTATCAGTTTTGCCAGAATTTTATATGAAGCATTGCACAACGATATCGGCCTGAACCTTGCGAATGTCTCCGGATTGATGTCTTTGGGAATTAGAGCGAGATAAGTGGAGTTAGTTCCTCCGCCTACCTTGGCTTTTTTCATGAACCAGCGTATCATTTTGCAGAGATCAGCTTTAATGATATGCCAACAAGACTTGTAGAAATGGATTGTAAATCCATCAGGCCCGGGAGCCTTATCTGCGTCCATGGACCAGATGACTTTTATAATTTCCTCCTCCGTGGTTGGCCTGCAGAGAGCTACGTTTTCTTCAGGGCTAATAAGAGTGGGGATATTGGCAATGAAATCAGCGACTTCCTCATTATTGCTGTGGGTTTCTTCTCTATAGAGATTCCTAAAGTGGGTTTCTGCAGCTGCTTTGACCTGATTAAAACCTTTGCAAACGATACCCTCTGATGTTTTAATTTCTGCTATGTGATTCCTAGTCAATCTCGCTCTGTATTGTCGGTGGAAGAAGGAGGTGTTTCGGTCTCCAGCCTTCAACCACAAACTTCTAGATTTTAGTCGCCAGTATTCTTCCTCCTTTCTGAAAGTTTGGTGTGCAGAACGTTGGGCTTTTGTTTCTTTTTCCAGCAGCTCTGTTGTGATGTCTTTGTTTTCCATCTCTGTTTGCAGAGTCTGCAATGCATGAACTGACTCCTTTCTTTGCTCAGTAGGAGAGGGTCCTGGTCTCTTTATCCAGTTCTTCAGCGCCTGCTTAGTTGCTTTTAGCTTTTGCTCCCAGACATAGCTTGGGGATCCCGTGAATGTTTTGTCCCAAGCTGCCTTCACTGTCTCTATATAGCCTTCCTTCTCGATCCATAGGGGGCTGAATCGGAATGGAATGGGCCCTAGATCTTCTTCATCTTCCAGGAGAAGCTGAATAGGCTTATGATCAGAAGCTAGTTTGGGCAGGATTTTAGTGATGATTATCTTTTTATTCATCATTATGGAGCTTTGTACCATGAATCTGTCTAACCGTGCTGAGATGTGATCAGTTCCCACTCTATTATTGGACCAGGTGTAAATGCCTCTGATAGGATTGAAGTCCAGCAAGTCCCAGCGCTGAAAGAGTTCCTCCACCTCGTCTAGCATGGGGTCTCTGTTACTTGTCCCTCCCCTCTTTTCTTTTGCTTTCATAATGATGTTGAGGTCCCCTGCTATGATAATATTGCTGGGGGATGTCTGCTCTAGAAATGCTGAGAGGGAGTTCCAACATTCTCTCTTTTCATAATAAGAAACTGGGACATAAAGATTGAAAAGGGAAATAGACAACTTACTTGCTTTGTGCATCAATTCCGTGTGGATCCAGTGCTGTGTTTCCTTGTGGTTTTTCAGATGAAAAAGGTCATCGTTCCAGAGTGTTGCCAGTCCTCCAGAAGTACCCCTTGAGCTGACAGCTTTGCCTGCTCTTTTATTCCACTTTGAGCTGCTGATCTCTAGAAGGGCTTGGCCTTCTATTTTGGTCTCTTGGAGCATGAGGATATCTGAGGGCTCCGCTTTCATAAGATCCTTGACTGCTTCTACTTTAGAGGGGTTCCCCAGTCCTCTACAGTTCCAAGAGACGAGATTCATTATTTACTTGAGGGGGTATTGAGCCCTCCCTTGGAGGGCCTTGGTCTGATGTTTCGCCCAATAGTCATTTCTATGGTAGCTTGGCTTCCTTGTGTTTTGAGTCTTTCTGCCTCCTCCTCCCTTTTTTCTTTGCGGGATTTCCTTCCAGCTTTTTTCGTTTGTCGCTCATAGGTTTCATCCTCCGAGGAACCAGAGCTTTCAACTGGTTTTTTTCTTGCTATCTCTGCATATGAGGGATTGGAGGGGCTGCCCTGGTTGGCCTCGATCTGGATTGCTTCCCCTACCTCCTTGTTTAAAGGTGGAATGTCCGCCTGTTCTTCATTCTCCTGGGATGGGATGGCTTGATTATTCTGAGCCCTTTCTGTCCCTTTTGGATTTACTTCCGTTTCCTGGTTGGCTTTGCTGCTGCTAGGGCCTCCGTCCGTGTTACCTTTGCCTGTTCCTTTTTTTGTGGTTGCGTTCTTCTGGACTAGGGTCCATTGTTCCCCATTCTGTTTGTCTGCTTGCTCCTCTGCTCTCTTTTTACAGTTCTTTGCAAAGTGGCCATGACCGTGGCAATGTCTGCATTTAAAGGGTAACTGTTCGTAGTCCAACTCCTGGACATGCGTCCACCCAGCTACAGTGAGTTTGATGGCTTCCGGTAACCCCTCCTCTAGGTCCACTTCTACGCAGATACGGGCGCATGAGTACTGGTCTTTTCTCGCTGCCTGATCTATATATTTTCCCAGAGCGTTACCTATGATCTGTAGAGATTTTTGGTTCCAGCAGTGCAGAGGCAAATGTGGGAGCCTAACCCAGACCGGTACAGCAGAAGGGATGTCCTGGGTGGGATCGAAATCCGGGGACCATTTGTTCAGATAAAGGCCCTGGGGCCCCATGAAATACGGTCCATTTCTAAAGATTAAACCTCTGTCATCTGGGTTTTCAAAGACAAACACAAAGAAACCCTTACCTACGAAATAGCTTTTAACTCCTTCTTTGATCAGGGGCTTCCAGTTCCTTTGGGTCCATTCATCCACCGACTTGGGAGATGGCCAGAGGCCTGTGAACTGGCCTATAAGGCCTCTCTCCGCAAGGTTCAACGCAGCTTTGCAAGTTTCTTCTTCTGGTAGGGCTACCGATGGAATCGTATCCAGCTTTTTTACAAACTTCTGTTGTGAAGCTGAGGGGGGGCGCTTTGGACCTGCTGCGATCATTGATCGGAAGGCTGACACCTCCGGAGGCGGTGAAGGAGGGGGATCAGGGTCCCCGCTGCCCTCCATTGGAGAGGCAGAGCGGACTGAGGGGCACAGGGAGCTGGGGCGTGCTGCAGCAGTCGGCTGAAGCAGAGCAGGCGCGCGCGATCAACAGTTTTTCTCTCTCCAAGGTCTTCTTTTTCTTTGATATAATGGGGATCTTTCCTTTTAAGTATGGTGGATTTTCCTACCAAACTCCTCTTAAGCAATACTTAGATCAAATGATTAGTCTTACAATTATGTGTTACGCCTTGTGTCACGATTAGTCTTACAATTAGGACTGCTCTAACACTCTATGCTTCTTAATTAAATTGGTACTCCTATCATCGAAGGGGGGCAATGCAAAATTAGCTTTTGCCTTCAGTCCATGAGTGCTCTAGTTGCATTATCATATGCCCAAATCAAACCACAGTGATACATACCAAAATATTCATATAATTTTGTTCTCCTTGTTATGACCAACTCAAGCTCAATCAAATCCTTTATTCTTTCTTCCTATTAGCATTGCTCAAATAAATCATCTACTTAATAGTGTCTAATATATTTGCACAAGCACCCGGATGTGGGTGATTATCAAGGTCATTAAGTTGATGAGACGGTCGGGCGGTGGAAGGGCTGGCCACATGGCCCCCTGCAACTTCCACCATGCCAACCTGAAATGCATTCAAGGCACCTTGCAGGCGCCATTTAATGAATGCAATAGCCGAGACAAAACCAAATCACTCATAACTATGGAGCCTACAAACCATTCTGTAATTCCTCCCCCCCTGATTCATTGTGTTTGTCCTCCGCAGGCTAGAGAGCCTTGTTTGCGCACTGTAACAGGTAGCCGATGCTGGTTGCTAAGTTGCATTGACCTGGGCAATGGATTCCATTATTCCCACACCAGTCTCTGCAACTTAGCTCAGGTCCACACTTCCTCTATCCATTCTCCGCGCAGTTCCTCCACCATCCCCTCTGCTATTATCCCTGCTTTCAACCCCACCATGGTCTGCCATTGTATGCGAAGTAGGAGAGGTGGCACTCGCGGTGGGAGCACCCGCTCTTCTGCGATGTCCAACCCCGACTAGGTCTCCCCTGCTTCCTCAGCTGACAATCCCAATCCACATAGCTCTTTCACTGGGCGTTACCCAGACACCCTTAGCGGACGAGGAAGAGCCTGGCTCCATGGCATTGGAAGAGGAGATGCGGCGGCTCACACTGCCAATTTCCCCCTACCTCTGCACCCTACTCCCTATACCACACAATTTCGATTTCATATTTCCTTGAATCGTCCCGTAATCATAGCCACCGTTACAATTGCTCTCACTAAAGAAACTGAACCGCTAGCTCCTCTGTTTGAGCACAATGATGAGTTGAACAAAGCAGAACCAAGCAACAGGAGCAGGTGCAACCCCGGTAAACAGCGAGCAGACGAAGATAGAGCCACCCTGCATGGTAAAGTGTTGGCTGGCAGCCAACAAGCTGAGGAAGGCAAGCTTGGTAACACGCAGGCCTCAGGCAGTCGTCGTGGCGACACATCTGGAACGCGTGTGGGCGCATGCAGCATTGAGGGAGTCCATCTAGCACATGGCAGTGGCACATCAGACGAGGATGACGATTCGGACAAATATGCGTGTTCGATTGTGGAAGAACTGGCCCCGGACAACCTCTAAGACTGACAATTGGCAGCCAGGTGTCGAGTTTGCCAGGTGGATGTTTTTTCTTGTTGACTGGGCAGTTATGGTTAAGTTTGTGTGTTTCCTGGTTATGACTCTGCAATGTCTAAAATGTTTTGTTGTTTTGTGATCAAAACTGATAACCCCTGCGTGGGCTATTTTGCTTTCTTGGACTGGTTTCCCCTCTGTTGAGGCTCTTATGCTTTCTTGGACTGGTTTCCCCTCTGTTGGGGCAGTCAACGCTAGACAGTCTTACTGTGTGATGAATGATGTTCAGAACTTCTGAGGCCAGGCCTCACTGTAACTTCTTTTTTGTATCATATTAATAGATTAAACTTACTTAGAATATATATATATATATATATTGCACAAGCATTTACAAAGGGGTTGGCGTTCCTTAACTCCTTCACACATGAAAAGAAAATCTAGCATAGAAAAAAATCCATAAAATGTTTGGATGTATCAAGGAATCTATCTTTGAATGCCCTTATGATCTTAGCAATATCACCTTCCCTCTATAGAAGCCCCATTAACATTGATATATCTCTTTGTGTAACAACCTTCTATAGTGCAATATGAAATATTATACGATTAAATGACATTTCAACATTGTACAATCTTAATTATAATTTAAAATAAAATTCTCCTCTAGACATCATAAGCAACAAATAGAGAACTTCAATAGAAGCCTAGAATTCATATGATACAAAAAATAAAAATAAAAATAAAAAAATTAAGAAAATTGGAAAACTTATTGAATTATACTTTGACATCAATTTTTATATGGTATGACATAAACTATGATAAATTTCTATATAATCTTCTAATTAATATAACATAACAATTATCATATGTCATTATTATAGATAAAATAAAATAAAATATCATTTCATTAGATAGCAATACTACAAAATTAACACATCTATGACACAAAGTAAGACAACCCCCAACGCCATTAAATCTTACCTCGGCCATTTAGGAAAAGAACAAAGATAGTGACACAAACTATCATGCATTGTTACACTATCATAGTAGTGATAGTATAGGAAGAAATTCAAGAATATGTTACATAACACTACGAAAATGAACACCCTTAGTTTTATTCAGATTTAAAATTTTATACTTGTTTAGTCATAAAAATTAATATCAAAGGCCAAAGTAATATTTTTCCCTTTTCCATATTTTTTATTTGGATTATTTAATTATTAATATTAAAAAAATTATTATAATATCATTTCATATATCATTTCATTTAAAACAATAGATAGGCAATAAGACATTTTTCACTTGGTTAAGAAATGCCTAGCGTCCACCCTAACATAACCCTAACATCAGCATCGACCCCCACGTTACATATAAATCCCACTCACATATAACTAGCATTTGCACCAAATGTTGCAAAGGAAACGCCGTAAGGCAAGAGATAACATATAACACTATGTAAGGCAATAGATAACATATAATACTAATTAGCTAAGTAAGGCAATAGATAGCATATAACACTAATTAACACTTCTTTGAAAATTGTTGAAAGACAAAAAAAAAGATCAACAAAAAGCAAGGACCATGCTATATGCAATACATGCTTCTTAGCCTTACAAATCATGAGTCATATGTCATATAACACTAATTAATGCTTCTAGCATATCACACTAATTAATGCTTCTTTGACAATTGTTGAAAGACAAAAAAAGAGATCAAGAAAAGGAAAGGACCATGCTATAATGAACACAGACTAAGGATTCTTTGACAAGTGTTGAAAGAGGTAAAAAAGATCAAGAAAAGGCAAAAGACCATGCTATAATGAAAACAAATTATTGCTTCTTTGACAAGTGTTGAAAGAGAAAAAAAAGATCAAGAAAAGGCAAAGGCTATGGTATAATGAAATCTTACTGCAATACATGCTTGCTTAGCCTTACAAATCACGATTCTTATGTCATATAACACTAATTTAATGCTTCTTTCTCACCTGTTGAAAGACAAAAAACAAAGATCAAGAAAAAGCAAGGACCATGCCATAATGAAAACAAAATAATGGTTCTTTGACAAGTGTTAAAAGAGAAAAAAAGATCAAGAAAAGGCAAAGACCATGCTATAATGAAATCTTACTGCAATACATGCTTCCTTAGCCTTAGAAATCATGAGTCCTTAAGAAGGAAAAAAGAATAATCAAAATTCTTTAACATATTATTTCTATTTTTGAAAATTAGTTAGAGAAGCATTTCCAGATCACCATAGTTTTTCTAGCTTAATGGGTCAAGAAGGTTGGTAGCTTGACATCTATTTTGACAAACTGAATCTTCCCATGTTGTTTTGGGAATAAGCTAATGCCCAGTTTCATTATGAAGCTCAAGAGAATTATTTCTTATCTTAGAAATGTTCATTTTCTTCTTAACACTAGTAAAGATAGATAAATAATTATAGTTTTCAATATTAGAGTTGATCAACTCCGTATGATATCTTAGTTTCAATTTTCCCCTTATCTCTTTATCCCTCCATAAATCCTAAATTCGGGAATCCAAGTCCCATTTGTAAATTGAAATTCACTTTCTATAAGTCCAACTATGAAACTTATATAATGCTCTTACATCATTATTTTATATTTATAAATATTTTGATTTTTAATTATATATTTATTAATTAAATTAATTAAATTTTTAATATTTATTAATTATACCTTTTTATATAAATATATGGTTATCAATATGAATTTTTATTTTTTTGTTTCTTTTAATGTGATATGTTTGTAGTTTTATTAACAAAAATGAGATTACAATATAACAGTATGAATTGAATCCATATATTATTTATTATTAATATATTTTAATTCAATGAATATTATGTTTTATGATTATTTTTTATTATTATTTCACTTAATACTTTATTTTATGGAGGGAAAAATGAAACTAAGTTATTATAAGGAGCTCATAAGTTAAATATTGAAAACAATAAAAAAATTATGTGCCTTGGCTTATGTTAGGAAGAAAACAAACATTTATAATATACGATTAATTCTAACGAGCTTCGTAGTGAATATTTGTTTCCCAACTGACAAAACACCATGGGAAGAATGACTGTATTTTAAAGAGGGTTGAAGATGAAATTCACTTTCACAAAACAACATGGGAAAATAAGTTAAATATTGAAAACAATAAAAAAATTATGTGCCTTGGCTTATGTTAGGAAGAAAACAAACATTTATAATATAAGAGTTAATTCTAACGAGCTTCGTAGTGAAACCATTTGTTTCCCAACTGACAAAACACCATGGGAAGAATGAGTGTCATATAAAGAGGGTTGAAGATGAAATTCACTTTCACAAAACAACATGGGAAGAAAGAGTCTATGCTTGTGCCATACTAAGACACCATGGGAAGAATGAGTGTCATATAAAGAGGGTTGAAGATGAAATTCACTTTCACAAAACAACATGGGAAGAAAGAGTCTATGCTTGTGCCATACTAAGACGGGTGAAGATGAAAAGAAATTTTTCTTAGACTTATGAACTTCCATATCCATTCTAATTTTCAAAATATTTATCATATTACCAACATTCTTGACTTATTAATAAGTCTCGCTGAAAGAAAGTGAATACAATTCTTGGCCCTAATGTAAATACAATACTATCAAACTCCATTAACCTCTATTAGCAACTCTTCTTTTTTATAGATTGATTAGTAAATGCTACACTAAAAATAATATAATACATGTACTTATGAGCTTCATAAATACACTAATCTACCAATCAATACATTTTTTCCATTTTTATAACATTTTATCTATTTACCAATAGAATGATCAATTGACATTTCTTACATTTCTATTTATACATTTCATATATTAATAGTGGCCTTTCTTACGTTTATACTTATACATTTTATATGTATTAATAGATTTTATTTTTGTTAAAGTTTGAAACATATCAAGTACATTAGATACATTGGTTAACATATTCAATTTAGGACAAAATCGGCTCATATGCCAAAGTGCCTACTTTGTCATAATGGCATGAACCCAGTAAATTTTTTTTTTTTTTTTTTTAATTTTTTTAATTTTTTTTAATTTTATTTTCTTGGTAACATTATAAACATAAATAGAACATATTATATGCTCATGCTCCTGCTTGGTCTGCTGCTTCCTACCGTGTCTCATTCCAGCTTTGAACCAGAGCTCTGTTGAGGTTTTTGAAAGGCGCTCGAAGTGCCAATCGTTGTCCTCACTGCCAGAGTTGGCATTCCGAGTAAGTTAGCAGCTGGTTAGTTTTCTGTTTTCGTTTTTCTTTCCTGCAACCATGTTTTAACCTTTCTTCACAGCAGACTAAGCTTTTTTCTAAGGAAATCTTCACAATTTTTTTTTTACTCTTCCGGTACTCGGTGATTTTGGCACAATATTTAGTTCTTGTTGTAATTTACAGACAGTCATACAAACACACATTTGGAGTGATTCCGAAGACCCCGCACCAGCAGCAATGTATCTCATGTTTTATATCAATGAAAATGGAGAGAAAGTATACACGTTAAAGGTAAGTCTCATTCTTTAAGCCCTCTGGCTTCTGCTTTGATATGGTTTATTTTTAAGAAGGGTTTTCGGCGTAAAGAAAACATTTGTCGACTGCATCAAGAATGGGTTGAATCTTAGCAGACTGTTCTTTCGCAACTCCTTTGCTGAGAATGTTGGGTTTGATTACAGTTGGGGTTTGGTTACTGTTGGGGTTTGGAAGCTCGTCCACCCGGAAACGGGGTCGAACCATGTTTTTCTTTAAAGAATTTAAACGAGTAATCCCTCTGAGTTTAATTCTGTTACGTCGAGCGACAGGGTTTAGGCCTGAGTCCTCACATTCAGGGTCTTGGACTCGCCTCTGGTTGCGTACTTTCCTTTGAAAGAACTAGCTTAATTCTCTGTTGCAGAGTTATGAGCAGAACCTGGTCTTTAGGAAAATATTTCCCTGTTCCACCGCATTCTGACCCTGTTTTTTCTTTAATAAGAATGTAGTCTAATTTATTTCTAAATCATGTCTTTTATTTTTTTTTAAGAAGTTTGTTAAATTTGAGGGGATTTCACCTCTGATATTTTGAGCCACAATGGCCAACTTTGTAATTGTAATAGCTACCTTCTGTAAGTCCATTCTCTGTTTTAATTTTGGCACTGAAAGACATTTACGCTCTTAAGCTTGTTAATGTGTAATAAAATGGTCGATTTTGTATTATCTTGAGTTACTATTCCTGGGTTATGTTCCCCAGAGAACGTTTTCTAAACTTATGCGATGCTGCCATACGTTGCTGGCATATCGACTATTATTTTCTATATGTCCTTCTGGTTATGCTATTCTGCTGAGGGTTTGGTTTTGGTAAATCGTCTTGGTTACCGGACAATATACTTATTCGCTATTTCTTGATGTGCTTTTAGCTGGAATTATCTCCGTTGATATTTGTTGGGTTTGATTACAGTTGGGGTTTGGTTACGGTTGGGGTTTGGAAGCTCGTCCACCTGGAAACAGGTTCGAACCATGTTTTTCTTTAAAGAATTTAAACGAGTAATCCCTCTGGAGTTTAATTCTGTTACATTGAGCGACAGGGTTTAGGCCTGAGTCCTCACATTCAGGGTCTTGGACTCGCTTTTGGTTGCATACTTTCCTTTGAAAGAACTAGCTTAATTCTTTGTTGCAGAGTCATGACTAGAACCAGAGGGTTTGGTTTGGTAAATCATCAAGGTTATTGGACAGTATACTTATTCACTATTTCTTGATGTGCTTTTAGCTGGAATTATCTCCGTTGATATTTGTTGGGTTAGATTACAGTTGGGGTTTGGAAGCTTGTCCCCCCGGAAATGCGGTCAAACCATGTTTTTCTTTAAAGAATTTAAACGAGTAATCCCTCTGAGTTTAATTCTGTTACGTCAAGCGACAGGGTCTTGGACTCGCCTCTGGTTGCGTACTTTCCTTTGAAAGAACTAGCTTAATTCTCTGTTGCAGAGTCATGACCAGAACCTGGTCTTTAGGAAAATATTTCCTTGTTCCACTGCATTTTGACCCTGTTTTTTTTTAATAAGAATAGTCTAATTTATTTTTTAATGTCGATGAATGTTTGTGTATAAGGGTTTCACAACTTCCCATAGATTATGTAGTCTTTGTCGTAGTGGGATTTGCTGACCAACATGAGTCCTCCCATAGAGTGTCTGCAGTACATACCCTCAATACTGCATTGGTCACACACCTTAACAAACGCGCAGTTCAGCGGAAATATCATAGATAGAGTTTCAAATCCGGCAATTAAAAAAAAACACGGGGAAAATGAATACACCATTACAGAGAAAACAGAAAACACTATATGCACTGCCAAAAGAAAACTCTTATGACCCAAATTTGCCCTGTTGCAATCTATTTTAAGAATTTGTGGCATATCAAGAAAATAGCATACTATATGAACCCATAACATGTGAAATAGGAGATTAATAAACTGGCATCAAGACGGTACCTTTCGGCGCTTCCTCGAATTTTAGTTGCACACGAACAGAGGACGATGATAGGTCGTGGCTTCAGTCACGCAAGGAGGGTGTGGCTAGCTGGTTTCCACCATTTGTAGATGTTACAGAGGAAGAAGGGTTGTGTGCAGCTTTGTCGTTAACTGTGAATGCAACTATGGGTGCTTCAAGGTTTGCCCTAATTATTAGTGCGGTTGTAAACTGTTTTTTGCCTCAAAGAATGGTAGTCTTTCAAAGAATGGTAGTCGCAAAGCGTTAGTCGCGAACCGTTACACGTAATAACCAATAACTAATGCATACTAATTTGTAACTATTTTGATTTAATTTGTAACTAATTTGATCTAACGCTTGAAATTTGTGCAATCGTCTAACATCTAATCGTATGGTGCACAAGATGACACGTAGGTAAGGAGGGGAGTTGATTTCAGAGGGGAACGCCTTACGGCGTAAAAATATGAAGTACTACTGTGTGGCACTTCATTATTTCTACAGGAGGAACAACATCCGAGAAGGAAGAAGCGCAATTTGCGGTAATATCGAGCAGTCTCTTCTTGGCTTTGAGGTTCACAAATTTTTTTTTACTCTTCCGGTACTTGGTGATTTTGGCACAATATTTAGTTCTTGTTGTAATTTACAGACAGTCATACAAACACACATTTGGAGTGATTCCGAAGACCCTGCACCAGCAACAATGTATCTCATGTTTTATATCAATGAAAATGGAGAGAAAGTCTACACGTTAAAGGTAAGTCTCATTCTTTAAGCCCTCTGGCTTCTGCTTTGATATGGTTTATTTTTAAGAAGGGTTTTCGGCGTAAAGAAAACATTTGTCGACTACATCAAGAATGGGTTGAATCTTAGCAGACTGTTCTTTCGCAACTCCTTTGCTGATAATGTGCCCCGAATACACAAATTCTCTTTTTGGAAAGTCAGACTTAGATTCTTTAGCAAAATGTGAATTCTTTCACAAGAATTTAAAATAATCCATAAATGATGTTGATGTTCTTGCGTATTCTTACTGGATATAAAATATCATTGAAGAATATGAGCACAAACTTCCTTACATATAATGGAAATATTTGATTCATGGTACCTTGGAAGGTAGCTGGGAATTTTGTGACCCAAAAGGCTTTACCTTGAATTTGAAGTGGTCATGATGAGCCTTAAAGGAAGTGTTGTACTGCTAGCTTTCCTTATGCTGATTTCATGATACTCTGATTATAAACTAATCTTTGAGAACATGGCTGCCCCATGCAATTATTCTGATAAGTCATCGTTGCATGGGATAGGGTGCCGATTCATAATAGTCTCGTTCAATTTTTGGTAATCTATGCACATGTGGAACAAGCTTTCCTTCTTCACTAAGATGATCATTGACCAATGATGCAAAAGGGCTATTTTTAGGCACATTTTTCGCCCTACCTTTTCTTTAATGGACCTTTGTGGATATGGCTGCAATCTTAAGAAAACATTACAACTGATTTGAAATTCTCTCACCATGGCATTGGTCCTTTTGGGCCTTCATTTGGTCTTAAGAGCAATTATGAGATTGCCCCTAAGTTGATGTGATGTCTGTTGACTTTCCTTTTCAGGAAATCTTGGACAATGGGCACATCAATGCCTACAATGGCCTAATCAATCTTCACAAGACTAGAGTGTGCAAGGGGTGCATGCTTGGCAAGTATGCCAAGTCATTTGTCTAGGGCTGAGACAACAGAGCTAGAGGGGTTTTGGAACTGGTGCATTCAGATGTATGTGGACCCTTCTCTTCTCCATCACTTATGAAACACAAGTACTATGTTACTTTCATTGACTATTATTCTTGGAAAACTTGGAAAGAGGGCATTAGGAGAGAGCTAATAGCGGCCCGCAACCCTTAGCAGAATGAGGTGGCTGAGAGGAAGAACCACAATATTGTTGGAGCGGCCAAGGCCATGTTGCATGAACAGGGATTGCTTATGTTATTGTGGGCAGAGGCATGCAACACTGCAGTATTTATGTAGAACATGCAGTATTTATGCAGAACATGAGTCCACACAAGGTGCTTGGACGAGTTACACCAGAGGAGGCTTTCACAGGCAAGAAGCATGATGTTTCAGACTTCTGTATCTTTGGCACAAAAGTTTATTGCCATGTGTCCAAAGGTAGCAGGAAGAAACTTGAGCCCACAACAGAGAAGGGCATCTTCGTGGGCTACAATGAGGCATCTCAAGTGTATAGGGTGATATTCCATCACTTAAGAAGACAATTATCAGGCAAGCCGCAGGACGTGAGGTTTAAGGAGGTCAAAGCTCTGAGGGAGTCCTTAGAGCGAGAGCAGGTAGGAGTACTTGAGGAGGAGCTACTCGCTCCCAAGGAGGAGCCTCAACTAGGATCACAGTTTGAGTCTCAACTAGGTTGCGAGAGGGTCGCACAACAGAATGCACAACAAGATGATGATGGGGAGAGACTAAGACGAGAGTAGGCCAACACATGGAGGAAGAGAGCAAAGTGGGATGAGAAGTTGATTCAGGAGGCCTAGGAGTAGGTTGAGACTCCTAGCATCATGTTAGGCAGAGCAAGTAGCCACAGAGGTGCATCAGAT
This sequence comes from Pinus tabuliformis, assembly GCA_031772625.1. Classification (NCBI taxonomy): domain Eukaryota; kingdom Viridiplantae; phylum Streptophyta; class Pinopsida; order Pinales; family Pinaceae; genus Pinus; species Pinus tabuliformis. The sequence goes on along the minus strand of CM062820.1, from coordinate 1,149,272,139 downwards.
ATATGGCATTGATGGCAGAGTTGTTGGACATATAGCCTTCTTGTTATGATGAGGTAGCCTCTTAGCGGGTTTGGTGAGATGCCATGGTGGAGGAATATTCCTCCATCATGAATGATGTTTGGGAGATTGTGCCACGAATTTCAGGGAAAATCAGTAGTTGGTTCGAGATGGGGGTACAAGGTGAAGCATGTAGCAGATGGGAGTGTGGAGAAGTACAAGGCCATGGTTGTGGCCAAGGGCTTCTCATAGGTTGAGGGCATAGATTATGATGAGACGTTTGGCCCCAGTAGCACGATATTCATCCATTAGGACAATTCTGGCACTTACAACACAAATGGATTGGAAGAACCACCCGATGGATGTGAAGACAACATTCCTCAATGGAGTGGTTGAAGAGGAGATTGATTTGGAGTAGCCAGAGGGGTTTAAGCAATCCAACAGAGACACACATACATGTTTGCAGGCTGAAGAGATCTCTTTATGGGCTCAAGCAGGCACCAAGAGCACAATACACTCGTATTGACAACTACCTTTGAGGATTGGGCTTCACTAAGAGTGAGGTGGATCCCAAATTGTACTACATTGTGGTTGCAGGGCCTCTGCTCATTAGTGACCTTATATTGACTGGAGAGGACAACCTAATCTAGGATTGCAAGGCAAACCTTGTAAGGGAGTTTGAGATGAAGGATATAGGGCTTCTGCACTGTTTCCTTGGATTTGAGGTTTGGTAGGGTGATGGTGAGATCTTATTGGGATAGGGCAACTACACGCAAGAGATTCTCAAGAGATTTAATATGCAGGATTGTAGGCCCATGGCCATGCTAATAGAGCAGAGCGAGTAGATGCTACAATATATATAGGCAACTCATTAGGTCGTTGATGTATTTGGTCAACACATGACCTGATATTTGTTTTGTAGTGAACCAACTGAATTAGTTCATGATGGAGCCGACCAAAGTTCACTGGGTTGTTGTGAAGTAGTTTTGAGGTATTTTAGAGGCACAACAAATTATGGATTATGGTACAGATAGGTTGATGGAGTGAGGCTTGAGGGCTTCACAAATGCAGATTGGGCAGGGTGCTCCACAGATTGCAAGAGTACTTCAGGTTGCGTCTTCAACATTGGGTCAATGATTGTTTCCTGGTACAACAAGAAGCATAGATCAGTTGCACTCAGTTCAACAGAGGCGGGGTACATGGATACTAATTTGGTTGCGTGCAAAGCTATTTGGATGAGGAAGTTACTTGTGGGACTTTTCAAGAGAGGATGGAGCCTATTGTGATACACTGTGATAATCAGAGTTACATCCAGCTCTCTGAGAACCCAGTGTTTCATGATCACTCAAAGCATATCGAGATCAAGTATCATCATCTCAGAGATTGTGTGCTGAAAGAGATACATTCCAACAAAGGAGCAGACAATAGAAATCTTGACCAAGGCATTGGCAAGAAACAATTTTGTCCATTCTAGAGATAAGTTGGGAGTTGTACATAATCCCTTCCTCGCTAAGTGGGAGTGTTGAAAATAGTAGTGAGAGAAGGTCTTCTTGACTCGTGCCTTAGTCAAGAAAGACCACGGTTAGTCTTTCCTTTAGCATGGATGAGTTTGTGGTGATAGGATGAGTTCATGGAACAACTTAATTTTTGCCCAAAGTTGGATTAGCAAGAAGCAGTTTTGTCCATTTTAAAGATGAGTTGGGAGTTGTACAAAATCCCTTCCTCGCTAAGAGGGAGTGTTGAAAATAGTAGCAAGAGAAGGTCTTCTTGACTCGTGCCTTAGTCAAGAAAGACCACGATCAATCTTTCCTTCAGCATGGACGAGTTTGTGGCGATAGGACGAGTTCATCTAGCAAGTTAATTCATGTGCAGAATTGGAGGGATAGTTAAGAAGACCTCCAAGTGCCAATTCTAATTTAGAAGAGGATGAGCTGGAGAGCGTCAAACTTGATTGAAGCAAGGATGTGTTACACTAGCAGTTGATTCAATTAACAAGTCGAACTCCACGTGTTCTAAATTCGCACTTACCAGATATAGCATGATTGAATTGCTTAGAAGGAGGACGAAGGCACATCTTTGTATCATTATTGTTTGCACAAGTTTGTGCGAGGAGAGCTTGTTGTATAGAGAGCTTACTTTGGAGAAGCCATACATTGAGATGGAGAGATATTTCTGTTGCAAGTCTGCACTAGGATTTAGGCAGAAATTCCTAAATAATAGGGGCCACTATTGTGCTAGAAAATAGGAGATTTCATGTGCTAGAAATTGGGGGTAGAGATTGTACAAGGAAATAGGAGCAGAGTCGGGTTGATTGCAGGGTGTTTCACGCTATAAGCATTAGCAGTGAGAACCAATGTTTTACGACTCCGACTCCGACTCCGACTTGGCTGAGGATCGACTTCGACTCCGACTCTGACTCGGTAATGACTCGGCCGGCTCGATTTCAATGACTCGGTCGTTGTAAAAAATACATTAAATATTTTTTTTTTTTATAAAAAAACATAATTTTAAATATTTTAAACATAATTTTAAAGATTTTCATTCATGTTTCCAAACACACAGCATTATAATATAGATGGAAGACAACATATGATCAAAGTAGGCTCATGAACCAATCCATTATATCAAAATGGTACCCAACATAGGCAATGATCATATGATCAAAGTAGGCTCATGAACCAATCCATTATATCAAAATGGTACCCAATGGCAATACATAGTCAACTGTCATACATGATCAAAGACTCAAAACAAAATACAAATAACCAAGGAGGCTAGAAATGGCCTCTACAACAAAAGTAAACTGTGATGGTGACCAGACTCCAATACTAGTACTACTGGCTAGTAGCTACTGCCAGAGGAGCCAAGATCATCTCGACCAATCTCTGGATCATCATCATCAGAGTCAGACAAGGGGCCCCATGGCTCCTCCTCCTCATCATTGTCTCCAACTGCAACTGTAGAAGTGGTGCCAGTATCACTAGCAGGCTGTGCAGCAGATGCAAGCTGAGATAGAGTAGATATGCGGCTGCGCTTCTGTCGTGGTTGAGCAGAGGAAGCACCAACAACTGGAGTCCTACTCCTAGTCCTTGTTGGCTGTGAGACTGAGGCTGGTGGATTGGGATCTGCATTCAACTGAACAGGCTGAAGTGGATGTTCCAGTTCAAGTTCATCAAGATCCTCATCAGGATCAAACTCTGGTTGACGACTCTCCACTACCCAATCTGATGTTGGATCAATGTCTTCCAACACAATGGGATCTGAATCAGGTCTTTTGTTCAGCAATTGGTTCCGTCTGAGCCGAAGGTTGTATTGGACAAAAACTAGATCATTCAACCGTTTTTGCTCCAAACGGTTTCTCTTCTTTGTGTGAATCCTCTCAAAGACAGATCAATTGCGCTCACACCCAGATGCACTGCAAGTTTGACTCAAAATACGAATTGCAAACCTTTGCAATTGAGGGCACTGGCCACCAAAGGCCTCCCACCATTGTGCTGCAAAAAACATAGAAGTGTAATGAATTATGAGTTAGATGAAGGCTGAAGCTCAACAAAATTACAAATTATATCTAACTTTCAAATTATAAATGATTTAACAAACTTTAATAAAAAAAGTAAAACTGTAAAACCATTAAGAAATTGAAAATTGAAATTTTTGTTTACCTGGCTCATCTGCTTCTCTTGCAATCTTTGCTAGGTTCTTCCCAAAGGTACCTGTTGCATTGCTGAAGGATGTGACCTGTTGATGTATCTCCAGCTGATCAGACTCCGATGGGATCATGCGTTCAATGCAATCAACCAGTCCATCTCTGACCTCCCCCTCAAAGCTCCTGACTCCTTAGCTTTATAATGATACCGTGGGTTCAAAAAATACCCAGCTGCATGTATAGGGCGATGGAGTTGATTGTTCCATCTTTCATCAATGATTGCCCAAATGGGCCCATACTTTGCCACTCTATCCTTGTATGCTGTCTTTATTTGCTCCTTTGCTTGATCCATAGCCTCATAAATGAAGCCCATAGCCAACCTTTCCCCATCCACCAACCGCAACACCTTAACTAGTGGCTCAGCAAGCTTCACAATCTCTGCTGCCTTTCTCCAAAAAGTTTCATCATGGACTTTCCTTTTCAATTCTTTGCCTTCTGGTTTGTTAGACCAATTGCTTTAATTCCATTCATCACTGGAAAACATCTTTTGCAAGTTTCTATGTTGGGAAAGCATAGATTGCAATGTCAAAAAATGTGTAGCAAATCTAGTGATGGCAAGCCTAATAATATCCTTGCCTCTAGTGTGTTTCCTCATGAGACTCAAAACCAGTGTATGATTGTAGATAAATTTTGTTATGCTTTTGGCATTATCTACAGTGTTTCTGACCCAATCTAATTTTCCAATATCCTCAAGCATGAGGTCTATGCAATGTGCAGCGCATGGGGTCCAAAAGATGGTCTTGTGTTTTTCCTCTAACATTTTACCAGCAAGAACATAGTTAGAGGCATTGTCTGTGATGATTTGAACAACATTAGCCACCCCCACCTCCTCAATAACCTCATCCAATAGCTGAAACAACAAGTGGCCATCTTTTACCTTATCAGATGCATCAACTGATTTTAAAAACATGGTTCCCTGTGGGCAGAAGACAAGAAAGTTTATGATGGTACGGTTTCTTTGATCAGTCCATCCATCTGACATGATGGTACACCCTGTTCTTGCCCATGAGTCCCTGAACTCTTGCAAATACTCATTAATGGATTGAATTTCTTTCTGCAGACGAAACCCCCTTAGCTCTTGCATAGTAGGGCCTTTGAAGCCTTTTCCAGCAGCATGTATGGCATCAAACATAGGCTCATAATATGGTGAACGAGCAGCATTAAAGGGGATATCAGCATCATACCACCATCTAGCTATGTAGTCACAAGCAATCTCCCTCAATTCTTTCTTCCAATGGTCATCTAAAGTGGGCTGAATTTGACCTTTACTAACTTCAGGACCATGTGCATCTGATGGAGAGGAGGGAGTGAAATAACTTTTGATAGTCACATGACCCTTCATTCTACCCTTTCCCTTATCTTGAACAGAACCAAAAGAGGGAGGAACATAACGGAAAGGGTTGGATGCCTCAGTTTGAGGGATAGAGGAAGAACCCTCAAAATCATAGTGGGGGTTGGTAGCCATCATTCTTTGTATCTCCCTCTTCCTCCCAATTTCAGCCTGTATCTCTTTTTGCCTAGCCTTATCTTCTTTAAATTTCTCAAAGCTGGCCAACAAATTCTTTCTAATCTCATCAATTTCATCAGAGGTACATGCGGTAATTTGGCCTCTAATCCCTGCCAAGTGTTGTTTCAGCCTATTAATCCCCCCAGGACCTTCCTTAATTTTCCTATGGCAAAACTTGCAATGCATCTGATTATCAACCATTTCAACATATGCCCAAGCAGGATCTTTTGCTCTAGGTGCCATTTTTTGACTAGGAAAACAATCTGAAAATGAAAAAAAAAAAAAAAATTGATTCAATGTTCATTTATTTGACAAAAAACACTCTCTAAGCTTTCTTGATATGCACCTAAAATTTACTAAGCAAAAACAGATTTATAGAGGTGGAAAAAAATACCTCCAGGCACAAACAGCCTCCTCAAGCTTGCTCCAAGAATCAGCTCCTCAATGCTGCTCCAAATGGCTGCCCAAGAAGCTCCTCACTCCAGCTACAATGCTCCTCCAAGACTCCTCACTGCTGCTCCAAAACAAGCTCAAGAACTGCTCACTAATTCTCAAAGAAGACTCTCACTCAAATGCATAAGACTGCTGTGAGTGAATGAGAGCATTTGGCTGTCTTAAATAGGGTTTGGGAGGGGGAAATGGACCCCAAAAGCATTTAACAAATTACAATTACCCTTTAGAATCCATTAACTGCATTTAACTTTTGCAAAAATCACATAAAAAGTGAAATTTCATGAGCTGTTACGCTGCCCAGCCGGCCCTACATTGACTCGGCCGAGTCATAACGGACCCGGCCGGGTTGACCGAGTCACATATGACTCGGCCGAGTCATATGTGACTCGGTCAACCGAACCGGGTTAGCCACCGTTTCATTGCAAAGGCCATCAACTCGGTTCGACTCGGCCGAGTCGGAGTCGATTCGGCCGTTTTGTAAAACAATGGTGAGAACAAGTTTATTTTCTAGTGAAACAATATTGTCTTGTAAAGATATCTATTGCTTGAACTCAATCAATAAATTCTACAACAAGAATTGGGTTTTCCCAGTTGGGTTTCCTAAGAAAATTATTGTGTTATTGTGTGACTGTATTTCTATTTCTTTGTGTTTTATTCTACTGCTTATCTAGAGTAGAGAAATTATGTGTATTGGTGAAAAGAAATTAGTTTTAGATTGTTCATCATAATAGTTGCAGAATCTCATGGAAAATCTATAAGGGTGTCCACTGAGTTGGTGTCTACTTAGTTTCAAAACCATTCCACACTAAAGCTTGCCAAATCCACAATTTGGTCTGCATCCATGAAGACAGGAAATGAATCCCAAAATTTGGAACATACTGAATTCCAAAAAGGTGAAAATGTGGGGATTTTGGTTTGGACCAATGATTTTCCATTTCCATAGCCTCCGAGGGCCAATTCGATTGGTGGTTGTCGTGATAATGTACTGTTATGTTCCAAGAGATTCAAGATTCAAACCCCCCTGATTTCTTGTGTTTGTGGAAAGGGTGTACGCAGGCACCTAGAGGTTATAGTGGTAGCAGTCGGAATTGTCCTTGTGTCACGTGGGTACGAACTGGCCTAGTTGCTGATTCCTCTAGTCATAAAAAGAAGATTCTGCATTTCCACTGCTTGATTTTAGAGTGGTTGTGGGTGTAACATTGCCTGTTGGAACTGGTGGAATCGGCCAGGCTGATCATTTTGATACCTAAACTGGTCTTAGTTGTAGCACAAAATCGAAAAATGTTGGTTCAGTACAAAGCCGAACGGTTTTGTACAATGTAGCCTAATATTCAACACCAGGGTCCTACTTAAACTTTTAGCATTACCAATTGTTTCAAGATGTTTGAGAGTGGTTCCAACCTCATTGGATTTCATATGGAGAAAGTCGCATTTTAGATCCTACTCAAAATTTAGCAGACCTAACAGTTTTTAGGATTTCCGGATTGGGGGGATTGCAATGTTTCCATTTGATTCTATTGTGTACGAGGGTATGGAACCAACATTTAATTAGGAGCACCAAGCCCTCTATGTACCTTAATGTTAGTGGCATTGATTGTTGAACTCCTTTATCATGACCCTAGTATGTACCCATCACTCAAACTAGATCTCGATTTGACATGTTAAGCTTTTTCTATCTTGTTTTAATGTTTAGAGGGTGATATATGAGGATCTTGATATAGGTAATGATTTTGATGATATGTAGGTATTTATTATAGGCTATAGCATGATTTGGTTTGATGCTAGAGGCCATCTAGAGTCTCTTTGTTGATGTATTCTTGGTTCAGACTCAGAGATGTATTCCACTAAATGTTATTTTTCCTAATGTGCCCTCTTACTTCCTATATAAATGAGAACTATTGCATATTTGTGTATTAAATGGTTTTGGATTCATGTGGATGCATATGAATCTGTATGTTTTTCTTTAAAATTTGAATATTTTTGGTCAATTGGCTTTTTGGTCTGTTTTTTTAGTGAGATAGCTTTTTGAAATTTCAAATATCCAAAGAAATGGTTGAGCACACTCAGTGAATGGATCAACGACCACAAAAGTCAAATTTTTCCTTATGTCACTAGGGAACCCTATTATAAAATCATTATTGATCAATTCCCATTTCTGATCTGAAATGGGCAATGATTGAAGTATTGCTGGGATTTTTGTTATTTATGTCTTGTTCTTTTGAGAAACCTCACAAGAAGCTTCAAAATTTCTGATATCTATTTTCATCCCTTCCCAAAAGAATTTGCCCTTGTGCTGAAATATATTCCTAAAAATCCTACATGTCAAACAAGTCAAGAATGATATTCTCCAAGTGCATTTTCTTTGAATTTGGAGTTAGGTACAAGGTACAACCAATTCTTGTATTGGATGATGTCACCCCAGAAAAAACCCTTGTTCCTATGTGTGCTTTTATCTTTATCTAGCAACATGGAGGCAACTTTTGGATCATTGGCATATTCTGTCAACATCTCCTCTTCCCTTCCTGGCCCAACCATAAAAATAGCTTGTAATTCTTCCATTCTAATAGAGTCTTTGACAACATTACCAATCTTGTTCTTGTTGTGAAATATAAAACCCTTGTAAGTTGCTTACCCAATTGACCTGTTGCTTGAATAAAGGTTTCTGGGTTAAGAGTACTCGAGGCTTTGGTTGTTTGTCTTGATGGTGATTTGCTGACCGAACTATTATTGCCTGAACTTTTTGATTGAATGCATGAGAATCAACACATCCTTACCATAGACACAATATCTCCTCTTTCCATCCAGGTTCAGCCTTAAAAATAGCTTGTAATTATGAACATCAAATATAGTTTGTGACAACATTATTAATCTTGTTCTTATGGTAAAAAATAAGAACCTTGTAAATTGCTTACCCACTTGGCTTGTTGCATGGATAATTGTTTTTGGGTTAGGAGTACTTGAGGCTTTGGTGGCCTCTCTTGATGATGATGTGCTGACACCAAGTATTATTGCCTAAACTTGGTGATTGAATGTGTGAGAACCAACACATTCTTACCAGAAACGCAAGAGTTTTTTTTTTTTAACTTCCCGCTTTCATTGATAGACTGTGGATTCTGAAATACCACATAGTAATAAGAAAAGTTTGTGGGAAATTTGTAAATTCTAAAACTGGATTGGATGTTATTGCCTTTTTTACGGACTGAAATGTAGCTTCCACTGCCTTTATCAAATGGAATTGACCATTTTTGTTGTTAGATCAGTAAGTGAAATGCTTTTACAAACTTACTCTATAAATTGTATAAACCCTGGAATCCTCTTGACTGAGTTATGTTTTTAGGTGTTGGCCAACTGACATTGACATTGAATGAGTTATGCTTTTAGGTGTTGGCTCCACTTTCCTGGCTCTTTGCTTTACTTCAAAATCAACATTCTTTAGGTTGATAAACATCGTAAATATACGTTCAATAAATCCTTTAGTAAACATTGCATGAAGCAACTTTGTATCCAAGTCATTGTCAGATGTTGTTGTGACATTGGCCATCTTCATTTTCTTTTCACCTCTAACTCTTGGCACTAACCACACAGAAAGCCTTCCTAACCTCCTTATGCTTCATTAACTCGTCTTTTAGAAGTTTTTTTGTAAATACATGTGAGTGTTGTGTGTGAAACAATACAATATTCAAGTTGTCACACCAAAGCTTCCCCCTCTATAATGCCCCCTCTAGTGACATTGATAATGAACTTTATTTATCTTACTAAGACATTCATCATTGAAAATCTTGTCAACAGATATGGCCTCAAAATGATACTATATCCACACCCATAGGATGTGTTCGATCAACAACAACATATGGGTTTCTCAGACGTTACCACCTGTGCTATTTTGATACGAGCTGTTTTGGTTTTGCTTCTTATAGCCCCATGGTATCTAATGATGCATGGCTGATCTATGCTATTGAATTTGTTTTCCATATTGATGTTCTTTTAAGTTTTTAAACCTTTTGTCACTGCTATCACTCTCCATCTCATAAACATTGCATATGGGAATGTGTGTACCTAATTCTTACCAACGATGCATAATTTTTTTAATTAATTCATAATAAGTGCATTTAGCTCCACAGGTGGGTGTTGATATGCAATCCTCTGCCAAGTTTTTGGGATGTGGGAGCACAAGATTGTTGAAATGCACAAGGGGGACGTGTGGAGACACCCTTAATTTTTAGGGAAATTCATGGGGGATGTGGAGACATAGGGGTCCTTGTTTCTAAAATTATAATCTTAAACATATAAAAATAAAAATAAACATCCCAACAAGAACAATTCATCCTGTTTCCTATACAAATTCATTATTGTGCATTGTAATTATTGAACTCAAATTTGTAAACGATATAAACACAATTCAAATTTATAAACGAAATACATTGATTGAGATTCATTATTCGTCATTTTAAATAGTACTAAGCAAAATAAGAGGTACTGAAGTGTGAAATAGTAAATTGAAATTACACAAAAATAGTAAAGAGTCATGAGTCGAATACTTCATACAAGGTCATCAGTATCTAGAGTCAAGACTATCAATAGGAGTGTCACTATCCGAGTTGGATGTACTCCTATGAGTAACCAATGGCACACCAACCAATATCTAGAGTCAATACTATCAATAGGAGTGTCACTATTTGAGTCAGAGTCACTTGTATGAGTAATTAATGGTACACCAACCAAACCATGTTGTATCTCATATGTTTTATCCTTATCTATGCACCATTCTCTAGATCTATTTAGAGCCTTAATTATTAGAACCAGAATGGGAGGTCCCGTTCTTGAGAAAAAATGGGCAATAAACACAAAAGACCCAAGAAATGCCTTTTTCTTTAGTTGTTCCCATTTGTAGGGGTTAGAAACAGTTGTGACAAATGGTTCCTTGTCATATATAATAGCTAAGAAAACTTGAGAGGGATTATGAATTAATTAAACTAGTATTTTGCAATGTGTTTGACCCTATATATTCAAAGATGAAGTAAACCTCCTAGTTTGCACAGATGCGCTTTTCAAGATGGAAACATACTACACCACCTGCTGGCAGTTTTTCCCCCACACGCCGGTTCTTTACACTTGGTTAGCTTGTATCTGAGTTGTTTATCTGTAATTTGTATCGTTGTGGTTTGTGTCATTAACAATTTTTTAACTATAGTTTATATAAATGTTGCAGGGCTCCGTTATTTTGCCTTATTAGCATGGGTCATTAACATCTTCAAAATTCAAAGGAGAGTTTGTTTAAATTGGTTAGCTAGCATTGCTTATGCTTAAGATCAACCTATGCTTAAAATAATTGTTGGAACTTCATTCATGTTTCCCCTTTTTGGGGCAAGATTGTTGATGTTTCATGATCTTCTAATCTGATAATTACTTCCAATGATTTCTTAAACAAGTTCAGTTATGTCACATTCATCATTAAGCAATTATACATAGAAAATCTCAACCTTAATGCAATACTAACAGTAGGATTAGAAAGGGTCAACCAAGTACACAGAGAGACAATTTTTTCACTTAGGAAACCCAATCTCTGGAGAAAACCCAACAATCTTTTCTAGGAGAAATTATTCAGTTCATCAAAGGTACATTCCGATATTCACAAGTCAATCTAGGTCTACTTATCCAATAAGTATGGATGTGAACAAAACAAACCTCAAAACTCCTCAATCTAGGTCTTGCTCCCTTCTGTTTACAACACTGAGGCTCTTGGCCTCCTGTAGGGCTTCAACCCTCCACAAAAAGATAAGGTCTCGAATCGTCTAGGGCTTCGACCCTTCCACAAAGATAAAATACCTTTATAGAGATAAGATCCTTCTTGAACTTTCGTCCTTCCACAGAAATCAGATTTTGTCCCTTCTTCCATAGAAATAAGGTCTCCATATTTGAGTCCATTCAGCCTCTTACAAGCAAAACCTTGTCCATGTTGAACTCTGCCCAAAAGTATTCCTCTTTCCATAGGAACAAAGAATGTGGATGTGATGATTGATCCAAATTGTTGTGTCAATTAATGGACGCTAAGTGTCCCTTTTATAGAGGTCTTGTGGTGCCCAAAGGGCACGACCTTTATTTGGGCCAACTTATCCTTATAGAGGGTCGACTTGCCTTTTGGACGCAAACTAAATTCAAATTTTAATTTTAAATTTGTTCTTTTGATTTTCTTTTCAAGGGCTGAGTTGAATATCGACTATAGCCACCAAAAATCAACACTCCCTCTTGGATAGGGAGGTTTTCAATTTTGACTTTCTCCGATGTCTTCTTTGCTGAACAATTTCTCCATCCAAGGAAAAGATTGAATGAGCTTGTTGTGTAATGTATCCATCCACTTCATGTGGAAAGCATCTTGCATCAACATCATGCAAAGGGATCTAGTTGGTTACTAGTCAACTCTCCTTTGCAAATGGATCTAATCACCCATTGGCCAAGGCCTTCTAGGGTCCCACTGGCCAAATACTTTTTGGTATTCTGAGGTCAAGGCTAGTCCTGGGTCACCAATTATCCAAGTCGTCACTTGGAACTTGGTCAACACCTGAGACCTGTGGTGAAGCCCTTGGCAATCACCATTCCTGCATGCTAATTGAATGGTAATACACTTGCCTGATGCTAAAGGCACTCAATCTACCCACTAACCAAGTACCTCTTGTCAATTTGGGGGAGCACTCTAGACCTTGATGCACTCTGGGCCATTCTCCCTAGCCATGTTACATGGCCCTTGGTCAATACTTTTGACCTGTCAATATCTTGACCTAGGGAGAATGTCTACCCATTGATGCTACAACATCAACACTCCCTCTAATTGAGGGAAGCATTCTCAACTAATCTAAGCTTGTCCCTGAAGTATACAAACTTCACCATGGGACAAAGGCTTTGTGAGAATGCCAACATCCTGCTCGATTGTAGAAATGCATTGGAGCCTCATTGGTCTCTTCTATACCATGTCTCAGATATAGTGGTACTCAATGTGCTTCAACCTGTCATCACTGTCGTCTTCTGCACCAGATCAAACAATCTTGCAAGTAGATTTCAAAGCCACACTGTTTCACAACTTGCCAAACTAGCTGCAATATACTTAGCCTTGTAATGTTTTGTGTGACAGATCTCTGCTTCCTGCTCATAAGTTATGTATCTAGATCAAAAATAGCACAAAAACATTAGAAAAGATAGATCATCGACTAGATAATAAGCCACTTTGAGGGAGCAATACCCCTTTAAATCACATAAATGAACAATTCTGATGATTCAAATGACAAAACCTCATTGGTATATATAGGAGTCTAAAGGGTCAAAATATAATTAGGGACCACATAACAATAATAATGTAAGAGCACAACAATGACAATAGTGGGCTTCTATGGGGCACAACAATAACAATATGGGGGCTAAACTAGTATTATAGGGACCTAATGTGCCCCTCTCCTTAAAAAAGAAGTGTTGTCCTCAACGCTTGAGCAGTTTTAGATGCTTTTGTATAAAATACTCATCTTCCCATGTGGAATCTTCAACAAGTAAGTTCTTCCACTTAATGAGATATTTTGAAATTGGTCGATTTCATGGTTGCCATATTCTTGTTTTGTCATTTCTTCAAGCTCCAATATGACTTTTCCTTCCTCTTCAAGTTTTGGCAATATAGTTTGAACTGAGATCTTGTTACTAATTACATTCTTTAAGCATGAAGCATGGAAAACTAGGTGTACTCATGAAGCTCAGGCAACTCCAATTTGTATGCCATAGTACCAATCTTTTGCAACACCTTGTAAGGGCCATAGTACTTGGTTGATAATTTATCATCCTTCTTAGCTTGCTTGAGGGACATTTGTTTGTATGGTTGTTAGCGTAATAATACCCAATCACCCACATCAAAACTTCTTTCACTGCAATGTTGATTTGCCTGTTGCTTCATTCGATTCTACGCTAGAGTCAGGTAATCCTTCAAGGGTTGGAGAATTTATTGATGGTCGATGTGATCTTCCACTGCTTGAACCTTAGAATTCTCTCTTAAAGACGATGTGATGGACGATAGATGATATCCATAAAGTGCTATAGATGGGGTTATTTTTGCTGAGGTATGGAAGGAAGTGTTATACCACCATTCAACTAGAGGTAACTACTTGATCCATTGTGTTTCTTTATTAGATACAAAGCAACAAAGATATCCTTCCAAGCATTTGTTCACTATCTCAGTTCTCCCATCAAATTGAGGATGATAAAATGAGCTATGAGCTAATTGAGAACCAAGACAAGAAAATAATTATGTCCGAAAATTTTGAGTGAAAATAGGATCTCTATCACTTACAATAATCTTTGGGTTTCCATGTAGCTTTTGAACTGTTTCGACAAATGCGGAGGTGACTGTACTGGCTTTGAAATGATGAGATAGTGCACAAAAATGTGCATACTTGGTAAGTCTATCGACTACCACCATAATGACACTCTTTTCTTCGGACTTGGGTAGACGTGTGATAAAATCCATCGATACCTCCTCCCAATGCTGACTTGGAATGGCTAGTGGTTGTAAACGACCCGAGATCTTAACTGTCTCAACTTTATTTTGTCGGCAAACTATACATTTTTCCACAAAATTTTGAATATCCGATTAAGGCCATCCCAAAAAATTCCTTCTTGACCCTGTGGTAAGTTTTTAGAAATCTTGATTGCCGTCCTATAGGAGAGGTGTGCAATTCTAAAAGAACTTCTTGTTTGAGTTAGGTGTTCCTACATAGATATAAACGATCTTTGTACCATAGGGAATCATTTTTCCAGATAAATGTATTAGATGCACTTTGATCTTGTTGCAACTTTTGAATGAGTGTTTGAACTTCTTTGTCATTCTCCCATTCCTCCCTTGCTTTAGTTATCGAACCAAGTTGAATAATAGAAATGACACAAAGCAATGCCACCACATGCTCATCCCTTCTTGAGAGTGCATCTGCAACAACATTTTGCTTCTCTTTTCTATAGATGATCTCAAAGTCATAACCTAACATCTTTGTGACCCATTTTTGTTTCTCTTTTGAAGATAACCTTTGTTCCAAGAACTATTTATGACCATCATGATCTGCTTTTACCTTGAAATGTCTTCCCATTAGGTAAGGACACCATTGCTTCAGGGCATGTAGTACTGCCCACATTTCCTTCTCATAAATAGGTCTGTTAAAATGCTTTCCCTTAATTGGACAATTTTCAAAAGCAATGGGTCTTCCTTCTTGCATTAAAACAACACCTAAGTCACTTGACACGGGGACACGAGACATGCAGGACACAAATTTGAGTGTCCGACATGGGGCATGTAGACCCTTCGGAACAAAACACGCAAGACACTATATATATATAAAATACTAAATATATATTTCTTAAACAAATTCTCATTCATGATACAAATTCAGACATAGATCTAGATTCTACATTGTAAATTTAAAATTTGTAAGTTGTACAAATCCAATTGTGACATATTCATAAATGATCCATTAGGAGAAAGACAAGAAACTGCAGTGTTCTCATTAAGTCATCAACATCAAAATGTGTTACATAGGTGGTAGCTATGCCAATGGCAAATAGAAATAGAAATAGCAAATACAAAACAACTACAAGGTAGTAGGTAGCTCATCAATTATCATCATCAAAATCAACATCACTCTTATGGTCACCACTGCTCTCCTTTGTTGCATCCTCCTCCTTTGTATCCAATGTAATCTGTGCATCCGCTGGTGTGGAGGATGACCCCTCAAGAGTATCACCATTATCAAAAGTGACATGCTCTAGCACTGGATCATTAAGATCCAAGTTGGCCAATGCCAACTCAACGCTGTTGTCCAAACCCATATCATCAGGAAAGACATTCCACATCTTTGTCTTTCCCTTCAACCACTCATCCCTCTGCCTATAAATAAGACGAAGGCTGGTTTGCACATATACCATTGCCTTTGCCTTGGACTGTTCAACCCTGCTCTTCTTGACACTATACAAATTCCCATATGTGCTCCAATTCCTCTCGCAACAAGAGGATGAAGTCACCTGAGAGAGGAGCCTCATGGCTAATTGCTGTAGAGGAATACTTGTTGCCCCATGAGTTTCCCACCAAGAATAGGGTTTCTTAGTCCTCCTGTCTCTAATCACAACATAGCCTACAAATCGCCCAATGCCAGTGGAAAAATCTGTAAAGGCATCCTCCACCTCATCAAGGGAAGCTCTATTTTGAAATATCTGCCTCAATGCATCGTTCCTCCCCTGTGAAATTTCACCATCCATGTGAGGGGGGAGTTTACGGGAAGGCCCACCATTCAACCACTCATGGCTATATAGTATTTTGGGTTCAACGAGTGAGCCAAATAATGCAAAGGTGTGCAATTCTTGTCCCATCTGCTGACAAGAATATCTTGTGTGGTGGTGAAGAAGGCCTTTGATGATGTCTCATACTCAAGTCACTCACTCTGTAAAATTATGGTCCTCCCAGACTCAATCATGGAATCCCATCCCTAATAAACCTCTCATAGGATGGGTTGGTATGTATCTACAAATTTTTGCAAAGCAATAATAGGGTCCATGATCTTAATAGTGAGATCTACCCTCTCCCACCAAGCATCATCTAACACTGTGTCCTTGACTCTTTTTGGGGCTGCTTGATTTGTCTTTCTCCAAAAAGACCAAAACTCTGAAATAACCATGGACCCAAGAGCAGTCTTCACCTCCTTCAACCTCTTTAACATGATGGAAGAAAAGGCAAACTGTGTATCTGCAATTTTCAACAATGATAAATGGGTGTACTCCTTGTAGATTGTGAGGGCATTTGTATGATTTTGTACAAAGTTGCGGATATTCCGTGCATCTTCAATAATACTTCCAATCCAAGGCTCATTAGAAGGAATAATTTTAAGTGCTAAATTCAAGGAATGGACAATGTAAGGTGTCCAAAATACTTGTGGATATTTAGCTTCCACAATCATGCTAGCAACCTTGCAAACAGGTGCATTGTCTGTAATGATTTGCACATAAGAATCAACACCTACATCTTCAATAATTGTAATGAACAACTCACCACTATATTGTGCATCCTTGTATTGTCCAAGTGCATCGACTGATTTCAAGAAAATTGGTCCATTCAAGGAAGACACCATGAACTATGAGTGGGTGGGGTGTTGGATTTGCCCATCCATCAGAAACAATATTAACCCATGATGTTGGTCATGTTAATTTAATAGGCTTAAACATTTTGTCCACTACTTTTTTTGCCTTAGTCAACAATGTGGTTCTAAGCTTCTCTGACCTAGGAGGCACATACCCTGATGGAGCCCCTTGAGTTAGAGCTCGGTACGTCTCAAGAAATAAAGGTGAGTGTGCAACATTAAACGATATGAAGTTCAGATAGAAAAAGAATGCAATGGTGATATCAAGCTCTTCCCGTCTCTCTTTTTGAAAAATCTTGTCCATTGGACCAAGTGCCATTGCCTTTCTTTTTGCTGCTTGACCCACACCCCCACCAAAACTCTCAAATGGAAATTTGTTGCTACTTTTCCTCAAGAATGGAAGGGGATCATCATTCTTGTTTTTTTTTAGATGATACAACTATCCTTGCCACACCAACATTGGCCTTTTTTTCCATTTCTTTCCTCTTAGCTAAAGACACATTTACACATGCTCCAATTCCACAACTTAGTAAGTCCACCAAATGAGCTTTCACACGATAATAAGTGCTCTTGAAACGATTGTTGCAATAGTTGCATTTCCAAGTAACATTGCCTCCCTTCAACTTGCTGCTTGGCCTTTGATCTCTTGTGACATACTTCGACAAGGGATATTTGCTTTCTTGAGCATGCTGTCTCTCTAAATTTATTAAGCCATCAACATTTGAAGTTGTTGTTGCAAGCCCACTTCCAACAGAGGAACACATGTAGACCCTAATGAAATTGCAACATGAGGGGTATCACCAATGGTGACATTCTTCTTCTTCCTTTGTCCTTTTCCTGCTGCCCTTGATTGAGCCATGAATGCTGTAAAAAGTAAATAAAAAATGCACGAACATTGTAAAAAAAATGGACATGCAAATTGCTGTAGCAAAAATGCAAAATAAATAGAAGCAAAATGCACTTACGTGTTGCTTGAATCACCTCCAAAATGCTCCCAAACCCTTTGCTAGTCGCCCCCACACACCCACAACAAGAGACACTAAAGAATGAATGAGAAATGGGCCCAAATTGGCTTTAAAGGCTTTCCGTCGAATCAGATTCACATGCCCATCGAATCCCATGTGCTAGGGCACGCTAGAGTCGAGAATCAGACACGTGTCTTAGAGAATCGTATCCGATTCGTGGGATTCAAGACACGAGGGGGTGGGGGAGGACGAATCCGATTTCTTAGAACAACACCAATGCCATTTCTTGAGGCTTCACATTCCACAATAAAGGTTTTTGTGAAGTCTGGTGTAGCTAAGACCAGAGCTCGACACATTGCCTCTTTAAGATGTTCAAATGCCTTAGTTGCTTTTGGAGTTCAAAAAAATGCATCTTTCTTCAGTAATGTTGTTAGAGGTGTTGCTATTAACAAACTTGTGATAATAGCCTGTCAACTCGAGAATTTTGGAAGATGCCTTAAGGTTGTTAGGATTTTCCATTCCTTTATGGCTTTAATTTTGTTAGGGTCTACCTTAACAACCTCATGAAATAAAATATGACCCAAATATTCCACTTCCTATACCCCAAAGAAGCTATTGGAGGGTTTTGCATACAATTGTTTTTTTCTCCAATAGTTTGAGCACCTTGTCAACATGTTGAACATGATCTTTCCAACACTTGTTGTAGATTAATATATCATCAAATAATACTAACACAAATTTTCTAAGTAAGGGTTTCAAAGTGGAATTCATTAAACCTTGAAATGTGGAAGGTGCATTAGTAAGGCCAAAAGGCATGACCAAAAATTCATTATGACCTTCATGAGTTCTGAATGCTATTTTCAGAATGTCTTCTCTCTTCATTCTAATTTGATGATATCTAGAACGAAGATTCAACATGGTGAAGTAAATTGTTCCAAGTAGTTCATCCAACAATTCATCAATGACATGAATGGGAAATTTATCTTTAATAGTGAGCTTGTTGAGCTCTCTATTTTCTGGACACATATGCCATGATCCATCTTTCTTATGCACCAAAAAGAAAGAACTTTGGCTGGGTTGAATTGTACCCGCCTCTAGTGTTTTTGCAACCATACGTTCTATTTTACTCTTTTGTGCGTAGGAATATCTGTAAGGTCTGATGTTTGGAGAAACACTTCCTCGAATCAAGTGAATAGCATGATCATGATTGCGAATAGGTGGGAGACTTTTGGGAGTTTGAAATACCTTGGAATGATTGTCAATGACTCTTTGGAGATCTTGAGAAATGGATGGCTTAGATGTTTGAACATCTACTAAGCATATTTGTGCAATTACCCCTCGTTGTTCCTTATTCAAAAGCTTTGTCATGCCGTTAGAGTTGATTATTTTCCTAGGCTTACTTGTGATACCCCTTAATTCAATTTCCCTTCCTTCCAAGAAAAAATTCAAGAAAAGTTCTTGAAAATTAAAAACTATCATCCCCAAAGATTGTAACCATTGGATTTCTAATACAACATTAACACCACCGATTGGAATGAAAAACATTGGACTATTTAATACATATTCCCACATAGTTAGATTGATATTATGGCACTTCCTTGAGCAATTTATAGTTCCTGCATTTGTAACCATCGCTTGACACTCTAGTGCTGAATATAGAAAACAATCCAAATCCTTGTCTATTTTGCAATGAATAAAATTATAGGCACTATCTAAATCAATCAACACTATTACCTTTTTCCTTTTGATATATCCTCGTATCTTGAGAGTTTAAGGAGTGGTAATTCCCTCCAATGCATTACAAGATATGGTCGGATTCCTTTCTTCTTTTTCAATCTCGGGGGTTGGTTCTTGGTGTATATCTTCTTCATTTGATGTTTCTTGTTCCTTTTCTTTCTCCTTTTCACAATTTATGTAAAATAATTTTTTCTTAGCACACTTGTGACCTTTAGTGTATTTGCTATCACAATTGTAACAAAGCCCTTTTGCTCTTTTTTGTCCTTCAGTTGATTTGGTGTTAACCTTGTAGGTAGTGGGAGGCTAGGAGTGACAACAATTCCATCTTTATAGTTGTGAGTGGTAGACCTCCTTGTTGCCATAATTTTGCTTTCAACTTCTCTTGCCAACTCGAATGCATTCTCCAATGACTTAGGTTCCCAAAGGCAAATCTCATGTTGGATGCTATCTTTTCAAGTCCCTATGAAGACATCAATTAAATGCTTCTCTGGAATATCATTTACCTTGATATTCAATCTTTGGAAGTCCTCAATGTGCTCCCCAATTGAACACTTTTGTTTGAGATTTATCAATTCGCTAAAGAAGGTATTGCTCTTTGTATCCTCATAATGTGCTATCATTTCTTTTGTAAAAATTGTCCAAGTGATGAGTGATTTACGAGAACAAAGCCATTAATACCACACAAATTGATTGGGTTTTCTAAATATAAAGATGCAATGTGTACCTTTTGTGTGTGTTGCATGTTACCGCTCAAACTAGCAGGGGTCCTAAAGGGGGATCCTAGAGGGACAATTGCTAGGTCAAGGGAAACAATGGAGTAATAGCCCACTGTCAATCCAGCGAAAGCTCCCTACTCTTTGGGACTTTCACCGATGGAAGGAGACCCAGTATAATAAGGATCATGAAGAGGAATAGATCAAGGATAGGATGAGGGGTGATCTTAGAGGTCTATTCACAAGAGAGGCTCAAGATGGTGGCTTGCTTGCCTTGGAAGTTGGAAGGCAAGATGGAAGGGATAGGATTTAGCAGCCAATGATATGCTTGACTTAATTAGGGAGGAGAAAGGGATCAAATAATGAATATTCAATGAAAGACAACACAATGATCCCAATGAGGCTACTAGCCTAAAGGAAACCAATGGCAAGAATTGGTAGCCTTAAAGGAAACCAATGGCAAGAATTGGTCTTCGAGCTAGTACTTGTGATATCTCAAGATCTTGGTGTCCAAATTTCATGAAATTTGGAGGGCTTCTTGATGATACACCAATGTAGTTGTGGACCAAAAATCGAAGTATTTGGATGACTAGATTGTGATCTAATTGATGCCCTAGGTGACCTATTTAGACTAGGCCTAGAAAAGAGGGGAAGGTGAAATAAATTAACTTTAAAGTGATCACCAGAGGAGGACCAGTGTTTTGTTCTTTGGGAGAGATGGAGTCATGGAAGATATAGAGTTTGGATTGATTTCCACTTGTCAAGGAGCCCTAAAAGACAACTTTGTTGGGCATTAGGGCTTAATGGAAGTAGCTTCAAGGCCATTTATGCTTTGTTCAACAATATTTGGTGATTTATCAAGACAAGGATGTCTCTACGGACATTCATTCAAACATGGCCCAATCATGATACAACACTATTTAGAGATTCAATTTCCACAATTTCGTTCCAAGAAAAGCAACAAATTAATCCTAGAATAGCAAAAATCCCAATATCATGAATGCAACAACATAAAGAATCAAAATAACATTAAAATGGTACTTACATGTAAGAAGAATATATCCAATCACCAAGATATGCCAATCATGGAAGCTCCAAGACAAAGAAGAACAACTAAACATCGAAATTCATCCATTCATCCAAAAGGTCTCATCCTCAAAAGATAGCGAAAATCTTACAAGAAGATATGATCCAATCTAAGTGATGATCTCCAAATTAACTCTTATCATATGTATTTATACACTTCTAAGGAGTTTGATTTATCTAATTAGGCCTACATTAGCCCCTAGAATAAAATAATGTGCAAAATAACTAACTTTTGGTGACAAACCCACCAAACTAGCTCATAAACAAAAGAATAAGCCTCTTAAGAGGTCAAATGATTAATAATACATGTCGTTGGGCCTTCTAAGAAGCCTGATAAAGTCCTCAAGTGCCACAATGATGAATAGGACACCCAAAAGTAGTGGACAAGGGGTTGGCCCCTTGTTCTCAAAATAATAGACTTGTGGTGCTCCCAATGGGTGTGGGGACACACAAGTAACCTCACGGGTCTTCAAATAAATCAAAGATGCCTGTAGACCATCTGTAAGGTCTCAGATGATGGTGTAGGTGATGCCACGTCAACACACAAGTCTTGGGTCATTTGTTAAGAGCATGGTACAAATGTGGTGCTGGCTGGGAATAGTGAACGAGGTGCATCTTCCTTGTCCAATAGGTGAATCTCGATCAATCTTTGAACATCTCTGGGGATCCATGGAGTGCTGTCTACTGTTGTGGAGGCCCATGGCTGTCTACACACACCCTACATGTGCCAATGTAGCCCTCTAGAGGGTTAAGATCCTGTATAGGGAGGCCAAACCCAAAATGGAGATCATTTGCAATCCTGAATAAGATCCAATTCGTCTCTGCACCTTCCAACATATCAAGTCATTAAAATAATAAAGTAAAAGAGTCTACAAATCATGGTCATTAAGTGGGCACTTCATAATGGCATGCCCTTCCATAGTGGGATTTGGTATGTGCCAATGTCTCCAAGCTCCAAAAGGGGTTAACCAATCATCCTATTAGGTGGTTTTTACTTCCAAAGGGAGTGACATCAAATGGTGGTGTCATGTGATATAATGATGAAGTGGAGTAGGGGACAGATGGGAACAACCTGGGTCACATCCCATGGCACAAGGGTAGCTAATAAAAGGGAAGCCCACACTTGGGTAAATAATGTATAGGAGGGAGCAATCATGGTACATGAGTTACCTCGACCTTGATTTTTCCACCTTTCAAATGCCTTTTTTCTTTTGCGTTTTTCTTTGGTTAACTGCCTGAGGCTCAAAGGGACGAGACCATGATATGCAAAGTATAGCAGTGGATACCCCCTTTTGAGGTGGGGCAATTCATCGCCCACTCAGGGTTGGGACAATCATGGGTTCCTGAATGATAAAGGAGACTCATCAAGGGCCTCTAGGAACCAAGGTGATGGCCATGAAAGGGGAAGAGCTCATGCAATGGCTTTTGCCCACGTGCTAAATGTGTTTGTCTCGACCATCTTTTGCATTTTGTGGTACAATTTCTTGTTGAATGTGACCAATTATGTTTTTTCTTTTCTTTTTAGCTGCATCAACCTCCGGGGCATCCTTTCAGGCCCGACACAAGATGTGGGGCAAGGGGAGGGGGTGGCTGACACTATGTGGACCAAATGGAGGAATGTGGACCCAGATGGGAGAAGTGATGAAAGGGAGTATAATGAGTGGAAGGGGGATGATCTGCATGATTCAGGGAGTGGGACCACGCATCCAAAATCTAATGAGCAATTCATTCCTTTTCTTTTGGATTGCTCATTAGATTTCAAGTTGGCCATTCCTCTTGTCATGTAGAGCAAGTGCATGGGACACAAAATCTTGATTGTGTGAAATGCAGAGACAAATATAGCATACATATCATGGACCCAATTTTGACAATATGGTGAGATTTATTTGGATTTCTTTCTTGGATTTGTCAATTTTGCATTATTTCAACTAGAGTAACAAGGATTTGAACCTTGTGAAGAAACCTTGAATGGTTTTGAAACTTCTTGGATCTAATAAGTTGATTTCATTTTCATGGATGTGACCCCACATATCATCCTACTTCCAAAGACTATATCCAAGGTGGGCCAAACTTGATTTGGAGCCGTGCATGCTTCAACATGAAATAGTAATTTTGGAGGAATTGATAAGTATAGGAGACATAAGGCCTCATCCATGTGGTTGAAATATTTGGATTTTTTAACTACATATTTTGGTTCAATCTTTGATTGCATGGCTATTCGATATAAACCTCTACTTTTGATTTGAAGTAGAATCCTTCGCTTCCATTCACAATAGTTATATGGCGTGAAAGGTGCAGGAGGTGGAAACTCCATTTTTTTTGGTATCACCAGTCTTTAGTACCTCAATCAAGACCTATAATGTTGAATATAGGTCTAGGATTTTCAATTTTTGTACCAAGTTGCCCTTTTGATTACTATCAATCTTGCTGCTTTAGTACTAAATCAGTCATTTTTCTGTTAGGCCATAATGTTAGCACTCCTGCTATAAATGATTCTTCCAAATACCCTTCCTATTTCAACAAAACTGGCAGTACCAGGCTTTAGTAAAAAAGATTCTTGGATAGAGCAATACACATTGCAGTATAAAACCTCTTCCTGGTCATCATGGCAACAATTGTCATCTTAGCTCATGCAGCCTTTCACTCAGCATACTTAAGTACATTAATCATGACACAGCCAACAATCTTACTATAGTCAATGGCATCATTATGAGCTCAACATAGCCATGGCAAGTTAAACATCAGTTTATTAATGAACCCTTGAACAGCAACAAGCACAAACTCGCTACAACAAAAGTCTAAAGATCAATTTAGAATGGGGCTCGGGTTTTGTTTCAAAATATTCGATTTTATGCCACGGCTTCAAGAATGTCACAGAATTTAGAATTAACTCAAGATTTGCTTCAGGTCTTCTAGGGCTTACAAACCTGAAGCCCAAAATTTCATCAGACTTGACATGTGCAAATTTATCCTGCTGTAGTCAATATTGGATGCCATCATATCATTTCAAACCTCTCATTGATCACCTGGAATTTGTTGCATAGATAGTGAACAAGAGTTTGACTTTGTGTCAATTGTAGGTCTTTTCTCCAAATATCATAAGAGATCCTCAGACTTCCCTCAGAGGCAGGCCTAAACAAGCCCTCTGTAATCTACACATTTAGATCCTCAGATGAACCATTAGCTTATGAAAAATTCCTTCAGTACATAGATTACAACATGCAGCAAGTAGAAGATATAATCCACAAATGTTATCTGCGTGTCCTCTGATATAATCCTTGAAGCTAAAGGCAATCAATGGTGAAACAATTTTCATCAACAGGGATGCAAAAGATTTCAAATCCTCTTAGACAATTTAACTTGTATCACCACTCTCCTAGTTTGGTACAGGCTCTGACCTGCTCATGGCCAAGATTTTGCACAACAGCTTATGTCATTATCATTCGTAAGCAGCTAGAGATTTATGGAATCCAAATTAAGAATTCAATGTCAACATCCTCCTCCCAAAGGATCCCTATTGGAAAAACAATTTAGAAGTTCATCAGTAACAAAAGGATTTTAAGGATGCTTATAAGTATGTTGATGATATCCTTGGTCCAATTATTAAGAACTTCACTAGCTATTTCACAGGCCTTCGCACCTCTTGGCCACTTCTGAGGCTGCTCGGCCTCTGCTCAATCAGTCATGAGGCCTTCCTGAGGTCAATCCTGAGACCTCTCAGCCCCTTTGTCACAGTCTTCTAAGGCCTTAGACAGAATTTTGGTCTCTCTTTGTCCTGGTCAAAAGCATTGTTGACAGAACTTGGACTAGAACTTTATTAAGGCTGCTTTTTTACCATCCCTCTGATACCATGTTGATGTTTCACGATCTTCTAATCTGATAATTACTTCCAATGATCTCTTAAACAAGTTCTTAACCATAATGCAATAATGACAGTAGGATCATAAAGAGACAGCCAAGCACTTAGCGTACAAAGAGACAAAATTTTCACCTGGGAAGCCCAAACTTGAGAGAAAACCCAACAATCTTTTCTAGGAGAAATTCTTCAGTTCAGCAAAGGTGCATTTTAATATTCACAAGTCAACCTAGGTCAACTTAGACAATAATTATGGATCTGAACAAAACAGACCTCAGAACTCAATCTATGCAGTAGATCTGGTTTCGGTCCCTTCTGTTTACAGACTGAGGTTCTTGGCCTCCTCTAGGGCTTCGACCCTCCATAGAAAAAAAGGTCTCGGATCTTCTAGGGATTCTGCCCTTCAACAAAGATAAAATATCTTTACAGAGATAAGATCCTTCTTGAACTTCGCTCCATCCACAGAAAAAAGATTTTGGTCTTTCTTCCACAGAAACAAGGTCTCCATATCTGAGTCCATTCAGCCTCTTACAAGCAGAAACCGGTCGCTCTTAAACTCTGCTACCCAGATTGCCTGTTTTAATGCTTTTCTGATCAAGCTTGAAACCTGGATACTAGATAGTCATGTATGTTGCTTGGCATAAATTACGCAGAGATTGATATGTAAATGACCTTTGGTTGAAGGCATGCTGTCTTATGTGTGGAGTTTGCTTCCACACTGTTGCTAGGAAGTAGATATGAAGGGATACTAATGAGTGCTTTTATATTCTATATTCAATGCAATGTAGCGTAAACTAACTTACATGTTGAGTCACACATTAATTTAATGTTTTTTTTTTCTTGCAGAAGGATTCCCCCGTAGGGTCTCCAACACAGTCAGCCCACCCTGGTATGTCTCCTTTATTTTTATGATAATACTACTTTATTTGATGTCATGTCATTAATATGTGAGGATAGCATTGCTGCATTGATGTTTTTAAAATCTTTTATCTCATGAGGTTCTTGTGTTACAGCACGGTTTTCTCCAGATGATAAATACTCAAAGCATCGCACTTTGCTGAAGAAGCGCTTTGGCTTACTGCCAACGCAGCAACCCCCACCCAGCTATTGACAATTGAATATTCAGAGTTTTTATGTCTCTGCTAGACAAAGGAAGGGTGGTTAGAGGTTACAGGGTTAACATTAATTATTCATTTTGTTTACTCTGTAGTCTTTGCCCTGCCTTTTTGGATGCAACTTCATGCTAGTTTGTGTTTAAGATGTATTTTGATGCTTTTTTACTTTGCACAAGTTGTAGATGTTGAATTGGGGTTTAAATTTAAATATATTGTTTAAGAGGTTATGATTAGATAGAGAATTAATTATTATTATTGGCTTCTATACGATACTTTTGCACATTTATTTGTAGGCTAAACATTTGTGATTTTTCAAAGAAAAAAAACCTACTAACTTCCATTAATCAAAATAAAAGTAAATACATTTGCAGTAGTGACAGATCTTATGTCCATGTAACTCTATGTTCTAGATAAGTCTCAGTAGAAACTCAGAAGATTTTATAATTTTGGATCTTAATCACTGTGCATCTACTAGTGTCTCTAAAGGTCTATAACATCATTACAGATTTCTTACCTCTCTAACTTTCCTTCTCAGCGACATTGTTATATTATTTCCCATACATTCTTCAAAAAGAAAAGAAAATAAACAGAAAACTTGAAAAGACATATGAGGATCGTTCTCAGTGAACAGTCAGTGATGCCCTTAATAATTAAAACTCCATGTGCTGATGAGGATGCCATTGTCAAAAGTGGTGAAGAAGATCTTTCCCAGTGCTTGGAAACAACTCTTCTTAGAGAGAAAATCTGCCTCTTGGTTCTGTTCTCTGAATATATGACTGAAAGTCATTTTCTGGAAGGTCCCATGAAAGATCTGATGTGTAGCATCCAGAAGATAAGGGAAGGTTGCCCAAAAGTGGATCTCTGTACCCAATCTAGAATCACTTTGGGTTTCCCAAAACTGATAAATCCTCTATAGCTAGCCAGCTAGCAAATAGGAGTGCCCCACAAAGAACTAATCGTGATGCTCTTTTATTAGTCCATGTACCACTATTCCAACAAAATTGAAAGTAGTTGCCAGGCTTTTATACAAGAAAACCCCCCCTGCCACAGATTCTGTTAGTAGAAGCTCCTTAAAAAAATCATCTGGATTTTGTGACGAAATCTCTTTATATTGGATTTGTCTGGAGTTAACCTTCTCTTTTGTTGGCCCTATTTCCATAAAATATGCAGAGATCTTTAAACAGGCACCTCTTGTATCTGGGGTAGTCTCTTTCAAATATCTTCTCGTTCCTACTTTTCCATATGCCCCACAGAATATAGAAGGGTAATGTTCGAAATGTCCTGTTCTCGCTTTTGTATCTAGTCTCTTTCTTCTTTTTGCCGAATGTGCCCTAGCCAATGTTCCCTTCTTCCTCCAAAGAACCATTGGCTTTCCTACTCTTTTTCTTTACCTGGGAATCTGTTTAGTGCCTGGAGTTCTTCATCATCTGAGATCCCAACAGATTCAGTGTCAGTTTCTTTCCGTTTACATATAGGGGACAATAAGGAGTTCCTACATGTTTTTTGGGCCGAGATTTCGATTTCATTGCCCATCCTTTTAGGAGGAGACTGAACGTTATCAAAATTATTGTTGATCCTGGAGTCTTTTCCCCTGTTCTTTGTCAATCCATCCTTGATGGGAGCCCGATCCATCTCATCCATCATTCTAATGTTTTCCTGTTGCATGTGAGATATGCCCACTGCTAGATCAGCAGAACTCTGCGTAGAGAGGCCACCATTAGGTACATGATCTGACCAGGCAGATGGATTTCTATCAAGTATTATCTCCATAGCTTTCCATATGGAGCCCCAGATTCGATTAGGACAGTTGGCCATGAGGTGTCCAGTGTTGTGACAAACCAGACATCGGAAGGGTATTCCCCAGTAATCCACATGCTGTCTTTTGTAGAATGTGCCCCAGAATATGTCAATGGCAGCCGATAGTCCACCAGATAAGTCAACTTCAACTAGGAACCATGCAGCCTTGTCCAATAGCCCCATATAGCCTTCATCCACATGATATAAGTTGCCAATTTTGCTGGCCAATTCTCGAATCACACCTATTGTCCATAGTTCAATTGGAAGTTCAGGGAATTTATCCCAAATGATCTTCCTCTTAGGGACCTCCATTACAGGATCAAATCCAACCTTCCAGTTCTGGAGAACCAAGAAACCTCTCCCCTTGACCCAGGCTAAAGCATCAATTTTGATTGCATCATCTTCTTCGAGGAAATGAAATCCGAACCAGCTGTTCACCATCACACTGACCTTAGGACGATATCCAAGGAGCATAGCCCAGCTATTTTGTATCCAGTTTTTTATCTGTACGCCATTCATTCGAGTGAACTCCCATCTGCCAACCAACATTCTCTTTCGTAATCTTACCATGTTCTCCCAATATAGGTCTACCCCCAGTATGAGCTTATGCCCTTCTTCCATAGCTCGAACAGGCTTTTTGCATTTTTCCTTATTGCGACCCAACTTCGGGTCCAATTGTGTCCTAGATCAGTGTTGGTCTACCATCGGCACTTCCAAGTTTAGTTCAGAAGCAAGTAAATCAATGCTTTTATGTAGACCACTGGTCCCAACATTTTCCGGACCTCGATGTCTGCCTGTGCCCCCAATTGTGGATGATGTCCAGTGTTTTTTAGTTTGATGTTTGATTCTGCAGGAGTTTTCAGAGGCCACCATGATATCGATCAGCCCCTGTATGTCAAGATCAAGATCCATATTTGGTGATTTTACATCCATTGTGATTAACCCCAATCACCTGCAGAGAAGAATCCCAGAGCGAACAAGCAAGGTGACCTTCAAAGTCTAATCAAATTAGAGTGCTTACAGCTGCAAGGATCACTCTGTATCTTCCGTGGCATGACTTCAGTTCAGAACAATTGTATCAATGCGATGAGTTGAGTTATATATGGAGCACAGCCAGCATCAATAAATTGTATACTAGTATTGAGTATGACATGGCAGCTGTGGGTGGATTAAAAGATCAGTTTAGGTAGTTGCCTACGCCTGAATATTTTCACCAGTCATCAAGGATCCACCACCTTTAGCCGGGAAAACAAGATTCACCAATGAGGAAATCAGACCTGTCGCGCACCGGTCCATGTCTTCTGACCGCCACATAGATTAACAGATGGGCCAAAAGTGTCTGTTGTGGACCATACCACAGCATACTAACAGATGGGCCA
Organism: Pinus tabuliformis; assembly: GCA_031772625.1. Classification (NCBI taxonomy): domain Eukaryota; kingdom Viridiplantae; phylum Streptophyta; class Pinopsida; order Pinales; family Pinaceae; genus Pinus; species Pinus tabuliformis. The sequence continues at coordinate 1,149,242,678 of CM062820.1, read as the reverse complement.
AAAGTGTCTGTTGTGGACCATACCACAGCATACCTGGTTACAGGGTGTACCTTCTGAAGTAGATGTCCATAGGCGACAAATATTCTGAATGTCTGCGGGTTGGTTAGAAAAGATTTGGAGGTTATCCGGGGATTGGGATTGTTAGGAAAACAATCGACCCTAAATGGGATAACTTCTGCACCAATGCCCAACCTTGATTTTGAAAATATCTACTCCACCTGCCATTATTAATGCCCTTGCGTGCCAAGTTGTCCAGGGAGGTTGCGGGATCGATCCGCCTAGACTTGGAACAAGTCTGTTTGTAGTAGTTCTCTTTGTCGAGTAGCAGTTGATGCTTTGTTTTGTCATGTACAGGGATCCTGTAAACAGTAACATAACATATTGCACCACCAAAAGCTGCATTCAAACCATTGTTTTGTTTCATCCCGATCTTCCTCTAAAATCTGCTTTATGGTTTCGGGAGCATACATTGTATCCTGCATGTTCGGCAATGAGACCCTTCATGCGAAAACAACCACCCGATTGTTTAGCAGAGAAATATGTGTATGTCCAGATTGTCACGACGATTTCTCCAATGTAGTTTTGTGTTTTCCTGAATTCTTAGCGTCTTTGACCATTTGGCAGAGGATCAATATGGCAACAGATGCCAGTTTCATCAAGTATGAACATTCCCAAATGTCACCAGAATCCATATCGGGGGTGTAAGATGAGCCAAAAATACGCACCTTTGTCTTGCATAAACCAGACTGTGATCAGTGTATCACGAGGAAACCACTGGATGTGAAATCACGGAATCTGCAGGCATGCTTCCTCTGAAACGTCTCCACATGTTGCCTCATAAATTGTCGGGATACTTGGTAGGGACCGAGTAGTCTTTATTACCAACCAGCCCAGTCCTTTGTGGTCCGTTCATCAAAACTCTCAAACCTGCACTTCCAATCAGTATGCAGGAGAGCTTTCTTCAGGTGTGCCCTGTGCCAGAGTTTCAGCTGACTCTGCTATTACAGCGACTCTGCCACCACTGTAGAGTCACCCAGTTGCCTCATAGCCTGCAATGGGAAACCCCGCCTTATCCCCTCAGCTCCAAGAAAACTGTGTCACACTGCTCGTCGCTCATCTCCCTCATAAACTAGCCATCTCCCTGCGACCCATCGTCCCAGCAAAATCTATGCATCTTCTTGCCATAACTGGCAGTCACTTTGTTGCTTATGAGTTTTATACAACATTCAATTGAGCGAAAGATGCTTAGTGATAGTTTCCATGTTTCGTTATAGGATTGAAGTGGATTGGGAGTTCTAGTTCCTAAGGATTACTATGTGAGTTATAGGAGTACTAATTCTGCTAGGTGGTGTTGGTGTTCCTGCTCTTCAATGAGTGAGTGGCCCTTATTGTTTGATTGTTGCTATTGGTAGTTCAAGTTTTTCATACTGTTTGTTTCTATACACGAGTGACTACACACTTCAAGCAATTCTAGTGACTGCAATTTCTTAAAAACTTAATTGGCATTGTCTGGAAACTAGGCACAAAACTGGTCCAAACAACTAAAGGCTCATTTTATAATCGTTTAGTGTTTACCGGCAATACAACAGGGACTACCGCTATATGAAGAAATTAACGTTGCAAGAAATTGATTCATAGATTGGAAATTGGAGTTCTTGATTAGTAGCTTAAGTTCCAGGGTTATAGTCATTTGATTCTGCAATGCAATTTGAAGATCGGATCAGATCCATTTCAATCATGAACAAACATCAGATCCTTCAATTTATGGAGGCATGAATAGATCTGCCAAGGATTTCTGGTAATTCAGCCGGTAACGTTATCTAGTTCAACAATAGTATGAGTAGCTACCGGATTTGGATTGAAAGGTGTGGACCCCATTCAAGTTACAAAAGGTATATGGCTTGGAAAAAATTGAGTTAGATATATGGATCCCCAGATATTTAGATATGAGTATTCTTAGAAAACTCACAAAATAGTTCAGAATTTTTTATAAGATTATGAAAAATTTCGAGCAAGAATTTTTGAAAATCTTGATTATAGTTATCAAACTTTAGGATTTTGGGTGCCCTAAGAGTTTTTGATGGTGCTGAAAAACTATTCAAACACTCTTAACTCTGATTTAAAAAAAAAAAAATTACCAAATTCCAACCAAAAAACTATCCAAACTATTTTATTGCATCAGTAGACCACACCTATTTAGATTTCAGCGATATTTGAAGCTCATTCAGATCGGTGGATTGAATGTTGTCATGTTGACATATCTAGTTGATAATTATATCTGGTAAAAGAGGGGTTCCGAATTAAATGACATCCAATTTGGCTAAGATCACTTGATTTTGGATTGTACATAAAATTAACATGGTTATGCGTTTTAAATGAATTTAGGATTTGAGTTTTAATTGAACACGATTAGTGCAAACTAGTGAGTTGAAGATGATAGTGAAAAATTCCACGGAAGGTTATGATTGTAGACTAAGAGATAGTAGATCTCTCAAGAAGATTTTGAAGAGCGTGATTTGTGTGTTGAGGAGGAAAAAATCAGTAGAGTAAGATTTTGGCATCACAAGTCAGCAATGTAGTATCTAACAGCAAAATAGCAATCTAACTGAGCTTTCCGAGTAATGAAATCCTATCATATTAATATATTGATACATCCCACCCACACAGCAATACTCCATTTGAACTAAGATAAAAATCCCACCGTGACAACAAATGCTTAAGTGTGAGATGAATGCAAAGGGTAAGGATGGTTTAATTGCTCAATCCTTTGACTTACTCCGATTTCCACTTGTCATTGGAATGTCATTGCACATTATTACTGATGTTTGCCAACATGGGATTAAATAAGTGTTTTTTGCCACCTCCATTTAACCAATATCTCTTTGTTTGAATAGATTTGCTTATTTTCCATGAAATCTACATGGATGGGATTAAATAAGTGTTTTTTGCTACCTCCATTTTTAACCAATATCTTTTTGTTGGAATAGATTTGCTTATTTTCCATGAAATCTACATGGATATTACACAAACATATAATATGTAAAAACTCAATTGATTCTAATCATGAAAATATCCCTTTGGTTTGAGCAATAGATCTACAAATGAGGGAGAAATTTCAAGGATATAGCTTTCTCACTTAACGAATGACGAGGGAAAAATTAAAAATTGCCTAAGATTAGGACATTCTTGATTTCAAAAGCCTTCAAGATGATGAAACCTTGAAATAAGGTGAGGACTTTTGCTTAATTATTTGTTGTTATTCCTAGTTCCCATGCAAATATTAATTCTCGTTTTCCTTTAAGGTTATAAATTCCCCCCTTGCAACCCCACCCCACCTTTATCACCCTTATGGAAACACATGTTGGTATGCATGTGGTAATTATAACATTACAAAGAATGATACCAACATGTTGGTATGCATGTGGTAATTATAACATTACAAAGAATGATTCCATTCCACAAAGGGAGTTGCAATGTGGTATTTCTGAAGGAAATGAAAGGTGGGAGTCATTAATATGTCTTCTACTCATTTTGCAAAGTTTCAAAGGCTATCAAAGAAGGCTCTTCCTTTTCAACCCAAAAAAGTGAAGATGAAAGCACACCTAGCAATCAAGCATACTAGCAAAATTGGTTGCTATGTAGTCGAAAATGATGACTAATGTGTAGGTTGACTTGTGTGACTTTTGAAGTTTTGAACTAGAAGGAAAACTCTTTATCATATCAATGATAAACCAACTCTTTATCATATCAATGATAAACCACCTCCAGTTTTAAAGCACAAACAAGGAGAACTCCAAACAAGGAGAACTCCAATGCTAGTTGGTCACATAATTTAGTGTTATAAAGGGTCAAAGCTATCCCTTGTTACTTGGGCATTTTGACAAGGAAATTGAAAAAGTAAATACTTTTTGTGCACCTCCTCCACAAGCCTAAAAGAAAGCATGAAATTCCCACCACCATTGAGGCAACGGTTGGTGATCATTATCAAATAAAGATTTAAGACACTAATTATAATAGCCTGCTTGGAGATGTCCTACATACCTAGCATAGGTTACAAGTTAGCCATAAACTTCATGACATGTGGTAAAACTCGGAGAATTACACCCCACCCACAATGCAACACATAATACTAACAGCACAAGCAAACCAGCGCTATAGGAACCTCAAGAGAAACAAGGACCTATAGCAGTGGATCCCCTTCCTCCCCAGCTCCACAAACTAAAAATAAAGACCCTTCCCTCAAATTAAATTGAAAATCAAAATTTATCCAGACACAATGATAGCACCAAAACACCCATTCAATAAGCCAACTAATAGTTCTCTCATTGGGGATATGAATCCATCTGAAAAATCAAATTTTAAATCATAGAAAAATTATAGAGGAAGGAAAATTGGGCAAGAAAAGAGTTACCCTGAATGGAGCAGGCACCAACCTATGCATGCAGGGACTATCAACTGGCCTTCTAGAAATCAACGTGGAGATGGAACGTAGCTTTAGAGTTCACATTTCTCAACCGAGGTTCTCCATTCCTCTATATGTTTTCACTCATAAGAACAATGGACCAACTAAAACATAATTGCCTTAATCATGAGCAAATAGTAATCAACCTTGATTCAGGGTTATCAACAATGGTGAAGGTTACTACTTCCCTTGCATAGAGACGGTGCCAAAATCCTCACAACCTAACTTGTATAAAACATTCTCTACTCTAACATTTCCAATTAACGCTGGGCGTGTGGACACATGCATGGGGGTAGCCAAGCCACTTCCACAATTTAATGACCTCCATTCAATCAAACGTGGGGTGGTGGGCATGGTGACCCAAGCTCTCGCTTCTTGAATCACACCCCATCGAAGATATGTTAAATAATTTTAGTACAATAAATTATATTGAATAATATGAGCATATTTTAAATTGATGAATAAAAAATTTAATAAATCAAGGGAGAATTTTATATTAATATTATTGACAAGTGTCATTAAAATATTATAAGTAGATTATTTTAAGATTATGATGTTGAGAGCTTCTTTTGGTATATTATGTCATGTCCTTGATGTGTCCAATGTTTCAAGCAAACACTCCACCCATGCAAGGACGAAAATCTTAGATTGATAATATGAAGAGTTCTAAACCAAGAAGAAATAGAGAATGAAGTGATGTTTAAGGATGTGAAGAAATAAGTATATTATTTTAAGATTATGATGTTGAGAGCTTCTTTTGGTATATTATGTCATGTCCTTGACGTGTCTAATGTTTCAAGCAAACACTCCACCCATGCAAGGACGAAAATCTTAGATTGATAATATGAAAAGTTCTAAACCAAGAACAAATAGAGAATGAGGTGATGTTTAAGGATGTGAAGAAATGGGAATGTTGATAGTGATTTAATAATATTTTATTAGTATTGAAAATCTAAAATTCAATTAGGATGAACCAATAGAATTAATTAAATAAATAATTAAAGAATACTACTTCCCCTGCATAGAGACGATGCCAAAATCCTCACAACCTAACTTGTATAAAACATTCTCTACTTGAACATTTCCAATTAAGGCTGGGCGTGTGGACGCATGCATGGGGGTAGCCAAGCCACTTCCACAATTTAATGACCTCCATTCAATCAAACGTGGGGTGGTGGGCATGGTGACCCAAGCTCTCGCTTCTCGAATCGCACCCCATAGAAGATATGTTAAATAATTTTAGTACAATAAATTATATTGAATAATATGAGCATATTTTAAATTGATAAATAAAAAATTAATAAATCAAGGGAGAATTTTATATTAATATTATTTATAAGTGTCATAAAAATATTATAAGTAGATTATTTTAAGATTATGATGTTGAGAGCTTCTTTTGGTATATGATGTCATGTCCTTGATGTGTCTAATGTTTCAAGCAAACACTCCACCCATGCAAGGACGAAAATCTTAGATTGATAATATGAAGAGTTCTAAACCAAGAACAAATAGAGAATGAAGTGATGTTTAAGGATGTGAAGAAATAATTAGATTATTTTAAGATTATGATGTTGAGAGCTTCTTTTGGTATATTATGTCATGTCCTTGATGTGTCTAATGTTTCAAGCATGCACTCCACCCATGGAAGGACAAAAATCTTAGATTGATAATATGAAGAGTTCTAAACCAAGAACAAATAGAGAATGAAGTGATGTTTAAGGATGTGATGAAATGGGAATGTTGATAGTGATTTAATAATATTTTATTAGTATTGAAAAGCTAAAATTCAATTACGATGAACAAATAGAATTAATTAAATAAATAATTAAAGAATACTACTTCCCTTGCATAGAGACAGTGCCAAAATCCTCACAACCTAACTTGTATAAAACATTCTCTACTCAAACATTTCCAATTAACGCTGGGCGTGTGGACACATGCATGGGGGTAGCCAAGCCACTTCCACAATTTAATGACCTCCATTCAATCAAATGTGGGGTGGTGGGCATGGTGACCCAAGCTCTCGCTTCTCGAATCGCACCCCATCGAAGATATGTTAAATAATTTTAGTACAATAAATTATATTGAATAATATGAGCATATTTTAAATTGATAAATAAAAAATTAATAAATCAAGGGAGAATTTTATATTAATATTATTGATAAGTGTCATAAAAATATTATAAGTAGATTATTTTAAGATTATGATGTTGAGAGCTTCTTTTGGTATATTATGTCATGTCCTTGATGTTTCAAGCAAACACTCCACCTATGCAAGGACGAAAATCTTAGATTGATAATATGAAGAGTTCTAAACCAAGAACAAATAGAGAATGAAGTGATGTTTAAGGATGTGAAGAAAGGGAATGTTGATAGTGATTTAATAATATTTTATTAGTAATGAAAAGCTAAAATTCAATTAGGATGAACAAATAGAATTAATTAAATAAATAATTAAAGAATAAAATTAAATTAGTTTAAGAAAATTGATTAATTAGTTAAAAAAGTTATAATATTAATTTAAAAGAATGAAATGGTTAAAGTTGCATAGCAACAAAGGATTAAATAAATATATATATTTTTCGGTTAAATATAATTATAAAATGAAGGGGAGTGAATTATTAATTTGAACAATGGATTCTAACTAGAAATAAAATATTGGTTAAAGTGAAATTAATACAAATAAAAAATATTTGATTATTATTATTAAGATATTAAATAGAATCATTTTAAATTAAATTATGATTAGAAAAGGAAATTATAAGGAAGTTAGGATTAGATTAATGGATTAAAACTATATAATATATAATATATTATGTTAGAATTAGATTAAATTAGTAAAGTAATTGGTTAAAAAATATCTTAATAAAATAATAAAATACAATATTTTGGTCAATGTGTCATTAATATATTAAAGAAAAGAGATTTAGGATTAAAATAAAAATTTAACAGACAGGATATGAATAAAATTAAGGAATAGGGTTACATTTTTAATATTAAAAAAAGAAGGGGTTAGATTAAAAAAAATTTAAAAATTTAAAGATTGATCATATTGAAACTAATCCTAGAAAGGGGGTAATTATTAATATTAGGATATGAAAAATAAGTTATTATAAGGTTAGAAAGATAGATAAGGGGAGGATCATGGTGGGTTAAGGTAAGGAAAGAATAGATTGAATTAGGTGGAGGAAACACAAGGAAGATATAAGAGGCCCAACAGATGAATGGGGGAGGGTTCCTAGCTTAAGGGTTAGGGGAATTATGAGAGTGGAGGGTGGGATGTTGAGAAATCTAGGGCATCGGCAGTTGGGAGTTTTCTCTTCTTGATAATTGTTTGTAATATACTTTTACTTCTAGGATTAAGATCTTCTCTTCGTTATATTATTATTGTTTTCTTTTCATCAAGACAATTACCAAATAAACATAGAAGACAAGAGAAACAATATGTAGGCTAGCCAACAAGGGCTTAAGGGTTAGGGGAATTATGAGAGTGAGGGATGGGATGTTGAGAAATCTAGGGCATCGGCAGTTGGGATTTTTCTCTTCTTGATAATTGTTTGTAATATACTTTTACTTCTCGGATTAAGATCTTTTCTTCGTTATATTATTATTGTTTTCTTTTCATCAAGACAATTACCAAATAAGCATAGAAGACAAGAGAAATAGTATGTAGGCTAGCCAACAAGGGCCAAAACCTCTCCCTCTTTAAGAGGAAAACCCAATCAAAAATTCTTTTTATAGATTTTCAATTGACGAATACCAAGACTATGACAATGACCCTTGAGTCTAGTGTACTCCCAAGATCCTTGTCACTAACCTCTTCTTCAACGGTGCTCTTCTTCTCGGCTTCCTTTCTCTTCTTGTGCTAGACTTCTTTCCTTCTATACCTCGACTTCCTTAGAATCCCAGTCTCTTCTTGTAGGCTTGCCAACCCACCACATAAACCATCGCTTGTCCTCACTTCCTTTATAGTCTCTAAGAGAGAGACTTCTTGACTCGGCTTCTCTTAGCGAGATCGTAGCCATAACAGTTCCTTTGACTTCCTCTGGATACCTTTGGTTATGTTATCTTCGCATGTAGGAGAACAAACCAACCCAAAACACTACTTGATGACCTTGGTTATCTTTCCTTATTTCTACATACATATGGAGGCTTCTTTTGGAGTGTATCTCGCACTTCCTTCCTGACTTGCTTCACTGAATTCGTGGTTTTCAAATGAGGCCGAGTATGGGTATATATACAAGCTTGTTCATGACCTCTAGGCTAACATGATCTCTTGGAGAGAAGTCGACTTCATCTTCTAGATTCATCGCTTTGATGTAGGCCGACATTATGAGGGCTAGTGACAAGGTCTTGGAGGATGACTTTTACATAGAAAAGTATGACTTCATTACATGACAATGACTCTTTTATTCTTTTATGACTAGATGACAAAATTCCTAAAGGCTCTCAATGGGAGCCTTGACTCAAAAATAAAACCTCTTACTCATGAAACCCATGATGCAAGCATTACAATAATTTTATTTTTATTCTTTACATCTTTTTACATAAAATCACAATTACATGTCATTATGAAGACCAAACCTAGTTACACTTTTCAACACTCCCTCTTAACTAGGGAGGTATTCATAATATGATCCGAATTTAAACAGGAATGCAACAAATTACAGAGATAACCATAAATACATAAATATAACAAAAATAATACTTCATTTAATCAATGTAAAATACTTAAGTATGCTTACAACAGAAATAGAAATAAACTAGCTCGAGCGATGGTAGCTTATCTCTTAGGTGAGATGTGGCAGCTACATGCCTCTGAACTGTCTTAAAATGAGACTCGAAGGCCTATTTATTGTTGAGAAACAATGGAAAACCCTAAACATCCAAAACCCTAACCTTAGGAGATGAAACGCTAAACTATGGGCCCTGTTTTGGGTAAATTGGTACATCAACTTCCTGGGGTCGTAACTTTGGCATACGATCTTTTGTTTGATGCACACAATACCTCGTTAGAAAGATCTATCCGAGGACTACAACTTTGGGATCAACAACAATGATTCATTGACCCATGTTGCTCCCATTTTTTCCAAAAAACGTTGTTTAGGGCCTCAAAACGGTTTCGGAAGTTTAGGACCCGAAAAACTACAAAAAATAGTAAATTGTGCTACAAATAACGAAACTGAAAAATTGAAAGAAACAATAGTGGGGATCCAAGTGGAAGTGGTGGGTGGCCACCAATATCCACTTTGATCATTCCTCCCCCTTTAGGATGCAATGGTCCCCATTGCATTGAGTTCCTCCATGAGATGAGGAAACTTTTGCTGAACTTGGTCTTTGGTGAGCCACTTGCCCTGGTAAAGGAGTTGGCCTACTTTGAAAACTCAATACAGTTGGATCTTCTGCTAGCGAGTGTGCTTGATCTGCGTGTCCATGATCCGATCAGTTGCAGCGTGTTCCATGCAATCTGGATTTAACTCTGTTGGTGTGAGTTGTTCTGAAATGTCGGATGTGTCTAGTAATGGTGGAAAGTATGGTCGAAGGCGGTCCACATTGAACATTGGGTGAAGGCCAAGGAATGGGGGAATTCTAAGCTCAAATTCATTGTCTCCCACAGCCTTGGTAATGGTGTAAGGACCATATCAGAGTGGTCTGAGTTTCTGATAGGCTCTCGTAAGGTGTTCTTTTTGCAAATGCAACCAGACTTTGTCACCCACCTGAAACTTGTGTGGCACCCGATGTTGATCATGTCGTCGCTTGTACTTAGCATTTGATTTCTCTAGAATGTCGTGGACCTGCTGGCAGATATGCTGGATGTGCTCAATGAAGTTGTTTGCCTTATCTGTTTCAGATTAGACATGAGCTGAATCTGCCTGAGTCGCTGCAAATGGCATGGCCACATCAATGGGACATAGTGGTTGGAATCCCAAGCCCACCTGAAAATGGTTGTGGTCAGTTAAGCTGTGGAGAGCCCGGTTATAGCTGCGCTGAACATAGGGGAGGCTCTCATCCCATGTGCGTGGATGCTTTGAGTTGTACATGGATGCTTTGAGTTGTACATGTGCATAATGTGTACGATCATCCTGTTGACAACCTTTGTCTGGCCATCAGTTTGGGGATGGAAGGTTGTGGACTTAGTGAGTTTGGTGTCCAGCATCGACTAGAGACTGGACCAAAATGTACTGAGGAACTTGTTGTCCTGATCTGAGATCATAGATTGTGGGATCCCAAAGTGTACCCACACTTGTTCAAAGAAGAGTTTAGCAATGGCTTCTGTTGTGATATTTTTCTTGCAAGCCGCCATAATGGCCATCTTTGATAACCTATTGAAGACCACAAAAACACAGTCGTTTCCATGCTTAGTAGAAGGAAGGCCTGACATGTAATCCATGGAGATGGATTCCCAAGGTCGACTAAGGGTAGGCAGTGAGTATAGAGGCTTTGCTTCTTGATGGTTGGTTTGGAAATGGCGCATGCAATGCAGGATCTTATGTACTTTCCGACATCATGTCGAAGATTCGGCTAATAGAAATACTTCTGCAGTACTGCCACCATTTTCTCGACCCCGAAATGCTCAGCAGCCTGACTGTAGTGTGCTTCCCAAATCATCTTGGCACACTCGCTTGAAGGAACACAAAGGTGACCCAAGTGGCATAACAGGGCATCTTGGAGGTGAAAATCAGGAACATGCTGGCCCTCCAAGAGTGTTTGGTATGTGTGGCTGAATTCTAGGTCGCTTTTGTAGAGAAGTGGCCAATCAGAAGTCTCATGCCCACAAGAGTTGAGCACGGTGGTTAACGCCATGATCGGTGGTTGACTGAGGCAATCTGCAACATTATTGGTGCTACTCTTCTTACACTTGATATTCAAATGGAACTGTTGCAGGTATGTGGACCACTTCTGATGGCGATCATTCTGCAACTTCTCTTGCGTCTGTATGAATTGCAGGGGTCGGTGGTCTGTGTGGATGACCGTTTCCTTCCCCAAAATGTAATGCTTCCATTGTCCACAGGACTGCACAATGGAATACATCTCTTTGTCATAAGTGGGATACCTGCGGACTATGTCTGAAGGTGTCTCATTGTGATATGCCACTGGATGCCGGTGTTGAGTAAGGACTGCCCCAATAACATAGTCAGAGGAATTTATCTCGATTTCAAATGGTTGTTGCAAGTCTAGTAATGCGAGCACTGGTGCCAAGCAGAAGCGATGTTTGAACTCTGTGAATGCCTTTTGTTGAGATTCAAACCAAAAGAATTTTTCTTTCACTCCTCCCTTGGTGACTTGACTCAAGGGCCAAGTGATATGAGAAAATCCCAACATGAACTTGTGGTAGAAGTTGGCAAGACCCAGAAAGTTGCGGAGCTCTGTAAGAGTGGTTGGAGATGGCCAATCCCGAATGACTTGGATCTTGGCTGGATCCACATGCACCCCCTTTTCATCAATAATGTATCCCAAATACTGAACTTGGGTCATGCCAAAAGTACATTTTTCCAAATTTTCACATAACTTGTGTTGTCGCAGTGTTTGGAGAACCTGTCGGATGTGGTCGAGGTGCTCTTCCCAACTCTGGCTGAAGATCAGGATGTCATCTAAGTATACCACTACAAATGAGTTGGTGAATAGGCGCAAGATGTCATCCATTAGCCTCATGAAGGTTGCAAGAGCATTCGTCAACTCGAAAGGCATAACCAACCATTCGAAAAGGCGCTCCTTGGCTTTGAAGGCAGTTTCCACACATCAGCGGGTTCGATTGGTACCTGGTGATATCCTAACTTCAAATCGATCTTGCTGAAATATTTTTCCCCCTTTAGTTGGTCCAGAAGGTCATCAATCCGTGGGATTGGGTACCTATTCTGGACAGTGATCTTGTTCAGTGCCTGATAGTCAATACTGAGTCTCCAAGTCCCATCCTTCTTCTGTACCAACATGATCGGGCTCCCACAGGGTGATGAACTCGGTCGGATGTAACTCTTTTGCGGCAGCTCCTGAATCTGCCTCTTGATTTCATCGTTCTCTTGAACAGAGCACAGATAGATTGGTCCATTGGGTAGCGGTGCACCCAGGGTCAGATTGATGGAGTGCTTGACCTAACAGTGCAGAGGAACCTCTGCGGGGGAGGTGAAGATGTCCTCGTACTCCTCCATGACCTTGTCCATCGGTAGTTGTCGTGCGAAGGGGCCCTATCTGGAGGTCGTGGCCACCATTTTCTTCTTTCCTTGAGGGCATATTATTAGGGAAACAAATTTCCCGGTTTTGGAAATGATCTTACTGCATTGTTTTGTAGTAACCAAAGAGATAGCGGTGGGTGGTGTTACCTCTGGTATCCTGTGCAACTTATTTCCGAAAGTAACAATAACAACACGAGGCCTTGACTCATATATAGCATGTCGCTTCCACAAGTATGGCTGGCCTAATAATACATCACAAACATCAAGGGGAGCAAAGTCACACAATATCTCATTCGTGAAGGGCTTTATGTTGTATGGAAGGCAACATTGATGGCTCACGCAAAGATTCCGTCTTTGGAGAAGCCACCCGATGGTGTATGGTTATGGATGTGATGTGGTTGGTAAGCCTAGCCGCTTCACGACCTTTGCAGAAATGAGGTTATTTTGGCTCCCACTGTCGAAAATGAACTGTAGCGGGGAGCCCTTTACCCACATCTGGGAGTGGAAGAGGTGCTCCTCCTCCTCGATCTTCGGGTTCCTCCTTCTGGATCTTCGTGGTGGCAATTGTGGCGTTGGGCTCTGCATCGATAATCTGCTTCCCTTTGTCATTCCCCTTATCGGGTTCTGACTCAGAATCTGAACATGCATATGATTCCGAAGACTTTTGCTCGGCCACCAGTGACTGCTTGGCTTGACACTCACTTGTGTTGTGAGTGGAACTCTTATGGAACTCACACCACTTTCCCGTGTCCTTCTTCGGCTTCGCGTTGTTGTTTTTTGCTTGCAGCTTTGGCGGGTTTTCCTGGGCCACCCCGCCTTGGCTTTGTCCTTTGTTTAGTGATTTGGGGGCACCTTACTCTTGCTTCGAATTTGAAGATACAAAGTCTCGCTTCTTCTGTTTAAACTTCTGCTCGATCTTGACAGCGTATCGGTACACCACGCCAAGCAAGGAGATGTCCAGGAACTCCATCTCGTTCTGGATGTACCTGTGTAGGGAGCCGCGATATTTGAGTACTAAATGTAGCTAAGAATCCTTGATACCCAACTTTGTGCAAAGGGTATGAAAAATATTGGTAAACTCTGGCACGTCTTGGTCCCTTCCTTGCCGCAGTGTGGTCCACTTTATGTATTTATCCTCGTAGCTTTTGACAGAGTAGTACTGCTCCTTGATGGCATTCCAGAATGAATTCCAAGTGGGTGCCGCTAAAAACAGTGAGGTTGTACTTTCATCCTTCTGATCGCAGTAGGTTTCCCACTAGCCCTTGACATGGGGGGCAACTTTGAGAAGAGCAAAAGTAATCTTTTCCCAGCTGAAAAAATCATGAACAGAAAAATACTCTTCTAGTAGATTTAACCATTTACCTACAGCGTCTGCATCTACCTGACCTTCAAATATGGGAATGTCAAAGTTAACTTGTACCTTAAAGGGTGTCGTGCTTCTAGAGTAGCTGCTAGAAGTAGATTTGTCACCCCTGGGTAGTCGCTGAAGGATCTGGGCAAAGTTGTCCATCATCGCGTTTCTTTGTTGCTCGAAGGCCTCTTCGAGCAAGATTTTGATAGGATCTTTTGCTCCCTCATTTTTATTTTCATCCGCCATGGGAAGTCGTCGGGATTTGCGAGGCTAGTCTTGCCAAGGTTCAACCAATTCAAGCCCCAACTCCTTATATCCCGACCTCGTTGGGGACATGCAAAGAGAAACAAAGAAAGAGCAGACCGCTCTAATACCACTGATCCAGATTTAAATAGGAACGCAACAAATTATAGAGATAACCATAAATACAGAGATATAGCAGAAATAATACTTCATTTCATTAATGTAAAATACTGAAATATGCTTACAATAGAAATGTAAATAAACTAGCTTAGGCGATGGTAGCTTATCTCTCAGGAGAGATGTGGCGACTACATGCCTATGAACTATCTTACAATGAGGCTTAAGGCCTATTTATTGTTGAGAAACAATGGAAAACCCTAAACATCCAAAACCCTAACCCTAGGAGATGAAGCGCCAAACTATGGGCCATGTTTTGGGTAAATTGGTACATCAACCTCCCAGGGTCGTAACTTTGGCATACGATCTTCGTTTGGCGTGCACAATACCTCGTTAGAAAGATCTATCTGAAGAATACAACTTTGGAATGAGAAATAGTGAACCATGGCCCCATGTTGCTCCAAGTTTTCCCAAAATATGTCATTTAGGGCCTCAAAACGGCTTCGAAAGTTCAGGACCCGAAACACTGCCAAAAATAAGTAAATTGTGCTACAAATAAGGAAACTGAACAACTGAAAGAAATAGTGGTGGGGGTCCAAGTGGAATTGGTGGGTGGCCACTAATAGTGGATCATTCCTCCCCCCTTAGGGAGCAATGGTCCCCATTGTGTTGAATTCCTCTATGAGATGAGGAAACTTCTGCTGAACTTGGTCCCTGGTGAGCCACTTGCCCTAATGAAGGAGTTGACCCGCTTTGACAACTCGATATAGTTGGATCTTCCACTGGCGAGTGTGCTTGATCTGTGTGTCCATGATCTGATCAGTTACAGCTTGTTCCATGCAATCTGGATTTAACTTTGTTAGTGTGAGTTGTTCTGCAATGTCGGATGTGTCTAGTAATGCTGGAAAGTATGGCTGAAGGCGGTCTACATTGAACACTAGGTGCAGGTCAAGGAATGGGGGAATGATGAGCTCAAATGCATTGTCTCCCACATCCTTGGTAATGGTGTAAGGACCATATCGGAGTGGTTTGAGTTTCCGATAGGCTCCGGTAAGACGTTCCTTTTACAAATGCAACCAGACTTTGTCATCCACCTAAAACTTGTGTGGCACCTGATGTTGATCATGTTGTTGCTTATACTTGGAATTTGATTTCTCCATAATGTCGTGGACTTGCTGGCGGATATGTTGGATGTGCTCAATGAAGTTGTTTGCCTTATCTGTTTCGGACTGGACATGAGCTGAATCAACCTGAGTAGTTGCAAATGGCATGGCCACATCAATGGGACATAGTGGTTGGAATCCCAAGCCCACCGAAAAGGGTTGTGGCCAGTTGAGCTGTGGAGAGCTTGGTTATAGCTGTGCAGAACATAGGGGAGGTTCTCATCCCATGTGCGTGGATGCTTTGAGTTGTACATGCACATAATGTGTATGATCATCCTATTGACAACCTCTGTACGACCATCAATTTGGGGATGGAAGGCTGTGGACTTAGTGAGTTTGGTGTCCAGCATCGACCAGAGACTGGACCAAAATGTACTGAGAAACCTGTTGTCCCGATCTGAGATGATAGAGTATGGGATCCCAAAGTGTACCCACACTCATTCAAATAAGAGTTTAGCAGTGGCTTCTGCTGTGATATTCTTCTTGTAGGCCGCCTTAATGGCCATCTTTGAGAACCTGTCGATGACCACAAAAACATAGTCGTTTTTATGCTTAGTAGAAGGAAGACCCAACATGTAATCCATGGAGATGGATTCCCAAGGTCGACTAGGGGTAGGCAGTAGAATATAGAGGCCTTGCTTCTTGATGGTTGGTTTGGCAATGACACAGGCAGTGCAGGATCTGATGTACTTCCCGACATCCTGTCAAAGATTCAGCCAATAGAAATACTTTTGAAGTATTGCCACCATTTTCTCAACCCCGAAATTCCCAGCAGCTTGGCTATGGTGTGCTTCCCAAATCATCTTGGCATGCTCGCTTGAAGGAACAGAAAGGTGACCCAGGTGGCATAACAGGGCATCTTGGAGGTGAAAATCTGGAACATGCTGACCCTCCAAGAGTATCTGGTATGTGTGGCCAAATTCTGGGTCGCTTTTGTAGTGAAGTAGCCAATCAGATGTCTCATGCCCACAAGAGTTGAGCACGGTGGTTAATGCCATGGTCGGTGGTCGACTGAGGCAATCTGCAACATTATTGGTGCTGCCCTTCTTATAGTTGATATTCAAATGGAATTGTTGCAGGTATGTGGATCACTTCTAATGGCGATCATTTTGCAACTTTCCTTGCATCTATATGAACTGTAGGGGCAGGGGGTCTGTGTGGATGATCATTTCCTTCCCCAAAATGTAATGCTTCCATTGTCGAAAGGTCTGCACAATAGAATACATCTCTTTGTCATAAGTGAGATATTGCCGAACTATGTCTGAAAGTGTCTCACTGCGATATGCCACTGGATGCCCGTGTTGAGTAAGGATTGCCCCAATAACATAGTCACAGGCATCTGTCTCGATCTCAAATGGTTGTTGCAAGTCTGGTAATGCGAGAACTGGTGCCAAGCAGAGACAATGCTTCAACTCTGTGAATGCCTTCTGTTGAGATTCAGACCAAAATAATTTTTCTTTTACTCCTCCCTTGGCAACTTGACTCAAGGGCCAGGTGATATGAGAAAATCCCAACATGAACCTACGGTAGAAGTTGGCAAGGCCTAGAAAGTTGTGAAGCTCTGTAAGAATAGTTGGAGATGGCCAATCCCGAATGACTTGGATCTTGGCTGGACCCACATGCACCCCTTGTTCATCAATAATGTATCCTAGATACTGAACTTGGGTCATGCCAAAAGTGCATTTCTCCAAATTGGCACATAACTTGTGTTGTCGCAGTGTTTGGAGAACGTGTCGGATGTGGTGGAGGTGCTCTTCCCAACTCTAACTGAAGATGAGGATGTCATCCAAGTATACCACTACAAATGAGTTGGTGAATGACTGCAAGATGTCATACATTAGCCTCATTAAGGTTGCAGGAGCATTCGTCAACCCGAAAAGCATAACTAACCATTTGAAAAGGCCCTCCTTAGCTTTGAAGGCATTGTTCCACACATCAGAGGGTTCGATTGGTACCTGGTGATATCCTGACTTCAAATTGATCTTGTTGAAATATTTTGCCCCCCTTCAGTTGATTCAGAAGGTCATCAATATATGGGATCGGGTACCTATTCCGAACAGTGATCTTGTTCATTGCCCGATAGTCAATACAAAGTCTCCAAGTCCCATCCTTCTTCTTACCAACACAATCTGGCTCCCACAGGGTGATGAACTCGGTCGGATGTGACCTTTCTACAATAGCTCCTAAATCTGCCTCTTGATTTCATCGTTCTCCAGGACAAAGCGCCGATAGATTGGTCCATTGAGCAGCGACACACCTGGGGTCAGATCAATGGAGTGCTTGACATGACAGTGTAGAAGAACCCCTGCGGGGGAGGTGAATATGTCCTCGTAATCCTCCACGACCTTGTCCATCTGTAGTTGTCGTGCGGAGAGTCCATGTCTAGAGGTCGTGGCCACTATCTTCTTCTTTCCTTGAGGGCGTATCATGAGGAAAACAAATTTCCCGATTTTGGAAATGAGCTTACCACATTGTTTTGCAATAACCAAAGAGATGGCGGTAGGCAGTGCTACCTCCGGTATCCTATACAACTCATTTCCCAAAGTAACAATAACAACACGAGGGCTTGACTCATATACAACATGTCTCTTCCACAAGTATGGTTGGCCTAATAATATATCACAAACATCAAGGGGAGCAACATCACACAATATCTCATCCGTGAAGGGCTTGATGCTGTATGGAAGGCGACATTGTTGGCTCACGCGAAGATCTCATCCTTGGTTTCTGACTCAGATTCTGAATATGCATTTGATTCTGAAGACTTTAGCTCAGCCACCAGTGACTGCTTGGCCCGACACTCACTTGTGTTGTGAGTGGAGCTCTTATGGAACTCATACCACTTTCCCGTGTCCTTCTTTGGCTTTGCGGTGTTTTTCTTTGCTTGCGGCTTTAGTAGGTTGTCCTGGGCCACCTCGCCTTGGATTTGTTCTCTGTGTAGCGGTTTAGGAGTGCCTTTCCCTTGCTTTAGATTTGCAGATCCAAAGTCTCGCCTCTTCTGTTTAAACTTCTGCTCAATCTTGGCAGCATATCGGTCCGTTGCGCCGAGCGAGGAGATGTCTAGGAACTCCATCTCATTTTGGATGTACCTGTGTAGGAATCCATGGTATTTGAGTACCAAATGCAGCTCAAAATACTTGATACCAAACTTTGTGCGAAGGGTACAAAAAATATTGGTAAACTCCGACACATCTTGGTCTGTTCCTTCCGCAGCGTGGTCCACTTTATGTATTTATCCTCATAGCTTTTGACAGGGTAGTACTACTCCTTGATGGCATTTTGGAATGAATTCCAAGTGGGTGCGGTTGAAAAAAGTGAGGTCGTACTTTCATCCTTCTTCTCACAGTAGGTTTCCCACCAGTGCTTGACGTGGGGGTTGGCTTTGAGAAGAGCGAAAGTAATATTTTTCTGGCCAGAAAAATACCCTTCTAGTAGATTTAACCATTTACCTACAACATCTGCATCTATCTAACCCTTAAATATGGGAATGTCAAAGTTAACTTGTACCTTAAAGGTGTGGTGCTTCCAGAGTAGTCGCTGGATGTAGATGTGTCGCCCTTGGGTAGCCGCTGAAGGATCTGGGCAAAGTTGTCCATCATCGCGTTCCTTTGTCGCTCAAGGGCCTCTTCGAGCAAGATTTTGATAGAATCTCCTGCCCTCTCATCTTTCTTTTCATCCTCCATGGGAGGCCATCGGGATTTGCGAGGCTGGTCTTGCAAAGGTTTGACTAATTTAAGCCCTAACTCTTTATATCCCGACCTCGTTGGGGACATGCAAAGAGAAATAGAGAAAGAGCAGACCGCTCTGATACCATTGATCTGGATTTAAATAGTGACGCAACAAATTACAGATATACAGAGATACAACAAAAATAATACTTCATTTTATTAATGAAAATACTGAAATATGCTTAGAACAGAAATGGAAATAAACTACATGGCAGCTACATGCCTCTGAACTGTTTTACAATGAGGCTTGAAGGCCTATTTATTGTTGAGAAACAATGGAAAACCCTAAACATCCAAAACCCTAACCCTAGGAGATGAAGCGCCAAACTATGAGCCCTGTTTTGGGTAAATTGGTACATCAACTTCCCGGGGTCATAACTTTGGCATACGATATCCGTTTGATGCGCACAATACCTCGTTAGAAAGATATATCCAAGGAATACAACTTTGGCATGAACAACATCATCTTATCTAACCATGTTACTTCCAGTTTTCTTAAAAAACGTCGTTTAGGGCCTCAAAACGGCTCCAGAAGTTCAGGACCCGAAAAACTGCCAAAAATAGTAAATTGTGCTACAAATAAAGAAACTAAAAAAATGAAAGAAAAATGGTAGGAGTCCAAGTGGAATTGGTGGGTGGCCACCAATATCCACCTCGATCATAATAGTACTTAGTCATTCTCAATCTGAAGAATTTCTCATAAGAAGAATCAAATTGGTAACCCATTTGTTTAGCATCATATCAACCAACATTGTTACAATGCAAGGCCTTGACTAACAACTCCATCTCTCCACAAGATCTAATCTTAGTATTGGTGAGACTAATTATTTATAGACACTCTCATCACTGTCTCTCTTGGAACATACCCTACCTAGGTACTCAGGGTGTGTTCCATGAGGACTATTCTTATCTTGGACTCCCCATCCCTCAAAGAATATCAGTCCTCCACAACTACTCTTCTCTTGGATGCCCTATCTCATCCTTAAATAGTATCGGATGCCAAATGATTACCCAATCCTCTAATTTTGTCTTCCCAAGTGAAGACCAGAATAATGTGTCTATCTCTCCTTCTCTATTAGGGAGGAAATATTTATTTCATTAAAGGAATTTTCTCATTCCTACCTGTTGCCGCACAAAGTGTCTAGGCACTGCGACAACCCTTAGAGTAAGGTTTGTCACTCTAATCCTTACTCACTTTGTTTAAACTCTCTCCTAAACAAGTCAAAGGGGATAGTCCCTAAGGTGAATGAATGAGAAAAGCCCGTGGAACATAGGCTCTAGGAGACTTGAAGACGGAAAACTTGATGAATTTAAAGCGAGTCTCAATCAATTGAGATAGATAGATTAAAATAAGACACAATTACAAAATATAAATGATTATAGACCAGTGCCTTTAATATTTGAATTAACCATAGACTAAATAAAACAGCTTATCCAAAGAAAACTTATAAATGTGGCAAAGCGACGATCATGAACAATTAAAGGTAAAATGCTCAAAACTTTAGCATGCAAGATGATCTAGCAAAATTAATCTTTCTCCAACAATTCACACCTTGACCATAGAAAAATCATGAAAATTTAAGATTTTTCGCTTAGAACCAAAAAATACCAAGGAAATTCAAATTAGCATCTTAATTATTCCTTAAACAATTTTAATGTGCTAAGCTTATGAAGCAAACTGAATGTGGGAAATGAAGAAATCAAAATCTTTTAATGCGATGGAATTAAAATGAATCAAAGGGTTAAAAAACTAAAATTTTAATGGGCCATAGGTCACATTAAATATTAAATGTGAAAGCGCAAATCCCTTTTGAGTTTAATTTATTCTCACTGCCAGATTTAAAAGAAATTTAGATATATATATATATATATATATATATATATATATATATATTTTTTTTTTTTTTTTTTATTTTAAAATTTTTATGTTTAATTTTTTGAAATTTTTTATGATTTTCTAGTCTTAGAATTTTTTTATATTTTTTTAATATAAATAAAAAAAATCATAAATTAAAAATTGTTATGAAACTAGCTCACAAAAGGTTAGAAAAGATAGATCAACACCTTATAATTCAGCCTCTTTGAAGGGGCAACCTCCTTTACATTACACAAATGAACAATTCTTGGATGATGCAAATGACTAAACCTCCCTTCTATATATAGGAGTCTGATAATAGTAATAACAATAATAACATAAGGGCACAACAATAACAATAGTGGGTTTCTATGGGACACACTAATAACAATATGGGGACAACAGGGACACAATAATAACAATACATACTACAATGACAATAGTAATGGGGGAATCACTAGTATTATAGGGAACTAACATGCCCCTCTCCTTCCGAAAAGCGTTGTCCTCAACGCTTGAGTAGTTCTGGATGCTTCTGTATAAAATTTTCATCCTCTCATGTGGAATCTTCAACGGATAAGTTCTTCCACTTGATGAGATACTCCGAAATTGATCGATTTCGTAGCTGTCGATTTCTTGTTTCTGTCACTGTTTCCGGTTCCAATATGTTTTTTTCCTTTCTCGTCAATTTCTGGCAATATTGTTTGAACTGGGAGTTTGTCACCTATAACCTTCTTTAAACATGAAACATGGAAAACTGGATGCATTCGGGAAGCTGCAGGAAGCTCTAATTTGTACGCCATAGTACCAATCTTTTGCAACACCTTGTATGGACCATAATACTTTGGTGATATTTTATTATCCTTCTTAGATTACTTGAGAGACATTTGTTTATATGGTTGTAGCCGTAGGAATACCCAGTCACCTACATCAAAACTTTTTTCACTGCGATGTTGATCTGCCTGTTGTTTCATTCTATTTTGCGCCAACATGAGGTTATCCTTTAAGAGTTGGAGAACTTGTTGTTGATGCTTGATGTGATGTTCCACTGCTTGAACCTTAGAATTTTCTCTTAAATATGATGCGATGGATGGTGGATGATATTCATAAAATGCCATAAATGGGGCCATTTTTGCTGCAGTATGGAAGGAAGTGTTATACCACCATTCAGCCAGAGGAAACCATTTGACCCATTGTGTATGTTTATCAGATACAAAGCAACGAAGATATCTTTCCAAATATTTGTTTACTATCTCATTTTTCCCATCAGATTGAGGATGATAAAGTGAGCTATGAGCTAACTAAGTACCAAGACAATAAAATAATTATGTCCAAAAATTTCCAGTGAAAATGGGATCTTTGTCGCTTACAATAATCTTTGGGTTTCCATGTAGCTTTTGAATTGTTTCCATAAATGCAGTAGAAACTGTATTGGATTTAAATGGATGCGATAATGCACAAAAGTGTGCATACTTCGTAAGTCTGTCAACTACCACCATGATGACACTCTTTTTTTTAGACTTGGGTAAACCTGTGATAAAATCCATTGAATCCTACTCCCAACATTGGCTTGGAATGGATAAAGGTTGTAATAGACTTAGGGTCTTAATTGTTTCAACTTTATTTTGTTGGCAAACCAAAAATTCCACCACAAACTTTTGAATATCCGATTTAAGTCCATCCCAAAAAAATTCCTTCTTAACCCTGTGGTAAGTTTTTAAAAATCCTGAGTGCCCTCCTAAGGGAGAAGTGTGCAATTCCATAAGAATATTTTGTTTGAGTTGGGAATTCTTACATAGGTATAAGCGATCTTTGTACCATAACGAATCATTTTTCCGGCTAGATGTATCAGATGTACTGGGATATTGTTGTAACTTTTGAATGAGTGCTCACACTTCTTCTTCATTCTTCCATTCATCCCTTGTTTCGTTTATCCAATCTGGTTGGATAATAGAAATGGCGCACAACAATGCTTCCACATCCTCATCCTTTCTTGAGAGTGCATCTTCCATAACATTTTGCTTCCATTTTTTGTAGATGATTTCAAAGTCATAACCCAACATCTTTGTGACCCATTTTTGATACTCTTCAAAGGATAATCTTTGTTCTAAAAAGTATTTAAGACTATCATGATCCGTTTTTACCTTGAAGTGTCTTCCCATTAGGTAAGGTTGCCATTTTTTAAGTGCATGTAGTATTTCTAACATTTCCTTCTCATAAATAGCTTTGTGTAAATACTTTCCTTTGATTAGACGACTTTTGAAAGCAATGGGTCTTTCATCTTGCATTAATATAGCACCAATTCCATTTCCTGAAGCATTACATTCCACAATAAAGGTTTTTGTGAAGTTCGACAAAGCTAAGACCGGTGCTTGGCACATTGCCTTTTTAAGATGTTCGAAGGCCTTTGTTGCTTTTGGAGTCCATGAAAATGCATCTTTCTTCAATAATGTTGTTAGAGGTGTTGCTATCCCGAGAAACCCTCGCAGATGCTTTAGGGATGTGGGGAATTTCCATTCCTTAATGGCTTTAATTTTGCTAGGGTCTACCTTAACACCTTCATGAGATACAATATGACCCAGAGATTCCACCTCTTGTACTCCAAAGAAACATTTGGAGATTTTTGCATATAATTGTTTCTCCTCCAATAGTTTGAGCACCCTGTCAACATGTTGAACATGATCTTTCCAAGACTTGCTGTAGATTAGTATATCATCAAAAAATACTAACACAAATTTTCTAAGGAAGGGTTTGAAAATGGAATTCATCAAACCTTGAAATGTAGAAGGTCCATTGGTAAGGCCAAAAGGCATAACCAAAAATTCATAATGACCCTCATGAGTTTTAAATGTTGTTTTCGGAATGTCTTTAGTCTTCATTTTGATTTGATGATATCTTGAACGAAGATCCAACTTGGTGAAGTAAATTGATACATGCAATTCATCCAATAATTCATCAATGACATGAATGGGAAATTTATCTTTAATAATGAGCTTGTTGAGCTCCCTATAATCTGGACACATGCGTCATGATCCATCCTTTTTGTGCACCAATACTACTAAAGTAGAGAAAGAACTTTGACTAGGTTGAATTATACCAGCCTCTAGAATTTTTGCAACCATACGTTCAATTTCAATCTTTTAGGCATAAGGATATTTGTACAGCCTGATGTTTGGAGGAACACTTCTTGGAGTCGAATGAATAGCATGATCATGATCACGAATAGGTGGGAGGCCTTTGGGAGTCTCAAATACCTTGGAATAATTGTCCAATACTTTTTGAAGATCTGAATAAATAGATGATTCTGATGTGGGAACCTCTAGCGAACATAATTGTGAAATTACGCCTCGTTGTTCCTTCTTTAGAAGCTTTGTCATACCGTTAGAGCTGATTATCTTTCCCGGTTTCCCTGCAATACCCCTTAATTCAACTTCCTTTCCTTCCGCACAAAATTTCATGAAATGTTCTTGAAAATTAAAAGCTATTGTACCCAAGGATTGTAGCGATTGGACTCCTAGTACAACATCAGCACCACCCATTGGAATGGAAAACATTGAGCTATTCAATACATATTCTCTCATGGATAGCTTGATAGTATGGCACTTTCCAGAAAATTTTATGGTTCCTCCACTTGCAACCATCACTTGAAACTCTGGTGCTAGATATAGGAAGAAATTCAATTCCTTGGATATCTTATAATGAATAAAATTATGGGTACTTCCCGAATCAATCAACACTAATACCTTTTTCTTCTTGATGTGTCCTTCTATCTTGATAGTTTGAGGAGTGGTAATTCCAGCCAATGCATTACAAGATATGGTTGGATTCATTTCTTCTTTATCTAGGGTTTGTTCCTGGAGTATATCCTCTTTTTTTGACATTTCTTGTTCCTTTTCACAATCTATGTAGAATAATTTTCTTCTTAGCACACTTATGACCTTTAGTGTATTTGCTATCACGACTGTAACAAAGCCATTTTGCTTCTTTTTCTTCCAATTGTTGTGGTGTCAACCTTCTAGGTTGTGGAAGGCTAGGGGCAACAACGCTTCCATCTTTATAGTTGTGAGTGGTAGGCTTCCTGGTTGCCATAATTTTGCTTTCCATTTTTTCTGCTAACTTGAATGACTTCTCCCATGAATCAGGGTCCCAAAGGCGAACCTCATGTTGAATATTATCCTTTAAAGTCCCTATGAACACATCAATCCTATGCTCCTCTAGAATACATTTTACCCTTATGTTCAACTTTTGGAAGTCCTCAATGTGCTCTATCATTGAACCATTTTGTTTGAAATTTATCAATTGGCTAAAAAAGGTGTTGCTTTTTGTATCCTCATGATGTGTTATCATTTCTTCTGTAAAAATTGCCCAAATGACAATTTGTTTATGAGAGCAAAGCCATCGATACTATACAAACTGATTTGATTCCAAATATAAAGTTGCAATATGTACCTTTTGTGTGTTTTGCACATTATGGACATTGAAAAATTGCTCCATTTGTAGTATCCATGTTCTGGGATCCTTGCCACCAAACTTCCTCATATCGATTTTTAGAACATGGTGGGTCTTCAATCCAATATTAGAGTCTATGAAATCATGATTAACATTTCTTTTGTTCTCATCATGAGTTTTCTTTACTACCCTTTCACCATTAGTAACCATTTCTTGTGGCAACTTATTCAAATTTATCTTCAATTCTTCCATCTTAGCGTCCATGCCATTCATCTTAGCTTCCACACCATCCATCTTAGCTTGCATGCCATTCATATTAACTTCCACGCCATTCATCTTGGCTTCAGTTCCCTTTTGTGAGAGTAAAATTTGTTGTACTTGGTCTTGTAATTTTGATACATCATGTTGCATTTCTTCCTCTTCTTCACGAGTCATGCTAGAGCTTTCATGTTGCTTACTAGGTGTTTTCATTTTATTTCTTTGTGGCATCAATTAATGCTAATAATTCTTCACTATTACCTTTGAATTCCTTCAAACTATTTTTTCAAACCAATCTTATGCAAAATTAAAAAAAAAAAACTACACACATTTTTTTCACTTTGTAAGAGCTCGATATTGAATATGTAGTATCTCCGTAACTGCAGATCTCGAATATCTGAAATCACATCTTACAGTAGCCCTTTGAGTCCTCTTTCTAAGCTCGCAAGTCTGATCAAGATTGGATTCTCCAAGGAAGAGTTATTCCAAATCTCCCACGGTGACCTGATTATAGACTAGTTCAATAAAGCGAACTTGTACGAAATGCCACATGTCATTGTTTTGACCTTAGCACCTGAAACTAATATACAGAAAACTACAGGGCATCCTCTTTCTGAAACTCCTTATGAAATTTCAATCAGATGCTCAGAACAAAAGTTATGACTATTTTCACCAGATCGCCTGTTTGGAATGTAATTCGGGAGTCTACAAAAACCCTAACTTTTTCAGATCATATATCCGAAAATTTAGCGAGACAAGCTCTGAAATTTGGACTTGAAGTTCAGAACGATTTCTGCTCACATGGGTTTTGTTTTTAGCTTATTAAACGTCGCAGAAAAAAATTTATTGCGAAAATTTCACGATGACCTGTTTGTAGCAGCGAAACCCTAGAATCCAAAGCTCTGATACCAAATGTTATGAAACCAGCTGACAAAAAGATAGAAAAGATAGATCAACGCCTTATAATTCAGCCTCTTCTAGGGGGAAACCTCCTTTACATTACACAAATGAACAATTCTTGGATGATAGAAATGACTAAACCTTCCTTCTATATATAGGAGTCTAAGGGGTCACAATATAATCAAGTTGACATAACAGTAATAACATAAGAGACAACAATAACAATAAAGGGTTTCTATGGGACACACTAATAACAATATGGGGACAATAGGGGCACAATAATAACAATAAGGGCTGCAATGACAAAAGTAATGGGGGAATCACTAGTATTATAGGGACCTAACAAAAATAAAAAAGTGAAATCAAATCAAATCAAAGTATTAAAAGCCAAAACAAAATCGAAATTAAAAAAAATTCAATCTAACTAAAGATTTTAAAGAAATGATATTGGAATATATATAAAAGAACTAGCCTAAACCCTAAAAGAAACATATAAACAAATGGAAACCAAACAAAAAGAAAATTGAAAATGTTTGTGTTTTGTTTACAGGTGAGCCTGACGGCGGAAGATGGAGGGATCAAAGCAGGCAGCGAGGTTCGACGGTAGCAAGGATGGAGGATGGACAGAATGCAAGGGAAGGTCGCGGAGAGGGGAGGAGTCAGGTCGCTATATAGAGAGAGGTTGAGGGAGCTTGTTGAAGGTCAACAAAGATGGAAGAGGCTACGGATAGCTACAAATGAGGGCAATGTAGCAGAAGTGTGAAGGAGCTAGGCATAGGAGAGATGCAGCGAGAGGGGGTGGAAGACTGCGGATTTGAGGAGATACGACAACGGGTTTGGTAACAAAAGAAGGGACTGCGGGAATGAAAGGATTTGAGGGTAGAACAAAGGGCGAGGGTTAGTGAGGATTGGAATGTAGCGATGAGAGAAGGAATGGAGCAATCGAGGGTTTGATGGCGGTAGGAGGGCACCAAGTGTAGGGACAGCAGAATGCAGGAAGCAGCAAAATGTTGTGGGCCTTAAAAAAAATCGAAATTTTTTTACAGTAGAGAAATCGAAAACGCAAGCAGTAGAAAACTAGCCAAAGAACCGAAGAGAAATTTCCAGATTAAGATGTTATGCTTAATATTTACCTGTGAAACCCTTAAAAATTTAAATTATTTCCAGATTTAAAAAAAATTGAAACCCTTGGACTGCAAAAGGCTGGATAATGTTCCTGCGAAAATGATTTTGAGGCCACATCTTACCCTCTAGGGCATAGATCTGGCTTCAAATCAAACTTCACCCTTAGATCTGCAACCTGTACCTGAAAACAAAAACACCCAGACCCCAGATATACAAAAATAAATAAAACCCAATAAACCCAAGTCAGAAAACCAATTTTTTTTTACAGATCTATGCAAAATAATGGTAGATCTATCAGATCTGAGGAGTATGATTCCAACTCCGCTCCCAGATCTGATAATCTAAGGCTCTCAACAACCAGATTCATCAATTTTGCACATAAAAAATTAAATTTTCAAATTTTAAATGAGGTGCTTAATTCAAAGCCCGTCATGCATCACCAGTAAAATTCTTATGTTAAGTTCGAGATTAAATTCATTTGGTCACTTCAGAAAACACAGATCGGGAGTTGGTTGGTCCACCTGAAAACTTCCCCGAACGTTTGATGATTTAGAAATCAATGTTTTCCTGCAAAACTCAATCCAGCCATCAAAATAAAGCGAGAAAATGATAATAAAATTCAGATAAATATAGATACCTGCTATTGCATTCAAAATTTAAATTATCACTTAAACCTCAGTGACTAAGCAAGATACATGTACTCAAATCACTCTTTAAATGCTATCATCAATGGCTAAAAAATAAATTACGTGTGAATATGACACATCTTACAGTATTTCCATGAAGAGTAACACCAAAGAAAATTAACTCCAAAGTCTTTCTTTATTATTCAGATAAAAAAGAAGAAGAAGAAGAAGAAGAAGAAGATTACACGATCTTCTCGCTTAGCACACGACTCAAAGGTTGGCATGAATTGACTGATGAATGACTTCCTATTTAAAGATAAATCCTCCAACGGCTAGTTCGAGTGATCCTCATCAAAGCAATCTCGACTGTTGATGAGGATTAAAATTTCTTTTAATCTCATCCGTCGAAATATTTAAATATTTGGGGAAATTCGAAATTTTCAATTAAATGCATTTTAATTAATTCAAAAATTAAATTTTTGAATTAATTTCCCCAAAATTTTGACTTTGACTTAACCCCAGGGATCAAAGGCTTAAAATTTATCAAAATAATTAATTTACCTTAGTCCCTAGACCTCTTAAAATTTAATTTTTAAGGACCGACGAATTTTGCTTTTGGAGAATTTAAATTTTTGGCCAGAAAAATTAATTAATTAACCTATAAGGGGATAAATTATTTTTCCAACCCACAAGACACTGTGCATCATAATTTTCATATTTTTTACATCATAAGGGGGAAAACCCATTTGTAATAGACCCTCATAGACTATCCATTTCTGTGACACAAATATAATCCAACAGACCAAGCAATTTGTAATAAAATAACCTAACCAAATAGTTATGATTATTTCCAAATCACATTTACATAGACTTGATCTATAACACTAGGACTCGCCTAAGATCCGAGTGACAAAATACATCCCAGCTTTAGGGTGAGACTGAAGGAAACTCTGCCGACCATCCGAGAATGAATCGATGAGACAATAAACCTCTGATAATGTAGTTTGTCACCAAAAAAGTAGATTTATTTAGGAAATTACATACATGACACGAATATACTGAGATTATTTACATCATATACATGCAGAATGGGTTTACATTATAACATGATGATCAAGCTGATGATGATAGTTGGACAGCATGGACACATCAATCAAGCACTATCCCTTTTGCAAAAAAGGGGGGTGTACTGCTATGGGTTGTTGACACGTAGTGGTCAACATCTTGCTCTACTTGGGGACACGTTGTTGCACCGGAGGAATGTGAGAATCCAGAATTTGGATCCACGCAACACCCAATATAACATAAGTAGCGTCCATCCAAAAATCATCATATAACGTTAAGCACAGTAAAGATATAAGCTCTTCATTTATTAACTATTCTAATAACATGAAAAACATCTACCTACAAAAATAAAATACTGAAATAAAAGGGTATAGAGTTAGAAATACAATACAAAGGATACCCCATGGAATCATATGTGTTTAATGTAGTGCATGTTGAGCATTTGCCCGCTTTCAGGAAAATCTGTTGGTTGTTTCTCATATGTGCCATGTCCAATCCTGCATACGGTAGGACTTTTTCTTATTCGAAAATCAAGCTGCTCGCAGCCATCTGATGCATCAAATTGCTTTCTCATTCTCTTTCTCTTGCGCTTTTTCTTTGTGGCAGGCTATATCACTGATGATGTGGAACATTCTGCTTCAAAACTCTCAGATGAAGTATGTAAGATATGCATGACATGTCTTTTTTCATTATGCGTCTTCTCTGTCAAGAATGACGGATCAGTGTCACAGGGGTCATGAGTTATAACTTGATCTTTTATGACTGGTGGATTAACCATGTGAGCATCAACCTGATTCTTATTAATTTCCATTTTATCCAGGTCACCTTCAATTAGCCACTTTTCAATGGAACAAATGACCTCCTCATAATAACATGTAGCTTGCTGCAGCAAATAGGGAAGCTTATGATCTTTTGACGTTTCCTTGTTTCTTTCATCCTCTGACCGATGCTGGAATTTTTGTACTTGTATTGTTATGCCATCCATCAAGTTAGAGTGTTCATGTTGGCATTATGATTCTGGTATGGCTCTATGATACAGATGTTATACTTGATGGCAACACCCTCAAGTGGCAATGCTCTGATCAGGCTCGTTGGCATTATGATTCTGGTATGGCTCTATGATACAGATGTTGTACTTGATGGCAACACCCTCAAGTGGCAATGCTCTGATCAGGCTCTCAAAATGTTGGAAATTAAGAAGTACGCAGGAGAATAGTTCAAAAGGTGCGTACCCGCAGGTACGCCGTGAAGGGACTGCGGCCGCACACGCAGGTCACCCGTTCAGAAGGTGCGTACCCCCAGTTCACTTACTTCAAGGCAGAGAAGTGCGATCACGTGGGTTTCTTATGGTTGGCCCGTGGTATTGTTTTATATTATTATTATTATTGAGCCCCATGTTTTTGGGCCCCTTGTATTGGTTATCTATGGTATTGATCCATGATTTTAGGAAGAGCTTGCCTATATAAAGCAAAGGAGATCACTTGGCTAAGTATCTTGAAAATTGAATATCTTAAGATCTGCTATATTGGGTTATTGTTTTAAAAGCTTGATCTATATAAAAGTGAAGTTTAAAGCGAATCTATGAAGGGTGATCTCTCGAGCGCATGATCAGATCTGAGCATCTGACTATCGGTGGCACACTAGGGGACTGCCAATTCGGCCCTAATCAGAGGTACGCGGGTGATTAACGGTGCAAGTGCGTGGGTACGCAGAGCAGAAGAAGGAGCAGTGCGTGGGTACGCAGAGCAGAAGAAGGCGCAGTGCGTGGGTACGCAGCGCGACAGAGGTTCAGGTGTGTAGGCACAGTGAAAATACGCGGCGCTTCAAAAGTCGCAGGTGCGTAGGTACGCAACGCGATAGCATCTGTGGGTGCGTGGCTACAGTAGCAGTACCCGGCGCGATAGTATCTGTGGGTGCGTGCCTACCGTAGCAGTACGCGGCGCGATAGTATCTGTGGGTGCGTGCCTACAGTAGCAGTACGCGGCGTGATCGAAGAGACAGTGCGTGGGTACGCGGTGCAACAGAAGGTTCTCTGCGGGTATACGCAGGGGAGTAGAAGGTGAAGTGCGGAGCCACGCAGGCCAGATAAAGGAGAACTGCGTATCTATCTTAAGACTCTTGTTGGCTGAATTTTTCTGTTGATAAGGTTCTCTGGGTTTAGTTTACTGTTATTGTTGATCTGGTTACTGCAGTTGACTGGGTGATTTACTTGTACTTGATGATCTCTTGATGTTTATGGATCCAGTTTGGAAATTTATGAAAAGTGGTCCTTGAAAGAAAAGAAGTAGGGGGTTGTAGCTCCCTTCCAGGAGAGACTGGAAAACGAGAGAGAGTTGTAGCTCTCTACAGGTTGCAGCCTGCGTACTGGTAAAGGACTGCACCAGTACAAAACCATTGTAAAAGGAGTTTCTAATTTGAAAGAAGATAAAGACATATTGCAGCAGGTGGTTTTCACCCACATTGGGTTTCCACCTTACATCTGGTGTTCTTTAGTGTGACTATCTGTTTTCCTTGTTCATGCTCATTATTTTATGGTACTGACATGCAAAAATAATTCAAAGTATAAATAAGGAAGATTTATTAAAAGAACTTGATAATACTGATTCACCCCCCCCTCTCAGTATTATTTCCAACAGTTCAACCTTCATACCACTGATTTCTTGGTGATGTTTTTCCTCCATGGTTCGTAAATTATTCTAAAGACATATCTGATCAGGTTCCATATCTTTTATTACTTTGTCATTATATGCTTTTCATGCTCATTTCTCCGTCATGATTAACTTTCATGGTTTCTATTATTGTGTTATGATTTACTTGAATAGTACTCATTCCTTTCTCATGATGACTCTGCATGTCAGTCCTCATAGCCTTAATATTATGAGCACACTTTTCTACTATGTTGGCCATGTGATCGGAGTGTTTAATTTTCACGTTTTACATCTCCTCATCACGTTTTTCCAGCTAGGTCTACAGATTTCTCATATCCTTGGGGCAATCCTCTATCAATTTTTCTTGATTAAGCTCCATATTTTTTACCAATTTCATTTCAACGAATTGCATGTCTTTAACCAATTGTTTTAGTTCTTTTATAAGATGTTTATCATTTTCCCTTTCTTTGTCAACACTGATTTGACTATCATGGATTCGTCTTTGTAATGCCCCACCTAATCTTATCATGCAAATTTTATTAATGTTTACATTACCTGATAATATTGAGAAATATTGGTGAATACCTTCATTTGGGTAACTATAAATTTATTTACTAATATACAATTAATTATTGCTATTATTCAAATTCCCAACTTGTCTTCTCAAATTGAACCTTGGGTAGGATATGGTCTCCTTCCATTATTTTAAATTATATATATATATTCATCTCACATTCCCCAATGTACTCTCACATTTACTTGGGAAAAGACATGATCCTCCCCAACTAATTATCAATATATATATTCATCTCACATTTCCCAATGTACTCTCACATTTACTTGAGAGAAGACATGGTTCTCCGCAACTAATTATCTATATATATATATATATATATATATATATTCATTTCACATTCCCCAATTTAATCTCACATTTACTTGGGAGAAGACATAGTCCTCTCCAACTCATTATCAATATATATATTCATCTCACATTCCCAAATGTTCTCTCACATTTACTTGGGAGAAGACATGGTCCTCTCCAACTAATTATCAATATATATATTTATCTCACATTCCCAAATGTACTCTCACATTTGCTTGGGATAAGACATGGTCCTCATCTCACATTCTCAAATGTACTCTCACATTTACTTAGGAGAAGACATGGTCCTCTCCCATTAATTACCCAATTTTATATTCATATCACATTCCCAAATGTACTCTCAGATTTACTTGGGAGAAGAGAAGTCAACTGTAAGGATGAAGGAGAAATTAATGACATTAATGAGAGGTGGTTGAGGTGGAGAAGAGAGGAAAGGCATAAAAGGGGGAGGAGGAAGGGAGAAAGGGAGATGCTAAGTCTTGCTTTTGATTTTGAGTTCGCTGTGATTTTGGGAGAGCTAAGGGAACCTGTGGAGGTTTCTTGGGCTTGTAGTTTGGAGGGATTATTGTTTATCTTGGTCTGGATTATTCATCTTGGACACACACTACATCTGGTTGGACTTGGGCTTGGAGGGCTAGGGAACCTATGGAGGTTTACTGGGCTAGGAATTATTTCCTAGTTGGCTGGGAGGTAAATCCAATCGGTAGTCAAGAGGAGCGTTCAGCAGGAGTAGCATCTCAAATGCATCTCCATCAGCCACCGGTACATGTATTCCTCTATAGATTACTCGTGTAAATTTATTGAAATGAAATGTTCACTATAAGTTATAGGGATTAAAATGTAAATGGTAAAATTTTCATTGTTTAAAAAGTCTTGTAAGATAGTAAATCATTGCCTCTTATTGCATTTAAATTCCAGAGAAATAGATCTGTTAGAAGACCCTAGGATAGGGCCTTACACGTAATATCAAAGCTTTGGTTCAAAATCTGGACCCAAAGCCCACTAAACCCACAATTTATACTTTCCACAAGTCTCCTTGTCATTGGATGCGAACCCCCACCCACGACTACTGGCCTTCACTTATGCCGGGAGTTCGTATTCCATTCGCATTTAGTTTGACTCTGCCATTTCCTCCACCAATCCGATGGCTAGTCTGAGGAGTTTTTGTGTTTTATAATGGATTTTTTTTTTTGCGCTAGACAATTATCTGAGAACAACATACAGATTAGACTCTCTGCAAGAAAAATCTGGGCAAGTGCGGTTCATAGAGGGACCAGCAAAGTCTAGCGGAGGCAGTCAAAGGTAAGTTGAGCTTCCTGTCTTCTGTGACTTTATTTTACCACCACCGAGTGCTTAAACTTGGCCACAAATGCCTGGAAATTGAAATCTGTAGAGCGTAATTTGGTGGAAACTTAATGTTGGTGGACTGCAGAAGATTGTTCTTAGTCCTTTGATGGTTTTCATGGAAAAAAAAGGTTGTTTCAGCCAACAATTCATCGACTTCCATAAAATCCTTGGTAATAGACAGACATTTATGAAATCCCATACTTAGGAGGTGTCATAAGTTTCCATAAAATCCTTGGTAATACACAAAAATTTCTAGAATCCCATACAGACTTAGGATTATATGAAAGTTGCAACAAATGGTTTCATTACCTGATAAAAGTCTGCATAGCTAAGAATGGAGAACTGTTCTTTAATGGGTTGAAGGAGCTTCACAACATTGTCAAGTCCTGCATTGGCAGCATGACAAAGTTCCCCCTTGTTCCTGAGGGTTCCAAAAGGTCCTCCAGTTTTAGTGTTTGCATCATACGTCCCGATGGAATGCCATCTGATGAATCAATTAACAAACATTAATGTATAATTTCTCTTGCATATCCAAATATCACCATAGCAAGAAACTAAACAAAGTCACTGAGAGATGCAAACTCACGCTAATCACAGAATGAGTGGGGAGCAGTGTTTTTTTGTCGCAACAAAACAATACAAAATATTTATTAATAACTCA
This sequence comes from Pinus tabuliformis, assembly GCA_031772625.1. Classification (NCBI taxonomy): domain Eukaryota; kingdom Viridiplantae; phylum Streptophyta; class Pinopsida; order Pinales; family Pinaceae; genus Pinus; species Pinus tabuliformis. The sequence continues at coordinate 1,149,207,623 of CM062820.1, read as the reverse complement.
CAACCTAGTCTAATAACTTACAACTTAGTCTAATTAATAAATAACGTTACTTTTTTCTTTCCTTTTTTTGTGCTTAAACTTAAATTTGTTTAAAAAAAAAATCTAGTAAAGAATTTTAAAAATTTTGGTTAATTGATAAAATTAGAGTATAGCAATGGTTTTTTAGAGTGCTAATACATTTTAAACAACAATAGATCGAAAATAATTACGCTCCTATCTTTGGCATTGGTATGAAGGAAATCATAAGCACCTAAGCCATGATGATACAAAATTTATAAGCGCATATTGTGGTCGACTTCCCAATCCCCTCTTTCTATTTTACCAAATAAGTAGCTGAGAGTCATATTCCTTTAATCCATTGATCAACTAGCAGAGTGTCAATTAACTTTGACCCATTTATCTACTAGCTGAAAGTCTCTTTTCTTCAATCCACTAGAGAACTAGCTGAGAGGGAGTTCCTTCAGTTGATCAAATCACTGTGTAGGTCGCTGTATACTTTTAGCTATAACTATCTCAAGCTATCATATCCATATTCCTGTTGTATTTTATTGTTGTTCCAGTTAAATTGTATCATGGAGGGCAATCCTTTTTCTTCGTTTGGGAAATCACCAGAAATAAATTATGAGAGATGGCTAAATGGGATTAAACTTCTATGTTCTAACTGCTAAAGCGTTATCTCGATGTTCATGGTAACATGAAAATTCATACGTTTTTGATGTTCATGAATTTTTACTATAAACCCATAGCTCAAGGGATTAAAAAAATAAATAAATAAAATTGAAAGATTTTTGTTGACAATTAGTAATTGGAGATCCAAAGTCTCACATCATCTTTATAATTGAGAAATCTAAAAAAAAAGGAAGTATAAGAAAATATATTCGCTGTTGTAACCTTTTTATACGAAAAGTTACTAAAGCAAGGAATCCCAACTCTTTAAATATTATTAGAATGAAGTATTTTGAACAACAACTGTATTTTGTAATGCAAGGTTAAGAATGATAACTGTTCTTTATACAACTTATTAAGATGTCAAATATATATGGTTGTTGCTTTAGTGAAGCAAGGTTTTCTACCCCTGTCTTGTAGTGTACATCATCTGTTATGCTTCTATATAAATTATGCAGGTCCTTAAGGTGTTTACTTTCCTTTTAATAAAAGCACATTACCCTGTTTTGTCCCGACTCTTCACAGAAATAATGTGCCTTGTAGTTGGGAGCAATTTGCTGGGCATGTTTGTCAATGTAAATAGAGCATTTAGTGGAAGTATCTAGCTGTGTAGTCAACTTGGTAAATGTAATATTGTATAGTAATAAAATTGCTTTTGGTTTCATCCATGGGTTATGTGCAACCCTTTTCCATATATATTCTCAACCTTATCAATAGGGCATGCCCTAGTGGAAAGGAGCTAGAAGAGCTTTCTACAGCATAGGTGAAGTAGACGTGTCAGGTCTGTCCACAACGCTCATGTAACCAAAAGAAAATTACAATAATAATGAAGAGTACTTAAACGCGTGCTTAATAAATTATAAAATAACAAGTTAATTTATGATAGTGAATAACAAGCTCTTGTTTCCCAAATGGTGATTATAGATTCTAATATTAACTAGATTTCCCATTGCATAACATATATCTTGCTCCTGCTTCATATCATTGTAGGTTTAGACAGTGTGTGTGGACTGATAATGTGGGCTGTTCAATGCACTTGTAGTCTCAAATTGCCTTGAATTCAGTAATTTCTGTAAGTTGCAACAAATGAATGTTTGAAATTTGAAATATTATCCTCTTGAGCCTTCATTAATTTTCTGTTCTCTTGGCTTGCTACTGGTATTCAAATAACATGCACAAGTAACAAACAACATAAAAATGAACAATGGTGAATTAAATCAGCCTAGGCCCTAAATCCAAATTAATTCTAGATATCACAAGCATTGAGACTCTTGGATCAAGTTTCGCAAGGTGCAAACCTTTATTTAGATTTGATCTGATTTGTGGCATGGCCTTCTACTTATTGACCTATGAAATAGACATATGCCCTTTTCAGGGGACATAAGCTACTTTGATCAGACAATGGAGTTGAGAAATAATCTGTGGTTGGTTGCAAACCTTTCTACTTGTACAGTCTTGTCTCTGTTGAGAGCCTTTACTATATCTTGGAATACAAAGTTTAGTCGGAAGAGTGGAATGGTTCCTTGTCAATGGGTATAGATTTTTATATGAAGCATTTTGAGAGGGTGCAGGTGGGCGAATGCTTTAGTGACAGATTTCTGCTTTCTTTAGTCATATAGTATCACCCATATTAGTTGTTCTTTCATCGAGTATAATGATGCTTCTTCCCTACTACAACCAAGTTCATACGTTTTTTAGTGACATAAACCAGAGTAATTTGAGTTTATATATGTACCAATTCTGTTTGGTTGTTTCCCAAATTTAGGTACACTCCAAGTGAGCCCTTTGTTTTGGTCGACAAAATCCCATGAAAACTATATGCTGCTACCTTCTCTTGTAAATTGAATATGTTATGTTAGCAAACTTATATTCATCCACATATTTCAAAATAATAGAATGCCAATCCATTTTCTTATTGTTGTGGTATTCATACCTATCATACTAGCAAACAATATTTAGTTCTATAGATGACTAAATTGGTTTTTTTTTTTTTTTTTTTTTGGTTACTTGTTGGTTTGGTTGTGTTCAGTGAAAATGAAAGGTTTTGTGGTAAACAATAAGATTTTGTAGTAAACAATAGATAACTGTATCCAAAATTCTATTACTAATCATTAGCACCTAAAGAGATCCATATTTATATATTTGGTTGGATATGAATTTAGAGCAAGAAATTGTCTGCATATGTTATGGTTAGGTACCATACCCATGAACGTGCAAGCATGTGATGATTTGATTGCAAACTCGGGTAAAACCTTTCTTTTAGCTTCACTGTTTGAGAATTAACTTGTAAATATTGTGACATTTTGAATTTATATTATGGCTGGACAAAGCTAAGAATTTTGAAGCATTGAAATATTGAACACTTTCTATAGGTTGTATGTTTCTCTTAGTTTTAGAGCTAGAACTAGAATGCTACGATGGCAAACACTAACCCAGCAACCAAAAATGAGGTGTTGGTAGGCAGGTAAAATGCACACAAAGCTTAAACAGAGCACCAACAATGTTTTTAACCAGTGATCTAGCCTATGATAACATGTTCTAAAATTTAAATTTGTGGCTAAGAAGTAACTTAGCGTAACTTGAATTGATCTATTGCTTGGGTTCTCTTTCGACTATCTAGAGTGTGGTAGAAAATGTTAGGAATAGTGCTAATAATTCTTAGATATCGTGCAGATTTGAACAAATTCAAAATGGTGAGGACACGAAGAAACCAAGGACCCGAAGAGTCGTCACAAGGACCTCCTGCAAATAACCCATTACCTTCACCAGAATTGACTCTCATCCTGCATTCCCTAGAAGTAATTAATGAGACCTTAAGGGGGCGCCAAGCAAATGAAGTGGAAGGGGAACACCCTCCATCAGGGTTAGGAAATCCCAAGGGATCTAGAGACTATGATAGAGGACCTCCAGTTGAGGACATTACTAGGGAGCTCCAGAAGATTAAGCTCCCAGAGTTTGCAGGAGGTCGTGCCAGCGAGCGTGCAGAAGCCTGGTTAGAAGGAATGAGAAGGTGCTTTGCACTAAGGGATTACAATTCAAATTTCAAGGCCAAAATAGCAATATTCCAACTTAGAGATAATGCTCTAAATTGGTGGGGTAACTTGGAGCATCAACTGCACCTCACTCCAAACATAGTTACTTGGGAATTATTTGAGGAGAGGTTCAGGAAAAATTACCTGCCAGCGTATTATGAAGAACAACATGTAGGAGCCTTCCATGCCCTGAAACAGGGAGGTCGTATCGTAGAAGAATATGAAATTTGATTATGGAATTGGTCAAGTATGTCTCCTACATGGATACTGACCAGCGCCAAGCGGATAGTTTTATGTATGGGTTGAAACCTAAGATTAGGGCAATGATGCAGATGTGGAAACCATCCTCAGTTGCAGAAGCTATAGAACAGGCTCATTATGTCAAAGAACACTTAGACTTAAAGGGTGAAGGCATGGCCATCTTTCCACGCCAAACAGGGTTTATAGGGAAGGCCCCTCGTAACTTCCAAAGGGGAGGAAGTCTAAGGCCACCATCATATGGAAACAGGGTTATACCTAGAACACCGATAGTAGGGATTTCAATGGTCTCTAGTGCAGCTTCACCCACAGCTTCAAGAGCGCGTACAAATCAAAGTCATACGCGAGGAGCAGCAAGTGGGGGCAGGGGTTCCAGGGGAAGAAACTCTTTCCAAAGAACTCCACAACATTCGGTTCAAGGTCCACCACGCATCACTTGTTGGGGATGCAGAGGACCTCATTACCAGCGGGACTGCCCTGAGTTACAAACTGGTAACAACTGAAGAGAGGGAAAAGAACCAGTGGGGAGAGAAGGTAGCCACCACCGAATCTATGCAGCAGTTGACAATTAGCAATTTGAACACCAGTCTTCCGTGGTAGAAACCTCAAGTATGATAAACAAAGTAAAAGTTAAAATTTTGTTTGATTCTGGTGCTACAGATAGTTTCATTTCACCAGTTGCATTAGAAAAATGTGGGTTGGCAGCCTATGAGCACGATGACTTTAAACAAGTTGAGATGGCTTCTGGAATAAAACAAGAAGTAGGGCCTAGTATTGACCAATGTCAGGTAAACCTCGGGGTGTGTATGACTAAGTTGAAGGCATACGTCACAGCATTGGGGATGTATGATGTAATTATTGGAATGGACTGGCTAGAAGCTCATCGAGCTTTGGTAGACTGTTTCAAGAAGAAGGTGATCTGTTTAGATGATGAAGGTAGGCCAATTGAGATTTTTGGAATCAAGAGGGGAGTGTCCCTACGATTCATATCCATGATGAAGGTAAAATGTTGTCTCAAACAAGGTCGCAAACTATATTTGGTCGAGGCTGTAAGTGACCAGAAAGGACCTTCCCTAGATCAACATCCAGTTTTGTCAAAATTCAAGGATGTTTTGCCAAAGGAATTGCTTGGATTACCTCCTGTGAGGGAGATTGATTTAACAATTGACCTAAAACCAGGTGCATAACCCATATCTAAGATGCCCTATAGGATGACAACTCTAGAACTTTGTGAGTTGCAGATGCAGTTAAAGGAGCTCTTAGACTTGGGATTTATCAGACCTAGTATTTCACCTTGGGGTGCACCAGTGATTTTTGTCAAGAAGAAGGATGGTTCCTTGCGACTATACATAGATTATAGAGACTTAAATAGAGCCACAATAAATAATAGGTACCCTATACCTCAAATAGATGACTTATTTGATCAAATGAAGGGAGCAGCGGTCTTCTCAAAGATCGATCTACAATCTGGGTACCACCAATTGAGGATTAAGGAGGAGGACATCTCAAAAACTGCATTTTGAACTCGGTTTGGGCACTATGAGTTCGTAGTTGTTCCATTTGGTTTAACCAATGCACCAGCAGTATTCATGAGCCTCATGAATGGTGTGTTCAAGAAGTACTTGGACCAATTTGTGCAAGTCTTCCTCAATGACATTCTTGTGTATTCTAAGAATGAAAAGGAGCATGAAAAGCACCTAAGGGTGGTATTGACTTGCTTAAGGGAAAATCAATTGTATGGGAAATTGTCAAAATGTTCCTTCTTTCAGAAGAAAGTCCATTACCTTGGGCACATCATTTCAGGAGAAGGGATTTCTGTTGACCCGGAAAATGTGAAGGGCATAATGGATTGGCCAGTACCAAAAAATGCCCATGAGGTACGTAGTTTTATGGGGCTAGTAGGGTATTATCGTAGGTTTGTGGAAGGGTTTTCAAGGATTGCAAAACCCATCACCACATTACAACGAAAGGGGGTCAAGTATGAATGGACAAATGAATGTGACACTGCATTCACAGAACTAAAGAAGCTACTAACTAGTGCACCGGTCCTTCAAGTACCAGACATGGGAAAAGACTTCACTGTTTGCACCGATGCTTTGGCGCAAGGATTGGGTGCAGTATTGATGCAAGAAGGCGGAGTAATAGCCTACACATCTAGGAAATTGAAGAAACATGAAGAGTTATATGCTACCCATGACTTAGAATTAGCAGTCGTGATGTTAGCCTTGAAGCTGTGGAGACACTACCTCATTGGGAGAAGATTTGAGTTAAGAACGGATTATCAAAGCCTGAAGCATCTCTTCACTCAAAGGGATTTGAATGCCAGACAAAGGCAGTGGAGCGAATTCATGAGTGAGTATGATTTTGAGATTTCATACATCAAGGGAAAGGAGAATGTGGTGGTAGATGCACTAAGCAGGAGACCACGAACCTTCTCCCTAGTAGCCTTAAAGGTAAATTTAAGGGAGCGTGTATTGGAGAAACTCTTTGAAGATAGTTGGTATCTAAAATTCATCTCAGCCATCCAGAATGGGAAACAAATAGAATCAAAGTTTGAGGGATATGTCCTTGAACCAGATGGACTATTGAGATTTCAAGGGAGAATGTATGTACCTAAGGAAGGGGGTATAAGAAAAACCATCCTCGAAGAGTCTCATAGAGCACTCTATTGTGCACATCCTGGGGTAAAGAAGATGTACGCAGACACAAAGAAACTCTTCTTTTCGGCAGGCATGAAGCACGACATAGTCCAGTTTGTCGCCAAATGTCTGGAATGTCAGCGAGTAAAGGCTGATCATCGCCATCCAATAGGACTCCTACAACCTCATGACGTCCCTACATCTAAATGGGAGGTAATTTCCATGGATTTTGTGGTGGGTTTGCCACTCACTTCACATAAGCACAATGTTATATTGGTTATAGTTGATAAATTGACCAAAAGTGCCCATTTCATCCCAGTAAGGGACACTTACGATGTTACAGATGTGGCATGAGTGTTTGTGAATGAAGTTATTCGACTACACGGATTGCCCATGAAGATCATTTCTGATAGAGACTCACGATTTACATCTAGGTTTTGGACCAATTTGCAGTCAACACTAGCGACGCAATTGAACCTAAGCAATGCATATCATCCAGAAACAGATGGGCAAACTAAAAGAGTAAATCAGGTTCTTGAGGACATGCTTAGGATGTACGTCATGGATAATCAGACTCAGTGGGAAAGGTACTTACCATTGGTAGAGTTTGCCTATAATAACAGTTATCACAGTTCAATCAGGATGCCTCCATATCAAGCTCTATATGGAAGGCCTTGTAGAATGTCGTTGAGTTGGGAAAAGTTGGAGGACCAAGTAATAGTTGGCCCTGAATTAGTTCAAGAAATGGAGGAACAGGTAAAGTAGGTTCGGCAAAGGTTAAAGGAAGCACAAGATATACAGAAGAGTTATGCAGATTCACATAGGATTGATCGCAGTTATGAAGTAGGGGACCAAATTTTTATTCATACCCGGCCCAACAAAAGCATCATTCGGTTTGGGAAGGGGACAAAATTGTCACCTCGATTCGTAGGACCTTTTAGGATCAAGGAGAAGATTGGACCAGTTGCCTATCGTCTTGTACTACCGCCCCATTTGAATAAAACTCATGATGTTTTTCATGTATCTATTTTACGACATTATGTTTCTAATGAATCTCACAAACTGAATTGGAGGGAATTGCAGGTCTCGGACATAGGAACCGTTGTGGTCGAACCATTACACATATTGGATCGTAGGGTTCGACAGCTTAGACGTCACATAGTGGACTAAGTTAAGGTCCAATGGGACAAGTAAAGCCCAAGATCTGCTACTTGGAAGGATGCAGAGACTATGAGTCATGACTACCCCTCACTTTTTGAGCATCTGTGATGCCCATTTTTGACTTAGACAACTACCTATGTTAAGGTTCTATTTTGCAGTTCCATGTTATTTATTTATGAACATTATGTAATATTGATGCATTTGGTTGAACACGTGAAACTACTTAGGTTTGATTTGGATGATGGAAATGTTTGATGTATGACCTAATGTATGACTTACTTGGTGATGATTTATCTAGTGCATGACTTATCAGAGCTATTGTTGTTTCATGTATGGCATAAGCGGATATGATTTATCTAAATGAAGGACTTAGTGAAATTATGATTTGTTTCCAGTATGAACTACAAAATTGACAGGTGGATACTAGACTTAATAATGTGATGATTATATGTCTTGTTGTTATATAAATGCATGAATGAGAGCTAACCTGCAGGGGGAAAGAACTATATGATAACCGAGATCTACTCTTCCATTTAGGGAAGGTCGAGACATCTCATGGGGAAGGTATAATGCACATTGTTCTATTACATTTGGTATCTACTTGATATGCACTCTTATGACATGAGTAAAATGCAAATGACAGGTGGCAAGACTACTTGATTGGATTATTCGATGACAAGTCCAACCAGCACTGTAGTGTGGTCCGTATTAGGGCGTTGACCCTAGTTATGAGGAGGGGTGGAGGCATTTCCCACTGTGTATCCTCTGAAACCTGGAATCGTGGGAGGGCAGTGGTGGACACGCTCTCTAGACGTGTGATGACGATTTCCAGTTGCCTGCTGGGGAAGTTAGGTCGATGTAGTCGACGCTTCCACCATGTCGGTTTTATCAGTGGTTAGTATGGTCGTTGCCACTGATAAAGCAGTAGAGGACGGATAGGGTGGGAATGGAAGTAGGTCATGATGGATAGGAGGATATAGATCAGTTGGAGACTCTTGGGGGAAAGTAATGTCATTGTCTGACTTATCAATTTTACTACTACAACACTCTCTATTTTGTTATGTCTTCGAACTCCTTGTATCTTTTCACTCTAACTTCAGGACGAAGTTTTCTGAAGGAGGGGTGTATGTAATGCCCCACCTAATCTTATCATGCAAATTTTATTAATGTTTACATTACCTGATAATATTGATAAATATTGGTGAATACCTTCATTTGGGAAACTATAAATTTATTTACTAATGTAAAATTCATTATTGCTATTACTCAAATTCCCAACTTGTCTTCTCAAATTGAACCTTGTGTAGGATATGGTCTCCTTCCATTATTTTAAATTATATATATATTCATCTCACATTCCCCAATGTACTATCACATTTACCTGGGAGAAGACATGGTTCTCCCCAACTAATTATCAATATATATATTCATCTTACATTCCCAAATGTACTCTCACAGTTACTTGGGAGAAGACATGGTCCTCCCCAACTAATTATCAATATATATATATATATATATATAGCTATCTCACATTCCCTAATATACTCTCACATTTACTTGGGAGAAGACATGGTCCTCTCCAACTAATTATCAATATATATTCATCTCACATTCCCAAATGTACTCTCACATTTACTTGGGGGAAGACATGGTCCTCTCCAACTAATTATCAATATATATATATATATATATATTCATCTTACATTCCCAAATGTACTCTCACATTTGCTTGGGAGAAGACATGGTCCTCATCTCACATTCCCAAATGTACTCTTACATTTACTTGGGAGAATACATGGTCCTCTCCCATTAATTACCAATTTTATAGTCATATCACATTTCCAAATGTACTCTCAGATTTACTTGGGGGAAGAGAAGTCAATTGTAAGGATGAAGGAGAAATTAATGACATTAATGAGAGGTGGTTGAGGTGGAGAACAGAGGAAGGGCATAAAAAGGGGAGGAGGAAGGGAGAAAGGGGGATGCTAAGTCTTGCTTTTGATTTTGAGTTGGCTGTGATTTTGGGAGAGCTAAGAGAACCTGTGGAGGTTTTTTGGGCTTGGAGTTTGGAGGGATTATTATTTATCTTGGTCTAGATTATTCATCTTGGACACACACTACATCTGGTTGGACTTGGGCTTGGATGGCTAGGGAACCTGTGGAGGTTCCCTGGGCTAGGAATTATTTCCTAGTTGGCTGAGAGGTAAATCCAGTCGGTAGTCAAGAGGAGCGTCCAGCAGGAGCAACAGCTCAAAGGCATCTCTACCAGCCACCAGTACAGGTATTCCTCTATAGATTACTCATGTAAATTTATTGAAATGAAATGTTCACTATAAGTTATAGGGATTATAATGTTAATGGTAAAATTTTCATTGTCTAAAAAGTCTTGTAAGATAATAAATCATTGCCTCTTATTGCATTTAAATTCCAGAGAAATAGATATGTTAAAATACCCTAGGATAGGGCCTTACAGTCTTGCAACGGTACAAGTGGATGGAACATTCTGATATGGAAAATTGTCTTGAAATATTTCATTAACAATTGGATCCTTTACAAGATCACTTTCATCCTATTGCATAGTATTAAGGGCACAATTGGAGACACCTTGATCTCCATATCTATCTTTAAAAGCATTGATGATGTCTTGTAAAGAAGCGAAATAATCTTCAAGACAATTAAGAAACCAATTCAAAGCATCACCCTCTAAAGAAAAGGAAAATAGACGCATCTTGACATCTTCATGTTTATATTGAGAAGAATGACAATATATGATTATTATATGAGTAACCCTGGATAAATGCTTTCTAGCAGTGGCTGAATCACCACCCGCAAACAAAGGTAATTTATGAATGGCCTCTTCCGGCATATCATGGAGAAAGTTAGTAAAATGACATGGGGAAAACAAGTCATCCATGATGACTTGCTTAAAGGGATAAGGAGGTTCCAAATGGATGCTAGAGAGAGACCCCTGCTCAAGAAAATCAAGAAATCCACAAGAAGCGAACTTCTAGTAGAAATTCTTGTAAGAAATGAAAGAAGTGGAGTTACCACTTGAAACATAAATCTAGCTCTAATATCCAAAAGGCAAAAACAACTGGATATAAGGGAGGGCTTCTTGTCTGAGAAATAATGGATGAATAAGTAGAGCCACCACCCAAACAAGAAACAAACCAAAATGTCCAGGTGCTAAAAGTGCAGATGAAACAATTAATGAGATGACGAAAGATAAGGCAATGAAAAGATTAAATGACGCCAGGAAATGTTGTGCTGATGGGATAAGAAATGATGAAATATTAGATGATAAAAAAATGTCATGAGGACCAAGGACATAAAAAATCTATCTCCTGCAACGGCGCCAAAAAATGTTGCCATTTCCGGCTAAAATTAATGATAGAAAGATGAATGTCGTAAAGCCAAGACCCAATAAATTGGTCCCTGGCAATGGCGCCAAAAAATGTTGTCGCACAAAGTGTTTAGGAACCACAACAGTGCTCAGAGTAAGGGTTGTCACTCTAACCCTTACTCACTTCGTTTAAACTCTCTCCTAGACAAGTCAAGGGGGGTAGTCCCTAAGGTGAATGAATAAGAAAATCTGGTGGAACACAGGCTCTAGGAGACTTGAAGATGGAAAACCTGATGAATTTAAAGTGAGTCTCGGTCAATTAAGATAGATAGAATAAAATAAGACACAATCACAAGATATAAATGACTACATACCAATGCCTTTAATATTTGAATTAACCATAGACTAAATAAAACAGGTTATCTAGAGAAAACTTATAAATGTGGCAAAGCGACAATCATGAACAATTAAATGTAAAATACTCAAAACTTTAGCATGCAAGATGATCTAGCAAAATTAATCTTTCTCCAACAATCAATATGATTTAAAACATTTATCGCACCTTGACCATAGAAAAATCATGAAAATTTAAGATTTTGCACTTAGAACCAAGAAATACCAAGGAAATTCAAATTAGCATCTTAATTATTCCTTAGACAATTTTAATGTGCTAAACTTTATGAAGAAAACTTAAGGTGGCAAATGAAGAAATCAAAATCTTTTAATGTGACAGAATTAAAATGAATCAAAGGGTTAAAAAGTTAAAATTTTAATGGGCCATAGGCCACATTAAAATACTAATTGTGAGATCGCAAAATCTCTTTTAGTTTATTTTATTCTCACTCCCAAATTTTAAAAAAATTTAGATCTTTTTTTTTTTTTTTTTTTTTTTTAATTTCAAAATTTTTATGTTTAATTTTGAAATTTTTTATGACTTTCTAGTTTTAGAATTTTTTATATTTTTTGAATATAAATAAAAAATCAAAATCATAAATTAAAAATAAGAAAGTGAAATCAAATCAAATCAAAGTATTAAAAGCCAAAACAAAATCGAAATTAAAAAAAAAAATGAATCTAACTAAAGCTTTTAAAGAAATGAAATCAGAATATATATAAAAGAACTAACCTAAACCCTAAAAGAAAAATATAAACAAATGGAAACCAAACAAAAAGAAAATTGAAAATGTTTGTGTTTTGTTTGCAGGTGAGATTGATGGCGGGAGATGGAGGGATCAAAGTAGGCAACGAGGTTCGATGGCAGCAAGGATGGAGGATGGACAGAACGCAATGGAAGGTCGCGGAGAGGGGAGGAGTTGGATCACTATAGAGAGAGAGGGCAAGGGATCTTGTTGCAAGTCAGTGAAGATGGAAGAGGCCATGAATAGCAATGGATGAGGGCAACGCAGCAGAAGTGTGAAGAAGTTGGGCAGAGGAGAGATGCAACGAAAGGGGGTGGAAGGTTGCGGATTTGAGGAGATATGATGGCGGGTTTGGTAACAAAAGAAGGGATTGCGTGAAGGAAAGGATTTGAGGGTAGAACTGAGGGCGAGGGTTAGTGAGGGTTGGAATGAAGCGATGAGTGAAGGAATGGAGTAGTCGAGGGTTTGATGGCGATAGGAGGGTAGCAAGGGTAGGGACAGAAAAATGTAGGCAGTAGTAAAAGGCTGTGGGCCTTAAAAAAAAATCGAAATTTTTCTGCAGTAGAGAAATTAAAAACCCATGTAGCAGACATGTAGCCAAATAACCGAAGAGAAATTTCCAAATTAAGATGTTATACTTCTGCTTAAGATTTACCAGTGAAATCCTTAAAAATTTAAATTATTTCCAGATATAAAAAATTTAAAAACCCTTGGACTGCAAAAGGGTGGATAATATTCTTGCAAAAATGATTTTGAGGCCAGATCTTACCCTCTAGGGCCTAGATTTGGTGTCAAATCAAACTTCACCCTCATATCTGCAACCTGTACCTGAAAACAAAAACAACCAGAACCTAGATATATAAAAATAAATAAAACCCAATAAACTCAAGTCAGAAAACCAAAAAGAAAAAATTACAGATCTATACACACGAATGGTAGATCTATCAGATCTAAGGAGTATGATTCCAATTATGCTCCTAGATTTGATAATCTAAGGCTCTCAACAGCCAGATTCATCAATTTTTCACATAAAAAAATAAATTTTTAAATTTTAAAGGACGTGCTTAGCTCAAAGCCCTTCATGCATCACCAGTAAAATTCTTATGATAAGCCCGTGATTAAATTCAACTGGGCTCTTCAGAAAACATGGATCGGGAATTAGCTTGTCCAACTAAAAACTTCCCCGAACACCCAATGATCTAGAAATCAAGATTTTCCTGCAAAAATCAATCCAACCATCAAAATAGAGCGAGAAAATGATAATAAAATTCAGATAAATAGAGAGACATGCTATTACATTCAAAATTTAAATTATCACTTAAACCCTAGCGACTCAGCAAGATACCTATACTCAAATCACTCTTCAGAAGCTATCATCAATGGCTAAAAAAAATTACGCATGAAAACAACACATCTTACAGTATTTCCATGAAGAGTAACACCAGTGAAAATTAACCCCAGATTCTTTCTTTATTATTCAAAAAAAAAGATTACACGAGCTTTTTGTTTAGCACACGACTCAAAGGTCGGCATGAATTGACTAACAAATGACTTCCTATTTAAAGGTAAATCCTCCAACGGATAGTTCGAGTGATCCTCGTCAAAGCAATCTCGACCATTGAAGAGAATTAAAATTTATTTTAATCTCATCCATCGAAATATTTAAATACTTGGGGAAATTTGAAATTTTCAATTAAATACATTTTAATTAATTCAAAAATTAAATTTTTGAATTAATTTCCCCAAAATTTTGACTTTGACTTAACCCCAGGGATCAAAGACTTAAAATTTATAAAAATAGTTAATTTACCTTAGTCCATGGACCTCTTAAACTTTAATTTTTAAGAACCGACGAATTTTGCCTCGGAGAATTTAAATTTACCTAGGACTTAGAATTAATTAAATTTTTGGCTTAGGATTTTAATTAATTTTTTGCGAGAAAATTTAATTAATTAACCAATGAGGGGATAAATTATTTTCCAACTCTCAAGACACTTTACATCATAATTTTCATATTTTTTACACCATAAGGGGGAAAACCCATCTGTAATAGACCCTCACAGACTACCATTTTTTGCGACACAAATATAATCCAGCAAACTAAGCGATTTGTAATAAAATAACCTAACCAAATAGTTAGGTTTATTCCCAAATCACTTTTACATAGACTTGACCTATAGCACTAGGACTCGCCTAAGATCCCAGTGACAAAATACATCCCGTCTTTGGGGTGAGACTGAAGGAAAACTCTGTGACAATCCGAGAATGGATCGATGAGACAAAAAACCTCCTAGAATATAGATCGTCACCAGAAAAGTAGGTTTATCTAGGAAATTACATACATGACACAGATCTACTGAGATTATTTACATCATATGCATACATAATGTGTTTACATTATAACATGATGATCAGGCTGATGATGATAGCTGGACGGGACGGACACATCGATCAGGCGCTATCCTTTTTGCAAAAAAAGGGGGTGTATTGTTATGGGTCGTTGACACATAGTGGTCAACACTACACAAGGAATGTACATAAGCTCCCTCTTGGCTTAGGAATTTCCAAGTTTCTTCCAAGTAAGAAACTTTCTAAGCTCCCTCTAAAAATAGTGACCTTCAACAGCTCCTCGGGTGGATATGATGGGACAACCATCTTCTTGAAGAACTCATTTCTTTGATGTCATGAATTTCTTCTTTGTTGTAGAGTCTTCATCCTTTGGGACTTCTTCATAGGGCACATACTATCCATCACTTTCATCCATCAGTCATGTCATCATTTCTTTCATCAGAAAGTGATCCATCAGTCTTCATCTGGAATTTCTTCACATTATGCTACCTTCATCAGGCTTTATTTTCTGGAAGGTTCTTATATCCTTTTACATGGTTCTTCATGGAAGACATTCATAGTTCTTTCCTTCTGTAGCCCTGCATAAGCCCATCCAGATACTAGTTTATAAACAATGAATACTTAAATCATAAAAACTTTTGTGATGGTCTTTCATCATGACATCTTCCTGTAGGTATCGATATCTTGCATGTATGTTGACATATCTCCCAAAGATATCCATTGTCAAGGGTCTCCATCTTTTCCAGACTTCCATCAGAGTCTTCATATCTTTTCGGGAGATTTCTTAGTCAAATCTTCTTGGTCCTTTAGATGTTGACTTCCTTTACCATGGTTGCATAGCTTCATGATTTCTTCCTAACTTTCTTTACACATTTCTTTCTCAAGAGATTCAAAGTTCATCAGTTGTAATCAAATGCCTTATAATTCCATATGAGGACATATTATGTTGATTTTATATAATAAATATGTGACTCATGCATTCTAGTATCCTTTTGAGGGAGGAGATTCCTTCTTTGATCATGCCTCTTAAGAGAAATGATCCATGTTGTCTACAACTGTATGATATGACTTCCACAATATTAAATTGAGCATACATGCCTCATCTTTCCTTTGGGCCATCCATATTTCCTACAACAGCTTCCTTTGAATGAAGGAAATTCATTCCCTTGATCTACTTCATTGTCATGTTGTCATACCCTCATTCTATGAATTCCACGAGATTGGAATTCTTGAAGAAACACTTGATTTTCTTCTTGGTCGATAAATCTTACAATAAAGATTCCATCAAAGAATTTTTTAGGATCTTTCATATCCTACCGTGTAGATGTTTCCCTTTTGATAGATGTATGATAACCTCCTTTTCCAGATGATTTCTATAAATATCACTTGAGCTTTCAATGAGGTTTCCAAGATCTATATCCTACATAGTTGACTTCCATAGGTTTTGTTCCAAACATCCATCATATTACATATGTCACAAGTTCTTACTTTTAATGCTTTTACCATGATGTAATTCTCTAATATGATGTATCCTATCTCATTTCAAAGCGTCTTATCTACAATAGTACCTATTAATGAAGGATATTTTTCAGTCATATTGGAGATCTTTCACTTCCTCCTTCTTAGGCTTCTTTGTCTCAAACTCTTATACTTCTTCAGTAATATGGGCTTCTTCCTTATTCCTCTTTTTATTGTTCTTTTTAGGACAATATCTTCTATTTTGCCCATATTATTGACATATATAGAACTAAACCTTAGCCATGTCCTTCTTTTTCTTTTGAGGGCCAAATTTACCAAACTTCCCTTTTTTTTTGTCACTAATAGATCCCTTTCATCTGATCTTTTGCCACTTTCTTTCTTCAACCTGTCTTCTTATGCCTTGCATAGAGACCATAATTTGATGAATGGGATAGATTCCTCTTCCTTAGTAGATATGAGGTTACCTTGTTCATCAGTCAATGAATTTAGAATAATGGAGATAATTTCCTTATCAGATATCGTCTCTCCTAGATCTTGAAATTGAGTTTTTATTTGAGATGCTTTTGAAAGGCATGAAGATATCACTTCATGCTTTGATACCTTCAATTTATATAGATCATATCTAAGTGATATGATATTTTCTATCGTACTTTCAAAGAAAATTTCTCCCAGCTCATCATATATTTCTTTGATGTCTGCAACTCAACCACATAGGGAATGAGAGGATCTTTGATAGATTCCTTAAGAGTATTTTTAGCCTTTAGATCCCTTTCCATGTATTCAGATAATGCTTGTTCTTTGGATGGCTTGAAGACCTTTCCATGGACATGATCAATGACTTCATTTACTTTGAGGACTATGTCTATCCTTCTTTTCCATATAAGGAAGTTTAATATCCCAACCAGCTTATGGTTCTCCTTGAAACATGAAGTCATTTTTACTAAATTAGATTTAAGAAAAGGTACTTGTGAATATAGAATCTTCAACTTGATGATGATGACAAACTTGATGCTTCTCAGATGATCCTTTTAAGAAGGTTATTACTTCGATGAGGGAAGACTACATCCTTTAGGATTATCTTCTTCCAAATGATATTCTTGCCTTAATAAAGAGAATATTGCCCTTTATGACAACTCCTTTCGATCTAGCCTTCCTTAGTCTTTGAAGAGATTCCACTCCTTTGGTGATGTATGAGTGATGATATTGGAAGTGATTCTAGGGTTTTGGTATGTCGAAGATCTTGATCTCTTGCTTAGTGTTCTTTGACTTGCTTTGATTCTTCTTTGAAGATTTATTCTTGTGTGTCTTATTTCTTGAACGCCCCTTCTTGACTTCAGCACCTAAGATTTGATCCCATGTTGAGAAATATAAAGCATCGATAGTTCGGAGGTTTCTCTTCTTGATAATAGCTTGTGATATAATTTTAATTCTTGGATTAATATATTCTCTTCATTATATTATTATTGTGTTATTTTCGTCAAGACAATTACCAAATAAACAATAGAAGACAAGAGACACAATATGTAGGCTAGTCATCCAAAGCAAAAACCTCTCACTCTTTGAGAGGAAAACCCAATCATAAATTCTTCTTATATATCTTCAATTGACAAATACCAAGACTATGAAAACGACCCATGACTCTAGTGTCCTCCCAAGATCATTTTCACTAACCTCTTATTCAACGATGCTCTTCTTCTCGACTTCCTTTCTCTTCTTGTACTCGACTTCTTTCCTTCTTGACTCGGCTTCTCTTAGCGAGTTCCTAGCCCCAGTGGTTCCTTCGACTTCTTCTGGATACCTTTGGTTCTTCTATCTTTGCATGTAGGAGAACAAACCAACCCAAAACACTACTTGATGACCTTTTTCTATCTTTCCTCATTACTGCGTAGATATGGAGGCTTCTTCTAGAGTGTATCTCGCACTTCCTTCTTGACTTGCTTCATTGAATTCGTTGTTTCCAAATGAGGCCGAGTATGGGCATATATACAAGCTTGTTCATGAGCTTTAGGCCGACATGATCTCTTGGAGGGAAGCAAACTTCATCTTCTAGATTCATTGCTTTGAGTAGGACGACATTATGAGGAGTAGTGACAAGGTCTTGGAGGATGACTTTTACATAGACAAGAATGACTTCATTACATGACAATGACTCTTTTATTCTTTTATGAGTAGATGAAAAAATTCCTAAAGGCTCTCAATGGGAGCCTTGACTCAGAAATAAAATCTCTTGCTCATGAAACCCATGATGCAAGCATTACAATAATTTTATTTTTCTTCTTTACATATGTTTACATAAAATCACAATTACATGTCATTATGAAGACCGAACCTAGTTACACTTTTCAACATGGGAGAGGGTGTTAAGGGCGAAGAAATAATAGATTGAACTAGGTGGAGGAAAAAAGAAGAAGACATAATAGGATTAGGTGAATGGGGGAGGGTTCCTGGCTTTAGGGTTAGTGGAATTAGCATAAGGGATATGGGGTTAAGGGGAAGGAAAGAATAGATTGAATTAGGTGGAGGAAAAATAAGGAAGACATAAGAGAATTAGGTGAATGGGGGAGGGTTCCTGGGATCAGGGTTACGAGAACTAGGATTAAGGGGGGGTGTTAAGGGGAAGAAAAGAATAGATTGAATTAGGTGGAGTAACAACAAGGAATACATAAGAGGATTAGATGAATGGGGGAGGGTTCTTGGCATCAGGGTTCGGGGAATTAGGTTGAGAAACCAGAAATTGGATAGTGGGCTTCCAAGATTGGCTCAACTGACATCCATCTTCACGGTTAACGTTGTTAGGGTGATTTTTTATTTCAAAGGCTTCCCTTATGACTCAATTTGAGTGGAAAGGGGCAGAGACTAATATTTTAGTTTTGTTGAAATATATTAAATTTTTGGTCTTGTGGGTGTGCTCAACAATGGAGGATTTATAAATTCGGTTATGGAAAGCGTCAACCATATGTTCTGAGAAGCAAGATTTAAAGAACCTCTCAGTTTGGCTGATGTAAGACATCCCACAAGAACAAGGAATCTCACAAACACTAGGGCCAAGCATAAGGTCATTCTTGTCTTTCAGCAACCTAAATAGTTGACTAAGGGTAGTATGAGGTTTGAACAAGGTTTTAATGTTCCTTTTTGGAAGGGTTCTGGAAATATGATTGGTGATTCTCTAAATATAGGGAAGGGATATTTTTTCTAAGGGAGGATTGATGAGGTTTTTAGGATTAGGGTGGAGAGTCAAGTGGAATTCCTTTATAATCTGGTAGGAGGAGTAACAATTAGCTTTAAGGGATTTGGTGAGATGGGCTTTCTCATTGGAAAGGGATTGTGAAGATAAAATTAGAATAGGATGAGTAACGAGGGTTTTAAGGACAACATAATTTTGAGAGGGATAATGGTGAGAGTTGGCATGGAGGAACCTATTGGTGTGATTTTTCTTATGATATACTTGTTGGGTAAGAGAGCCATAAGGAAGACGAGAGACAAGGGAGTCAAGGAAGGGAAGGGATTGGTTAGATCTGAGTTCCATAGTGAACTACATGTGGGGAGAAATGTGATTAAGATGGGAGAGGAAGGCTTGGAGTTCTGGTACACCATGGGACCAAATAATAAAGGTATCATCGACAAATTGTTTCCAAAGTTTGGGTTTTAAGTGGAAGCTTTCAATAGCCATGGTTTCGAAGTGCTCCCTGAAAATATTGGCAACAACAAAGGATAGGGAGGAACCTATGGCAGTTCCCTCTATCTTCTCATAGTAGACACCACTAAAGGTGAAGAAGGTGGTGGTAAGGAAATTTTTGATAAGGTCAATGGATTCCAGAATAGGAATTTTGGTGAAAAGGGTGGAAACATCAAAACTAACAATGATGGTGTTTTCTTCAAGCTTGAGGTGTTTGGTTTTTTTAAAGAAATAAGTGGAGTCTTTTATGAAGGAAAAAGAGTGGCCAAAGCAGGGTCAATTTTTCTTAAGGGGAATGGGGTTAAGGGGAATGAGAAGCTTTTGAATTGAGGGGTCTGAGATGAGAATTTAATGTCTTTGGTGACCTTGTTGGTCACATGTTTAAGGATTTATTTGTTAAGGGTCTGTAAGATGGAGAGGAAAGGAGCTCAAACATCTTAGAGAGTTAATCTAAAGAATTCACAACAATAGAGGGGTTTCCTTTATCAACTTTTAAAATGAGGATTTTTGGGTTGGAATTAAGATGACAAAGTGCTTTAAATTCATCTATAGAAAGGTTAGTCTTGGGAAGATTGGAGTTTCAGAGAATGCGTTCACATTATTGTTGGAGTTATTCCACTTCATGGAAGGGGAGGTGGTGGGAAATGGATTCAACAAAACAAATAATGTCCTCAAAGGGGATGTTGTGACGAACAATAGAAAAGTTGAACCCTTTTTCTAGGAGGCTTAATGAGGGACCATCAAGATCAATCGAGGATAGATTGATCACCTTGGCAAGAGGGAGGGATGGAGTAATGGTTAATTAAATAAATGGGATTATAGTTAGTATTAATTAACCAATTGGTTTGATAATTACTAGAAGAATTAGTATATAAAGAATTAATTAAACTATGGTTACAATTTGATTTCAGTGCATAAGAAGAATAAGTGCTAGAGTTATTAGATGACACAAAATAAGTGGAGAGAATGTTGAAATATAAATGAGAAGAGTTAGGGTTAGCAGAAGAGAGGACCGCAAGGATAGAATGGGCAGGGGAATATGGGGGAGGAGGCCCAATACAAGAGTTCTGTGGGGAATCAGACACGTCGAGGGGAGAGGGGCAATGGATAGGTTAAGGGAAGGCTCAGTGCAAGAGTACAGATGAGAAGGGGATAAGTCATTGGAATGTGAGGGGGTTGCTCTCGCTTCAAGGGGAAGGTACATAGCGAAAGGCGAAGGAGAAAACCTAGACTGAGAAATGATAGGATAAGAGTGAGAAACCAAGAAAATATCTAGTAGGGGCAAATTCTGAGATAACGAGGAAGAGTGGGAGGAAAATCTAGATTGAAATTTATTAATTTGTTTTTTCTTAGTTGATCCAAGAGAGTTTTGAGCATAAATAGTAGATCGTCGTTCAACAATATTCTACTGATCATGTTTAATAATTAACACAAACTTTCAATGTAATTTATAAATTTTAGAAGATTAAAAGGACACATTATACCTAATGTGATGAATTTCAGCTCGAAAGGTAGCAAAACTCATCCTGGATAAGATATGGTTGAGCTTAGGTCTTCAATTTCAAGGAGGAAATCAACTGAAGATAGGTAAAATTGATGCAACTCTTTTGGACATTTTAGTGCCCAGTTCTTAGAAGGTTTTGGTCTCAAAGAGATAGTCCTCTTTATATAGGGTTTGAATTTTAGCATGTGGGTTTTCACAATCAATAATATGTTGATGTTAAAAGCTTCATTTGGAATACTGTGTCATGTCCTTGATGTTTCCTAAGTTTCATCCAAACACTTAGATCTATATTTAGGGACAAAAAGATATTGATAATTTATTTAATTACAATTTCCAAATTGATGATGGAATTGTACAACTTTCAAAATGGTGATATAAATGTATATTTAAAAAAGAAGAGTAAATTTTAGTAAACTTGAAGAAATAATGATATGATTATACATTTGGTGATAGAATTGTTCATTAAAATAACTCTTCATAAATAAAATAGGTTAAAATATTTTTAAATCATGATTATATATTTGCATATATCCTATTAATTGGGTTTATCTCAAATGGTTAGGAGGAATGATTGTTACCCTCCTCACTTAGGTTCAATTCCCATAAGTGACATGATGAGCTCATAATGAGTAATCATTGTTGTAACAGATTCTAGCCTTATTGTTGAATAGCTTTGATTCCTAAATAATATCACATCCTTCCCTACAAGCTACAAGGTAGGATTCTTTATTACAAGGGGAAAAATACATTTGCATATAAGCCCCAAAGCATTTGGAAGCATTTGGATTGTATCCAATCTTAATGACTCAAATTAAAACATGAAGAGAACATATCCTACCACTTCACACAAGTGATGAGTAGCAAATTCATCATCCCTAAGCATAGCACCAAGAAGCTATGTATTCTGAGGATTACAAGCTAGTTGAAGGTAACGGTAATTCTACATATATTATATGAAGGATCCCTTTCTAGTTTGGATTCCCTATAATAATACATGATGACAATGAGACAAAGTTCTTTTTAATGATAATGAATATCAAACAAGCACAAAAAGGATGGAAATTGCATAATGTATAAGTTTAATATCAATGGCAACTCAAAAAAATTTAATAAAGAAATGCCCCAAATTTAAATCTTGAGGCATAAATTTTTGCCAATGCAAGAGCACAAAAAAAGGGACAACTACATAATGTATAAGCTAAATATCAATGGAAACTCAACAAATTTTAACGAAAAAATACCCCAAATTTAAAGCCCAAAGATAAATATTTATCAATGTAAGAAATTTCAAGGTGATACAAAAAAATACCAAGATACAAAGAAGGGTAATATTTTAGTCTTAAAACTATTCCAAACATAGCATAACTAATTATACATATCGAATGTTTTCGGTTGGCTAGCCACATGGAAAACCCAACCAACCATGAAAAAATTTTAATCCATATAGTTTGGTCTAGATTTTTTATGCACATGAGAGCGATAATATCTTATAAGCTTGGAGTTTTCCTATGCTACCTATACTTATGAATATTGATAAGCTTAGCTACAGTAAGACTAGAAAAAGAGTAATCAGTCATGATAAACTAAACTAAAATGTATAAGTCGTGACTATGATGTTCCTGAGTGTTTGCACCAATTGTTGAGGGGCCTAGGTGTTGAGAAGGATTAGGAAGATTACTTTTGATCTCCTTTAGTCAAAGGATTAACTCATCGAATTAAAGAAGAGATTCTTACGGGGCCCATCATTGTCTTGAAGAATTTTTCCAACCATTATCTTAATGTGCCAATATAATTTAACGGTTTTCCAATACTTCGTGTCTCTAGCTCTGGAATTGCACACATTTGGCACCCAATTTCCAATCTCAGCATCTACATCGCAATCATCCACAGCATTTCAATTCAACATTATTTCCCCTTTAGTAATAGAGATATGTTCTTGGATTTTTGGAGGAGCATGTTCTTAATATTCATTGATTGTTTCCTAGGCAATGACTTACACTGTAGAGACATATGTGGAGTCTCCTTCCTCTCTTCCCACTAGGGCCATCTTGAACTCGCAACATGATGGACTAAAGCCCCCAAAAAATTGTCATATCCATAAATAAAGCCAGACACGAGCTAGGAGGAACATGATTGATAAGTTGAGAGCTATCAGAGAAAGTAACAGAGGGTTGAAGGGGAATAATGTAAGGATAAAAGGGCAACTACGTAGGAAGACTAAGGTGTGAGATATGAGTCTTTTTCAGAGAGAGTAGTGCATGGAGATATAAACAAAAACTAAAGAGGTAGAGGCTTGGAGAAATTGCATAGATATTTGGACCTAAGACCATGGGGTCAAGATGACAAGGATAGATGAAACAAGAAAGAGAGAGACTTGGAAGGATGGAGCATAAAGAAATAAGCCAAAGTTGCTCCAACAAAAAAAGGTACTTCATAAATGAGGCTTGAGGTCAAAAAATTACAACCTTCACACATAGTATCGAAAGAGAGACTCAAACTAATGCAAATAGATAAATATTAACCATAGAGCTCAATGTACTTGATGTATTAAGTTTCCATGTATTTAAAATGAAGGAGATTCTCTAAATCCACCCCTCTACCCTGAAGAACCTAGCAATGTGAACTCCTCGCCAATGGTGATCTAATTTGGTGTAATGTACAGAAAGTCTGTAGCCAAGTTGGAGGCACGAGGCCCTCAAGGTCTAATATATTCCCATGCCTATTTTTTATGGCTCACAATGTTCTTCTATCACAACCCTACTTAAATCATGTAGTCCTCACACCCTCAAAACATCAACTACCCTCTCCATATTGTGTGAGGAGTGAGTGAGGTTTTTGATGTCAACAACAATCTATAGGTCCTCATGAGATATTATGTCTATGGTTGTCAGCTCACTTAGAGAGTGGGAGAAATGATTGTTATCTCTCCACCTAGGTTCAATTGTCGCAAGTGACATAATGAGACATATTGAATTCATATAAAGTATATCGGTGTAAATATTTTAGGGTTTACTTTGAGTATGAGTTGTAAAATACATTCACTTTATATAAAATAATAAATAAGAAGAATATTACAATCTCCTTAATACTAACTTATTAAATCATTTCACTTTTTAATATAGCAAATAATAATAATAATAGATTTTTAATTAAATTGAAATAAATTAAACTTTGATATAAATATGATTTATATTAAACTTATATACAAGAAAAGGTCATTCTATATATAATGATCAACTCAATAAATTATGAAAATGAATATTAAACTTATGATGAAAACTATAACTCTATTTATCTCGCATCCACTCAATAAACATTACAAGCATTCAAAATGTAAGTGAATGTAATGACTTACTAGAAGTATTTAAACATGTAACAATAAAATGCAAAATTATCTCTACATCCATATGTAGTTTCCAATTTCCATTACATCCCTAAAAACAATATAAACAAGAAATACTCATGAACCTTACCTATTTTTCCAAATATATGAGTTTCAAACATGTGCAAGTTTAATCTTAGATCCTTTCCACATTTTACTCATGATTACCACTTGCACCTCAAAAATGGATCACAAATGGATGTCTTGCAACACTTGCAACCCCGTGATGGACATATGTGTAGCTAATCATTTGAAGGTGGTTGCGGGTTATTTAATGATGATTTTGTTTTAGTATCAGGAGGAAATAAAGAAAATGATGGGGATGGGGAGTCGAGTGATCACTTTAATTGTCTTTGGTCTTGAGCAAACACAATTTTGGAAGGTCCTCAAACCCATAGCAAGTGCATGTGTTCCTCTCTATATTCAAAGCCATAGTTGCCTCAAGAGTATAACCATGATCATGTTATAAAGTGAGGGAGAATGAGTACCTAGTAAGAGATTCAATGGAGGTGGATGAAGAGTACCTAGTAAGAGATTCAATGGAGGTGGATGAATGAAGTTTGGTTCTAATGGGGAATTTAGGTAGTGCATGTGAATGAATTATAAGTTTGGCTCTAACAAGGAATTTAGGAAGTGGAGGTGGTTTAATATGAAATTTGGCTTTAAAAAGGAATCGAAGAATTTAATAAGATTATAGCACAACAAATTCATGACATTTCTTACCTATCTCTACTTGGTTGCGCTTTTACGTTGCAATTCACAGCCAATACATGATACTCTCCATGGATCTATAATGCATTGTTTGGTTTTTTTAACTTAATATTCATCATTCCAATATGAATGAATTTATTTTTCCAAGGCCATCTAATTTTATAGAATTTTTTACCTACTTCTTCTTTATTTTGTTAGCTTGGGTCATGAGGTTTTGAACCGATGACCTTCACACAAGAATTTCTTTAAAATAATCTATTTCCAATTATTCTACACCCCATTGTTTAGTTATTTACCTATTTCAAAGAGTTTCCCATTTGCATTAGAAAATGCATCCATTGCTAAACATAGCCTAGATTTGTAATAACATTCATGGTAAGAGAGGAGCTTCAAGTCAATTCCATTGCTAATAAGAAGAGGGACACGTGGTTGACCATTTGAGAATAAACAATTAGTGGATCCCATAAAGTCCATGGTGCTTGATAATTGTTGTGATTTTTTGTAGAAATTTCATTTAGAGAAGCCTTGAAATGCTTTCGCTTTTTCCATTTGAGTATCATTGGGATTATTTTTTAAGCCCATTTTTATTGTATGTAAAATGACTAGCAAGATGTTGTCAATTATAAGTTATTTGAATGTGGAATTTGACAATATTTTCAAGGTTTTGCTCATGGAATTTGACATGTCTATTTTGAAATAGCGCTTCCACAATTTTAATTTAAATATCAATAATTATTAAGTGGATAGAATAAATATAAACTCCACTAAATATTCTATAATATTCATAGTAATATATGCAAATCAAAGGTTGAGATTTATCTCCAAAGTAGTTATGACTTTTTTGTCATTGTAATTAAATTGATTAATTTTAAAAAAAGGGCATATGAATAAGCTATGGCATTGGCCCATGGTATTATAACAAAGCATATTTGTAGATTAAATGTTAGACACCTAATCCTTGTGGATTGGGTGAGAAATTTCTAATTATGTAAATTAAGGAAAATTAAAGGGGTGGAATAAGAAGAGACCTTGGAATACGAATCCTAAAGGTCACATCTCCTCATGGTATATAATCATGTTTACATTATTGAAAATCAACATTTGAGAGTCATTCATTGGCTCGGCATGGTATCAGGTCCAAAATCAGGCATTCTTTCCCCGCTTAGAATAACTCCCCTAACAATTCTTTGCTAGTCTCTACCCTTTCCACACTAGTCTCACCCGCTACTCTGATGCACTCACCTAAAATCTGAAATTCACAGTACGATGATATTCAAATGCACTCAACTTTGTACACATGTATAATGGTTAGTTATGTCATTTTTATCTTTGTATACATGTTTAGTGATTAATTATGTCATTTATGTCTCTGTATACCTGTCACGTGGTCAGTTGTGTCATTCCTAACACTGCACAGTTGAGTTGACCTCACATAAAGCATGTGGCTCGTGCTCTCCAATCTCTCCAGCGGGTAATGTGGCACATATTTAAATAACTGTCTGATTGGTAATGTGACACCCATTTGAACATATGTTTGTCTGGCATGGACACCCATTCTTGTATGATATTATTGTTGTCTTTAATTGGTTTATGGTAAAGGATGGTTGGTGTTTGCATGGACACCCATTATTGTATGAGGTTATTATCATCGTTCATTGTTTTTTATGCATCATATTGTCTCTGTAACTTCATTAGGGTTTCTTGATCACATTGTGGATGTGCTCCTCACTGGACATGGGGAAAATCCACATTGGAGATGGAGAAACTCGATTCCATGATGCATAGATCCTTGTAGTAATTTTGCAAGAGATTGGGACAAGATTCGAGCATGTTTGAGGCCTTCTCCATGTCAATGTTGGGAACACGAGAATTTTAATTGTGAATTCTCTGTTATGTGGTTTTCCATTGTCAAAGTTCTTGTTAGCTTTAGCTTTCATGGAAGTTTCACTAATATTGCATAGTTGCTTGGAGTCACTCCTTGGCTCCATACACAATAGGGTTGTTTTTTTTTGTATCCAAATTGGTTACTTTTTGTTACAAAACCCTATCCCAAACCTACACTTGAATAATAGGAAGTCTTCCTATGATTTTTTTTGGTGTTGGTGTTGGAAGACCTTATGTCCAAGTTTTAAGTGTTTGGTTTATGTCCTTGAATATGGAACCCCCTAATACTCATGGACTATAGGTTGAAAAACAACACATATGTTTTTAAAAACATTTGAGTGTTATGTAAAGGGTTTGTGTTCAATATATTTGGACTGACTTCAGCTCAAATATATGTTGAAAATGCATTCTCTCATCTCCATTGTTGATGTAGTACTAAATGGCAAAGAGAACTACCAAGAATGGTCCAGAAAGATTAGGCATGCCCTCATGATCTTTAATGGCTTATAGAAATGCATCTATGAAGGAGAAGGTGGCAATGCACCTATCATTCCCACATCATATAAGAAGTTAGCCATTTGGGAGAACAAGTGCAACAAGGCCTATGGCTTAGTTGTTGTTTTTTTAAGTGAAGAGGTGAGTCATCATATCATTCATTAGCTTGACATGGTATTTTTCATATTAGAAATTCTTATGTTGCATTGAAGAAGTTAAAAGATTTGTATGACTCACACTTAGAATTGGATACAGATCAATTGTTTATTAAGCTCTTCAACATGGAGTTGAAGGAAAATGACCCCTTTGCCCTACCATAGGATATTAGAGCCATCATGCATGATGTAGAAGCCACTGGATTTAACATGGACATTCCTCTCATAGACTTTGTCAAGGTCCTCAATCCTACATACTCTCACTATCGTGAATTCTTACAAGCTAGTGCTCAACTCAAGGACACTTTTAACACTCTTGTGGAGAAGTTTATAAGATAGGAGAAGGATTTTTGGAACATGAAGATGGCTTCTTAATCCCTTTAAGAAGAAATTGAATAAGAAATGTGCCTTACCCATAAAGACAGAAACCAACCATGAGATTCTCCTAAAGGAAGAGTTAAAAGAGGACATGGAAGAAAGCATCACATAGGAAGGGGGGTAAACACCATCAAGGATAAAGGTTTGATCTCCACTGCATTCATTGTGCTATAAATGGACAAGATGCATCAACATGCAAAGTTGGGAAAAAATTAAGAAAGAACGCAAAGAATAAAAAGGTTAAATAAAAGATCTAGTGAAAGGTAAAGCACCTAAATTTTCTCATTACATTGTTGCTTGTTGCAATATTGGAGTAACTAAATATTTGTTTCTATTGGAAATACTAAGAGGGGGGTGAATCAATATTTCACTTCAATTAGTTAATTTTAATATTTAGAGCATTAAATAACTTTGGCATCAAATCAAAATCTAAATCAACATCACATCACATGAACAATTAACAACACCATTACATAATGTGCAACATCAAAGACAATACACAAGATATTTTTAGATGGAAACCCTCTTGGGAGAAAATCCATTGAGCATTTTTAATATAGGTCTTTAAATATTACATCAACAAGAAGCTCCAAGTTCCAATATTATCTAGAAACAACTGGAAGGAGGCTTCAATCCCTTGATTTATCAACTCCAAATGAAAGTATGCTCCAACACCTTGATTTACTAGCTCCAACTAGAAGGATGCTCCAACACCTTGCAAGCTCCAAATTTCCCTATCACCATTCTGTCGCCCTGAAGTGTTCTCAGGCTCCAACCTGAAGGAAACTACAATATTTTCCTTGAACCACCCTTCCACCCTGAATATAGAAGAAAAAATAACAAGATAGATTATAATTAATATGTTGGTCAACCACAGCTATCAACAACATTGATTTTTTGCCTCTGCTCTTGTTATATCACTATCAGAATACTACATAAATGCCATTATTTTCATTGTTGAAATATGTAACTAGGTTCAGTCTTCATGATGACACATGTAATCATTTGTTGTAAAGAGAAAAACAAATTTATTATTATTATTCTTGAGACATGGTTTTCATGCTCAAGGGAAATTTATTTTTATAGGTCAAGCACTCATTGAGTGCTTCTAGGGCTTGCCATTAAGTTTGCAAGTTAATAGAGCCGTTTTCATGTATGGAAGACCCTTTTGGGCATGTTGTAAAGAAAATGTATCTGAGTCAAATAGATTAAAAATACCCTCCAATACCTTGTGCATGTTCAAGAAACAAGTCGGCCTTATCAAGTGACAAGTTGTCCTAGGGATAGTGACAAGTCGGCCTACTAGATGTGACAAGAAGCCTATAGATAGGAGCATTCAGCCTCATTCAAGGAAGTATCAATAAAGCATCCAAGAGAAGGCAAGAAATGTGAAAAAAATAAGGACAAGAATCCTCTTAGATAGTGAAGAGAAGAAGAAGGAAGACTAAAAGTTTGAGACTATTTTTGGGCCTCCTACACCTCATATGTGTGAAGAGATTAGGGGTTTTATCTATTGCAGGGATGTGGAATTGCAGTACCATCAAGAATTCATTTTTTGGTGCCAATAAGAATATTTTTTAGGGCTAAGTTCACAAGGAAGAAGGAGGAGGCCAAGAGAAGGAAAAATAAGACAGATTTCCCCATTTCTTCTCACACGTGTTATCCTAGGGTTTCTGCAAAAGAGACTGAAATTCGCAGGTCAGGAGGGTTTGAGATATTACAGTCAAGGTGTAGGCCCAAGATTATGATGTGAAGGTATATATTAAGGAAAGAAACTTGGGTTGACTTTGTAAAGAGTAAGGTCATCAAGAAGAATTGTGATTTGGTCTTGGAGGGGTTATTTAACAAGGGTCATAGGTCTTGGAATTCATCAATTGAAGTTCTATAAGAATAGAGGAGTTATTGTGGGCTTTCCTCTCAACAGGAGAGGTTTTGGCCCTGGTTGATCACCTATATCTTGTGTCCTCTTGTCTCATTGTTCTTTATTGTTTTTGTATTTGTTTTATGATAAGAACACTAATTATAATCAAGTAAAAGAAGAAGTTAATCAAGTCAAGTAAAAATACATCACAAGCAGTTATCAAAGTAAGAGAAATCATATAATCTAGTTGCCCTATATTTCTCAACATGGTATCAGAGTTAAGGTGAAAAGACAAGGAAATGAAGCTTGAAGAAGGATCATCAAAAGGAATATCAAAAAGTTCAAGACATTAAATAGTATATCGAACTATCAAGGAAGGGACTAAGGAATATCATAGAAGACCTTAAAACCCTAGCTCATCAAAAGAAGGGTTCCACACTTAAAGCGTTCTTGGTAAGTTCACACATTTTACAATCATCATCTCAAGGAGAAGAATATCTCGAGGACCCCGCCTCCACTCAAAGAGAGAAGGACTACACATTGAAGCATCTTGAAGTCTCTATATCAAAGAGGAAGCATGCTCATATTCAAGGAAGAAAACATCATCATCAAAACCAAGAAGGCATCAAGTTGAAGATATCACCATCAAAAGAGTATCTTCACTTATCAAGTAAGTATCCTTATATCTATCAATGCATCTACTATCAAAATTACTTCATTCTGCAAGGAGAGAAATAAGTTGGTTGGGTCATCAAATTTCCTTGCATGGAAGAAGAGGACGGATTTGATCCTCATAGAAAATGAATTCATTGGACATGTTAAGGGTTTAATTGTCAAAAAACCAAAGGAAGAAGCTAAATCTCTAGCAAAGTATATGAAGGGGGAAATAAGGGCTCAAAGAATCCTTATAGAATCAATCAAGGATTCTCTCATCCCTTATGTAGCAAAATTGGAGAAGTCAAAAGACATCTATGAAACACTGGTAGAATTATTCTCCGTAAGCACTGCAAGAGAAGTGATATATTTGACAAATGAGCTATATAAGATGAAAGTATCAAAGAAATAAGGGATAGCCTCATATCTTATGAGGGTGTCACAAATAAGAGACAAACTGCAAGAGTTGGGGGAAATAATGTCTGACAAAGAGATGACCATTGTGGTGCTTAATTCACTACCTGGTGAATAGGGAAACTTTGTATCAAGCATCTATGGAAAGAAGGAAGCCACTCAATTCATTGAACTCTTGTCATTATGTAATATTGAAAAAACCAGGTTGAAGGAAAAAAGTGATGTAGGATCAAATGAACAAGTACAAGCATTTGCTTCCATGGCTAGGAGAAAAGGAAAGGTTGGAAAGTTTGGTCCTTAGAAAAAGGAAGAAGATCGATATGTCAAAAATCTAATGTTATGGTTGTCAGGAATATGGGCATTTCAAGAGAGATTGTTAGAAACTCAAGAAGGACAAGAAGAAGAGAAAGGAAAGGAATGAATCCCATGTCACCAAAGAAGTGGAAGAACCTGAGAAGAAGAAAATAAAGGAGGAAGTGAAAGATATCTACTATGACTGGGATAATCTCCTTCACTTGGTTCTTTTCAGTTTTGTAAAAGATAGCTATCATGGTAGAAAGCATTGTAAGTATGATAGGATGCATAATATTAGGTGATGGAATCATATTTGAAGCATACGATTGAAGCAAGAGCTCATGACATCATTATAGAAGCTTGAATGGATAGATGAAGTAGAAGTCTACATGGCTGTAGCATTCATCATAGAAATAAAGTAGCTCTTGGTAACCTCATTGAAAGAATAAGTATTAAATATGAATAAAGTCATCTAGCATGATAGAAGGATCCTCCATTGGAATCAGGATCCATTAGAAGGTTGTGCATAATCAGGATCCTCCATTGGAATCTTCATTAGAAGGATCACCTCTAATTGGAAGTAGCAAGTGTCTCATTGATCATTCCACCTTGTGTGGGATCCATCATTTAGAAGGATGATGGCATGGTGAAAAAGGGGTACAACATGTCAAGATGGTTGAAGTAATTTCAATCAAGGAAAGGGAGTTGTCAAAGGAAGGCTAGATGGCTAAAAGGAGAAAAGAGGTATGTATATATTTGATAGATTAAGTCATGTCATCATATAGTTGCAGATAGCATGGGTGAATTCTCTATCTCGTTAGCATGATTGAAGAAGAAGGATCTCTTCCTTGGAAATATGCATAAAGGCATATGTCTTGAACTAGTCCACATATTGACAAGATGAAATCAACATAATATGTCCTTGTATGGAATATTAGGTAGTTGAAAAATATGGAGGAACTATGTATAAAGTTACTGGGGAGAAATATGTGAAGAAAGGAAGAAGAGTTTGTGAAACATGCAACTATAGTCACATAAGATAAGTGATCAGCATCATATGACTATAAGAGTTGGTTTTGACATCTCCATAGAGAAAGTATGAAGACTTTAACTGAGTCTGAAAATGAAGGAGACACTGGACATTTAATGTCTTGGAGATGTGTTTATGAATGTGCAGGATGTTGATGTTGCAAGCAAGTAGATGTCATGATGAAAGGCCATCATAAAAGGTAACTTTGATTTGATGTTCATTTTGATTTTTAAACAACATTTGGTTAGGTTGATACAGGGATACTGAAAGAGAGTTCTAGATATCACCTACAAAGACTCATGAGAATAGATGGAATATCCTAAAACTAACATGACTTGAAAGAGGTAGTTAAATGAAGAAAAGCCAAATGTGGACTAGAATATCACTTTTCAATGAAAAGAAGGATGACATGACTGATGGTTCAACCATATGGTTCATTGAAGGAAAGTGATGGATGGTCGATGCCCTATAAAGAAAAATATAGAAGAAGAAGGCTCCATAATGATGAAGATGAAATTCATGACATCGAAAGAAGGATCCCTATGAGTAGCTAAAAGTACCATGATCTCCACCAAAGATCAGAAAGATGTTGGAAACAAGTCCCTGGTTAAGAGGGAGATTGGAAATGTCCTTGGTTAAGAGGGAGATTTGGTATATTTTATAGGAATGAGTATATCTTTCCTAGTTTAGAGGGAGATACTAACACGTCATTATTGTCTTCATGTTGTGAAGAAAGAATGGAGGATTGGGTGAGCATTTGAGATTGATTATGATACTCTTTGGGGATGTGGTAGGGAATCCAATAGGTAAGAGTAGTCGAAGAGGAAATTCCTTAATGATGTGTTATTCCAAGATAGGAATTTTTTTAAAAGGGCATACACTGTGAACACCTGGGTGGGGTATGTGCTTTGAGATACAATGATGATGGTGTCATCAACCATTGGTATCGCCGCATTGTGCTCTGATCTTGTGGAGAGCTAGAGTTGTTAGTCAAGGCCTTGTTATATGACAATGTTGGTTAGTATGATGAGATGCTTTGGCATAAGATAAGGAATTAGCTTATGAGATGGCTTACCAATCCAACTCCTCTTATGAGAATTCTTCAGTTTGAGAATGTCCAAGTGCCTTGTATGGATTATGAATATCTCCCTAGTTAAGAGGGAATGTTAAAATATGTGACTAAGTTCAGTCTTCATAATGACATATGTAATCATTTGTTGTAAATAGAAAAATAAATTTATTATTTTTATTCTTGAGACATGGGTTTCATGCTCAAGGGAAATTTATTTTATAGGTCAAGCACCCATTAAGTGCTTCTAGGGCTTGTCATTAATACTACAAGTCAATTGATTCATTGTTATGTATGGAAGACCCTTTTGGGCATGTTTCATATTGTAAAGAAAAATTATTTGAGTCAAATAGAGTCAAAAGACCCTCCAAGACCTTGTCCATGTGCAAGCAACAACTCAGACTTATCAAGTGACAAGTCAACCTAGGGATAGTGACAAGTCAACCTACTAGATGTGACAAGAAGCCTATATATAGGACCATTTGACCTCATTAAAGAAAGTACCGATCAAGCATCCAAGAGCAAGAGAAAAGTGTGAAAAAGGAAGTACAAGAAGCCTCTTAGATAGCGAAGAAAAGAAGAAGGAAGACCGAAAGTTTGGGAATTTTTTTGGGCCTCCTACACCTCACACGTGCCAAGAGATTAGGGATTTTATCTATTGTAGGGAAGTCAAGTTGCAGTACCATCAAGAAGCCATTTTTTGGTTCCAATAAGAACATTTTTGAGGGTCGAGTTCACAAGGAAGAAATAGGAGGCCAAGTGAAGGAAAAAGAAGAAAAAAATTCTCCACTTATTCTCACTCGTGCTATCCTAGGGCTTCTGTAGAAGAGAATGAAAGGTGTTGGTCATAATGGGCTAAGATATTACGGTCAAGGTGTGGGTCTAAGCTTATGATGTGAAGGCATATTTGAGGAAAGAGACTTGGGTTGACTTTATAAAGAGTAAGGTCATCAAGAAGAATTGTGACTTGGTCTTGGAGGGGTCATTTTACAAGGGTCATAGGTCTTGGAATTTATCAATTGAAGTTCTATAAGAAGAGAAGAGTTCTTATGGGTTTTCCTCTCAATAGTAGAGGTTTTGGCCCTGATTGATTATCTATATCTTGTGTCCTCTTGTCTCATTATTATTTATTTTTTTGGTATTTGTTTGATGATAAGGACGCTAATTATAATCAAGTAAAAGAAGAATTTAATCAATTCAAGTAAAAATACATCACAAGAAGTTATCAAAGTTAGAGAAATCATCTAATCTAGATGCCCTAGATTTCTCAATAGTCACTGCTCACAAGTTTGTCTAGTGCTCAACCTCAATTTGTTCAACTTCTTCCTTAGGAGACACACTGTTATGAAACCAGCTCACAAAAAGATAGAAAAGATAGATGAATGCCTTAGAATTCAGCCTCTTCGAGGGGGCAACCTCCTTTACATTACACAAATGAACAATTCTTGGATGATACAAATGACAAGACCTCCTTTCTATATATAGGAGTCTAAGGAGTCATAATATAATCAGAGCTGGCATAACAATAATAATGTAAGGGCATAATAATAACAATAGTGGGCTTCTATGGGGCACAATAGTAACAATATGGGGACTACATGGGTACAACAATATAATAAGGGGGTTGTACTAATGACAATAAGGGGTTACACTAGTAGTATAGGGGCCTAACATGCCCCTCTCCTTCAAAAAGTGTTGTCCTCAACGCTTGAATAGTTCTTGATGCTTCTGTAGAATATTCTTGTCCTCCCATGTGGAATCTTCAGCGGGTAAGTTCTTCCACTTGATGAGATGCTCTGAAATTGATCGATTTCATAGCTGTCGGGTTCTTGTTTCTGTCACTGCTTTCGGTTCCAATATGATTTTTCCTTCCTCTTCAAGTTCTGGCAATATTGTTTGAATTGGGATCTTCTGCAACTTTTGAATGAGTGGCCACACTTCTTCGTCCTTCTTCCATTCATCCCTTGCTTCGTTTATCCAATCTGGTTGGATAATAGAAATAGCACAAAACAATGCTTACACATCCTCATCCTTTCTAGAGAGTGCATCTGCAACAAAATTTTGCTTCCCTTTTCTATAGATGATGTCAAACTCATAACCCAATATATTTGTGACCCATTTTTTTTGTTCTTCTATAGATAATATTTGTTCTAAAATGTATTTAAGACTATCATGATCCATATTTACCTTGAAGTGTCTTTCCATTCGATAAGGTCGCCATTTCTTAAGTGCATGTAGTATTTCCAACATTTCTTTCTCATAAATAGCTTGCTTGAGATGTAGCAGTAAAAATACCTAATCACCTACATCAAAATATTTTTCACTACAATGTTGATCTACCTGTTGTTTTATTCGATTTTGCACCAAAGTGGTGTTATCCTTTAAAAGTTGGAGAACTTGTTGTTGATGCTCGATGTGATCTTTTATTTGTTGAACCTTTTTCTTCTTGATATGTCCTTCTATCTTGCGAGTTTGAGGAGTGGTAATTTCTTCCAATGATTTACAAGATATGGTCGAATTCATTTCTTGATGCTCGATGTGATCTTTCACTTCTTGAACATTTTTCTTCTTGATATGTCCTTCTATCTTGATAATTTGAGGAGTGGTAATTCCGGCCAATCCATTACAAGATATGGTTGGATTCATTTCTTCTTTCTAAATGTGATCTTTCACTTCTTGAACCTTTTTCTTCTTGATATGTCCTTCTATCTTGAGAGTTTGAGGAGTGGTAATTCTTGCCAATGCTTTACAAGATATGGTTGGACTCATTTCTTCTTTCTCTAGGGTTGGTTCCTGGTGTATGTACTCTTCTTTTGATGTTTTTTAATCCTTTTCTTCCTCCTCTTTATAATATATGTAAAATAATTTCTTCTCAGCACACTTATGACCTTTAGTGCATTTGCTATCACAATTGTAACAAAGCCCTTTTTCTCTTTTCTCTTCCAATTGTTGTGGTGTAACCCTTGTAGGTTGTGGAAGTCTAGGAGAAACAACACTTCCATTATTATAGTTGTGAAGGGTAGACTTCTTTGTTGCCATAATTTTACTTTCCACTATGTAACAAAGCTCTTTTACTCTTTCCAATTGTTGTGGTGTTGCTCTAAAGAAGGTGTTGCTCTTTGTATCATCATAATGTGCTATCATTTCCTCCATGAAAATTGACCACATAACAAGTTGTTTACGAGAACAAAGCCCTTTATACCATAAAAATTGATCCAGTTCTAAATATGAAGATGCAATACATACCTTTTGTAATAGTGGTACAGCATGTAGATCAAAATATTTCTCCATCTAAAGTATCTAATTTACCAGATCCTTGCCATCAAACTTCTTCATGTCGCATTTTCTTGATTTTAGGAGCTTGATCTTAAAATGACTATAACTCTATAATTTCGATTCTTCCAGTTTTGAAATTGTGACCTACAGTAGCCCTCTGTGTCCTCTTTCTAATGCCACCAGTCTGATCGAATTTAGATTCTCCAAGGAAGAGTTATGCCAAATCTCCCACAGTGACCTGATTATAGACTAGTTTAGTGGAGCGAAATTGTATGACGTGCCATGTGTCACTGTTTCGACTTTTGGCTCTGAAAAATATATACAAGAAACTACAGTCTGTCCTCTTTCTGTACCTTTTTACGAAATTTCAATCTGATGCTCAGAGAAAGTTATGATGATTTTCCCCAGGTCACCTGTTTGGAATGTAATTCAGGAGTTTGCAAAAAGACCAACTTCCTTAGATCATATCTCCGCAAATATAATGCAACAAGCTCTAAAATTCGAACTCAAGGTTCAGTGCGATTTCATCTCAAATGGGTTTTTTTTTTCGCTTCTGAAACGTCACAGAAAAAAAATTTATATCGAAAATGCCACGATGACCTATTAGGAGCAACAAAACCCTAGAATCCAAAGCTCTGATACCAAATGTTATCAAACCAGTGCACAAAAAGATAAAAAAGATAGATGAACACCTTAGAATTCAGCCTCTTCAAGGGGGCAACCTCCTTTACATTACACAAATGAACAATTCTTGGATGATACAAATGACAAGACCTCTTTTCTATATATAGGAGTCTAAGGAGTCATAATATAATCAGAGCCAACATAACAATAATAATGTAAGGGCACAATAATAACAATAGTGCGCTTCTATGGGGCACAATAGTAACAATATGGGGACTACATGGGTACAACAATATAATAAGGGGGCTGTACTAATAACAATAAGGGGTTACACTAGTAGTATAGGGGCCTAACACATACAATCATAAGATGCCAAGCCAACTATCTCTCTACAATGTAAGCTTTGACTCAACAATTTGATACATTCCATTGTTAAAACCCTAATGCCATAAGCATATCAATGATCAATCTTTCTTATAATGACATTTTCAATACAACAGGGTATTAATTCTTGATACATGTAACTGCATCATTACCTTAGTTCAAGACCAGGATCATTCAAGGGGTTCTCTATCTGAAAATAAACCTACATGACAATGTATTAAACCATAGTTGGACAATTTTCGTTCAACATACAAACTCAACCATTACTTGACAAACATCATCCACATGTAAATACTTGTAGCAACACTGACACATGTAAATACTTGTGCGGAAGTGCCCCAAGAAGTCCATTGTGCGGAGAAAGCTTTCTTTGTGCGGATCTCCCCACTATGCACTAAAGGTTTTTGTTGCTAATATTATTGGTAATATTTTAGTTATAAATAATTCATATCTTTGTATTCCCTTTTGCTCAAAGAGCCCTTCGGAGATCTCGGTCTTTTATATATATCAGTAGTCAATTAAGTAAAGGTTGTGTGGAGTGCACACAAAATTCTATACAAAACCGCATTTCATTAAGCAAAAGCTTTGTTTATGGGATGTATGGAAATGCATAGAAAGTTCAATGTGCTGAGGAATATTTCAAGATTTCATTGTGTGGATCTTTGCACTCTACACTGAAGGCTTTCATTGCTAATATTTTAGTATTAAAACATAATTTATATTTGTTGTTCACAGTAACATTATTTATGCTTATATTATTGATCATATTTTAATTGTAAATAATGCCTACTACTGTTATTTAATTTATTCTCTTTGCATGAAGCTTTCCACACGTTCATACTCAATAACACTTTCGGTTAGCCATTGACATTGGAAGTTGTTATTAATTGATAAGTATGTTTGCATTAAAGGTTTGTATTGCTAATATTTTAGTAAGCGGTTGACATATAGGATATTATTTGTAATATTTTAATTGTAAATAATGTTTATGTTTGTATTTCTGAATATCTCTTTATTTAGGCTACTGTACGGAAGTGTGTAGAAAGGCCATTGTGCGTAGAAAGGTTTATTTGTGTGGATATTTACACTTTCACATTTCATTGAGTGGAAGCATTGTTTATGGTTATGTTTTTGAAACTAGGCAGATGTGCAAAAGTGCAAAGAAAGTTCAATGTGCGGAGGAAGCTTTTAAGGCTTCATTGTGTGGATCTTCACACTCTGCATTGAAGGCTTTCATTGCTAATATTTTAGTATTAAAATATAATAAATATTTGTTGTTCACAATAACATTATTTATCTTATAATATTTATTTGTAAATAATGCATACTACTGCTATTTAATTGATTCTCTTTGCATGAAGCTTTTTGCAGAGTGAAAGATCTAGGAAATTCCACAACTAGTTACTTTTGTACTCAATAACACCTTTTGGTTAGCTATTGAGTACATATGAGACATCCCTCCAAAAGAGTTGAAAACGTATTACAATTAAAATAACCCTCCACACTTCCCTCATTCTGCACAAATTTTTCACATCCCTCATTCCACACATGCATGTATTCTTTACATAACCTCCGCACGCACACAACCACCTGTTCACAACACGTTCCTAAATAAGAAGTAAAAAAGAGATTTCTATATTTATTATTTTAATAAAATGTGCACAAATCTTTTGGCACATTGCCTTATCAATACTAATCTTCTTTTCTTTTTTTGCAGCATATATTGTTATCTTGTCTCATTTACAAATTCTTCTAGCATTGTGCGAAATGAAGATTGACATAAAATATTGTTAATATTTTAGTAAGTGGTTGACGTATATGATATTATTGGTAATATTTTAATTGTAAATAATGCTTATCTTCGTATTTCTAAATATCTCTTTGTTTAGGCTCTTGTGCAGAAGTGCGCAGGAAGTCCATTGTGTAGAGAAATCTTTCTTTGTGCGGATCCTCGTTCTTCGTACTAAAGGTTTTTATTGCTAATATTTTAGTTATAAATAATGTGTCTCTATATACTTTTTTGCTCGAAGATCCTGTCAGAGATCTCGGTGATTTATAGATATCAGTAGTCAATTGAATAAAGGTTGTGCGGAGTGCAAACAAAATTCTATACAAAACTACATTTCATTGAGCAGAAGATTTGTTTATGGTTATGTTTCTGAAATTAGGAAGATGTGTGGAAGTGCAGAGAAGGTTTATTGTACGGAGGAATCTTTCAAGCTTTCATTGTGCTGATCTCCGCACTTCGTACTTAAGGATTTCTTTGTTAATATTTTAATATTAAAACATAATCCATATTTGTTGTTCATAATAAGATTGTTTATGCTTATATTATTGATAATATTTTAATTGTAAATAATGCATATCTTCATATTCTGAATATCTTTCAAATTAGGCACAAGTGCGGAAGTGTTAAGGAAGCTTTCATTGTGCATATATCTACACTTCGTACTAAAGGTTTTTATTGCTAATATTTTAGTATTAAATAATGCATACTTGTTGTTTGCAATAACATTGAAGAAACTGTTGGACCTATACGATAGTGTTGCTAATATTTTAGTCATAAATAATGTGTATCTCCATATTTGCTTTTGCTGGAAGAGAACTCAAGATTATTATGTCGTAATATAGAGGTACTACTAGCTTATCAAGCACATCAATTTCTTGATCTTTGAGCAGAATCTTTGTTTATGGCAATTTTTCTGGCATATGTGCGGAAGTGTGAAGAAATTCCATTGTGAAGAGGAATTTTTCAAGCTTTCATGGTGTGGATCTTCACACTCCGCATTGAACATTTTTATTACTAATATTATAGTAATGTACACACTTTTGCACAAGCTCGTGCAAATAACTTGCAAACGCATCAATTGTCGTATCATTGACCATTGCAGTGTCAATGTCAGAGCACCCCCACCTATGCAAAGGACCCTCATATTTGCAAAAAGACTGAGACAAGTGATGCACCCATATGATATTATTAGTAATGTTTTAATTATAAATAATTTTTTATTGCTAATATTTTAGTATTAAATAATCTATATTTTTTGTTGCAATATTTTAGTTATAAATAATGCAAATCTTCGTATTCCCAAATATCACTAGTCAATTGAGTAAAGGTTGAATTGTTCTGGAATGCAAATAACTTGCAACCGCATCAATGTTCAGATCATTGAGCATAATATTTGTTTATGGTTATCTTGCTGAAATTAGGCACATGTGCGGAAGTGCGAAGGAAGCTTTCAATCTTTCATTGTGTGGATCCGTGCACTCCGCACTAAACATTTTTGTATATTTTTTCTCGAAACACGTGCGTGAATGCAGAGGCTAAGTACAATCACTTCATAGCCAATATACAATATCAATTTCCATTTATCGAATTTAATATTGCATATTGTACTTGTTATTTTTGCAGTATAACATTACTGTTTATAACATATTTTATTACGTAATTATTGTAATGATAACAATTAATGTACAAAATGTTGGAAGCATTTAGTTTTGCTTTGCAGTCAAGTTGCATTAATTGTGCATTATTTGGCTATGTTTTTGCAATTTTAACCAAAGTTTCGGGAAAAAAGCTCAATATTCCTATTTTTGCATATATTCAAAAAAAATATTGAAATTTTAATAAATGTTATTTCTACTTTCCAATTGTACGAGGAAGCTTTGTTTATGGTTATATTTCTGAAATTATGCACGTGCGGAAGTGCGGGCAAATTTCATTGTGTGGAGGAAGACTTGAAGCTTTCATTGTGCGGATCTCCGAACTTCGCATTGAAGCTTTTTATTGCTAATATTTTAGTATTAAATAATCCATATTGGTTGTCCACAACAACATCGAAGCAAGCAGCAAACCGATATGATATTATTGCTAATATTTTAATTATAAATAATGATTTTATTGCTAATATTTTAGTATTAAATAATCCATATTTTCTCTTTGTAATATTTTAATTATAAATAATGCATATATTTGTATTTCTAAATATCAGTGGTCAATTGAGTAAAGGTTGTGCAGAGCACGAAGGAAACTAGATCATTGAGCACAAGCTTCTTTTATGATTATCTTGTTGAAATTAGGCAGATGTGTAGAAGTGCGAAGGAATCTTTTCAACTTTCATTGTGCAGACCTTTGCATTCCACACTATAATCTTTTGTAGATTTTTTCTTGGAACACGTGTGAGTGTACAGTCTGATTGCATAAAATTTTAATGCTAACATACAATCCCACACAATCACTTTGTAATATACAATATCAATTTTCATTTATCAAATTTAATATCACATATTATACTTATTATTTGTGCAGTATAATATTAGTGTTTATAACATATTTTATTACGTAATTATTGTAATAAATTTATCTAACATATAAATTGTTGGAAGCATTTAGTATTATAACATGTAAGAAAGGATAAGTCTGTTATATTCAAAAAAATTATCAAGACGGTAATGTTTACGAAGATGCGAAAACTTGGAAATCGCACTTAGCATTGAATAATTAATTAATACTTAGTAGTCATATTAATAAATGTTCAGCAAAATGATACGCACTTATGTTATCCCTGAAAAATACAAACTGCTTTTGAAAGAGTGGTTCTTGTTAGAAATGTTGTTGTTGATTCGTAGTTTGTATCTACATGTCACCAGTCATAAATGTTATTTGTAAATGGAGGATATATGTAGGAAGCACAATTTACGTATTAGAGATTAGGTTGCAGGTGAAGTGATAGTTATGCAAATGGACCTGATTTTGTTTCTTCGATGCTAGATTCAATCTATTTCAAAGGCTATTTCTCGACTAAATAGTTTGAGACTTATTTCTATTATGTTGTGCCTATATGAAAATGCAACATGGAAATGGATAGTGTTATTCAATCATATTTTTATGGTGATGTTCAGAGAAAAATGGTTTTTGGAAATGAAATGATCTTGAAAGTTTTCTAGATGTTGAATTTTTAGTGTAGATTGTTGTTGAGTTTATAATAGAAGTTTTATTGTGCAGGAAAGCTTAGAATAGTTTTGAAATGCTAGTTTTTAGCTTAACGCAAAATGGCGAAAACCATACGAAGTTATAAATTATTACCTAATTTACTTATTTTAGTGAATGGAGTTCATTTAATATTTGGATAATGGGATAAAAGAAACAGGGTGTGCAAGTCATGTGTTGACATCTAGGATCTTAAATTACTTCTGCAAAGTAAAATTTGGCTGATAGCAAGGAAAGTCTACATAGTAAATTTGTGTGAAATATGTCTTGGTTTAGTGAATAATTATGGGAAAAAAATTATTTATTGGAAAAATAGCTTTAGTTAATGAAAATATAATGCAGTTCACGATATTAATAAAATAGTATCTCGATATTGATTTCTAAAGCATGTAAGACAAATCAATCATGAAATGTAATCGTATCAATTGGACTATGTCAAGTTGGAATTTAAGTAAAATGTATAT
Source organism: Pinus tabuliformis (assembly GCA_031772625.1). NCBI lineage: Eukaryota > Viridiplantae > Streptophyta > Pinopsida > Pinales > Pinaceae > Pinus > Pinus tabuliformis. Next base: position 1,149,164,312 of record CM062820.1, on the reverse strand, counting down.
GATTTAAATTAAAATGTATATGATTACATTTCTAACCTTGTTCCCATGAGTATAGTATATTAATTGATAAGGTGAAATGAAATCCCAATTATCAAGTAAAATGAAAGAGTTGTTTGACAAAAAAATGAAATTCTTGAACCAAACTTTGAGGCAATGTTAGGATGCTTGCAAATGCAAGGAACGAGAACTGTGTTGTTACCATATTTCTTGACAACGTAAATAAAGAAACTTGTCATTGTATACGTATAACTGCATTTTGATGGTTTATTGTAAATGTGTCATGCATCTCGAAATTGGTCAAGATTTCAATAACATATGTTTTGCTTGCACAGTATTACTCATAGGAAATTTGTTGTAGTACATGTAATACTCTTTTTAGTTCGAAGCCCCTCAAAATACACTGTATTTCAATCTTGTCACTTGCATGTATCATACAGTTTAACCGATGAAAATAAAGGAAGTGAGAGTCATGCTTGCAAACGGTGCAATAAAGAATAGTTTTATACATAGTTCTAATACTTGTAATTGGAGTATTACATTTCACATATACAATCTCGAATGGATTCGTATATGCACTAATTGTTATAAGTATCCTTGGTAATACTGAAAAATTGATATAGAAAACAGAGGATTAGTAACATGACATCAAATGCCTCTTTTTATTCCTTGTTCTTTATCTATGTCTATTTAAACAATATGATATAGCTTATCGTGCATATTCCACTTGGCGAGGAAAACAAGTTTCTTAGATTGTCAACTTTCTTTCTTGTTTTCAATGGACATATGAACGTCGATTGTGAAGTTCAAAAAACTCTTTCTTATTTTTTAACTATATTTTTTAGTAAGATCAACGAAAAAATGTTGCAAATCTCTTTAAATTGAAACATATGTTGAAACAAGTTTATCGTGTACTTGAACCTATTACATATGTAGCATTTGTAAAACAATACATGAAAATTGCATAACGTATGAAGAATATATATATATATATATTTTTTTATTTTTTTTTGAACATTAGGATATATAGACCTACGCATATGTAACTTGATTTTTATTTCAATGAAAATTGGTTTATCTAGTAGGAATAAAAACAAACAAATGAATAATAACTTTATAACAATAAAACTTTCAAATAAAACAAAGCTTATTGTAGTCATATCATGTTCTCCATTGTCGCCTTTGATTTCTAATACATATTGCATTGTTGTGTGCATTACTAAAAAATCAATACCTATGATTGTGTCCACTGGAAACACTTCTTCATTATGTGACAGTTTTGCAATCGTCATGTTTGGAAAAAATCAGTACTCTGCACAAACATGACAAATGTTTTCTATACTATTAAAACTATTTAGACAAATATTTTTTTCACAATCACCACTATTGTATTTATTCTTTGGAATTATTTCAAAATCTCTAATAGAAACACTAGTATTTGAAATAAGATTTGACTCATGTTGTTCACTTAATGGTGTTGGAACAAGAAATGTTATTGTCATTTCCACTTTATTATATGTTAAGTCTACACAAAATATTGTTTTTGACTTATATGCTTTGTCCAAAAATGTTCGATATGTAACCAAGACAACGCCTTGAAAAATCCTCCGAGTTATATTGTTAATGACATTTTCAATCAACAATGGCATAAACTCGATTTATTTATGCCTAGTCATGAGCATTAAATTGAAATAAATAAATTTTTAAAAAAAAAGGACACAAAAAAGAGAAAAAGAATGAATAAATTTGATAGAGAGTTAATTAAACATGCGCAGAAGCACCTATTTGTGTTTATTTCTTTGTTGGTTTCTGTTACTTTTGTTTTGTCTGTTGTGATATTTGTTTTTGTAGTACTTCTCATTGTTATATCTACACTCTCATTCATCTCTACTGTGACATCATTCAAATTTGATAATTTTTTCCTGTTCACAAATAATACACTGAAATCACTGCTTAAAAGGACATTATAATTGAAACTAAGTAAGAATTGTTTAATGAAAATAAAATAAGATAACGCAAAGTCATTACTAGTGTACATAAATTCTAAATAGATTTTAGTTTTAGCAAATACAAATGTTTTATAGAAATGTTCAAAGTATTTTTTTCCTTTTAATTGTTGTCCTGGATTTGAATCTCTAAGTGTCATATGTTTTCTAGAAATTTAAAAAGATTTGATTTGATTTATAGTAAATTAAAAAATATGGCCCAAAAGCCGGGGGGGGGGGACATAGTGGGTTGCGTAATGCAAATATAATCAAAGTACAATAAATAAAACAAAAATGTACCTCTTAGAAGAGTTATCATTGTCCTTAATGGTATTTGTTTTGCTTGTATTCATTTTCGTTGCTATGACGATATGAGTTAGATCAAATATACATAAATAAGAAAAATAAGAGGTTCTAATTCCATAGCACGGAAGTACTTCAAACATAAGAACTATACGACAATAACATGTTTTGTGCAAACTTGTTTAGAATTATCACATTATATAGTATTTGAACTTTGTACATCATTGCTACATGATTGTATTGTATATTGTATAAATGTTCTTAGTACTCACATATAGAACAAAAAATGCATTGTTTACCTGTCAATAATGCTACACGTTTTTCACTTTCACTCTAAATGATAATCCCTCATGGCATGCAACTACCAGAACAATACCTACAGCCCAAACAAGGATTATATTTGTAACCAACTCCTCTAAAAACTAGTTTAACATGCATTTGTAACATATATGTTAAAAATATTGCATGATGAACACCTTGTGAATGCTTATTGCATGATGAACACCTTGTGAATGCTTCTATGAATAGAACAATCGGTTAATGTTGTCACGTAACCATATAAATATTAAACATATGTATTAGATACTTAACTTAGTTGGATTAGTAGATAAGAAAAATTGTAATAAAAAAACTGATCGAAAGTTAGTGGATTTTGACCACGAATGTTTAAGTTTAATGTATTCCTTTTAAAAATAAAGAAAATAATCAATGCCATGTGGTCCTAGATGATTAATTTTTTTACATTCTTTGAAATAAATGATTAATTGGAAAATATGAATAATTTCATGAATTTAATAAAATGTTAAAGCTATAGTTTCAATAATTCCATTACCACTGTGGAAATTTGTAAAATTAATAGTCATTTGTTACTTAGCTCCCCAACCAACGCTAAGAAATAAACCTTGAAAATATTTTTTAGCCTTGTGCGGAGCTTTGCTTGTGTGGAGTTTTCACTATGCAGAAAGCTCTACACAATCAAATCTCTACACACTCCTTTACATGAAAATCTCCACACACTGTTTTAAAACTTTAAAAATGAGGTGGGAAAAAAAGATTAGAGCTTTTTAACAATATGTCTTTGATAATAACGCTATTTTTCTTTTTTTTTCCAAGAGCAAAATACACTACACGGTAGTTTAAATATCTAGCAAATTTTCAAGAAATGTTGTTAAAGCGAATCAATGAGATCATTAGCTACTTTTCGCTAATTTTTAGTAAAAATTATAGTTTTCTAATAATTTAAAAACTAAATATTAAATATAGTATTATATTAGATATTGAAAAAATATTATATATAATTATATATTAAATATATAAATAGATTAATAATCTCTGATCTAGTTAATTTTTACCCAGTTTACTTAGCTCTAGTAGTATAATAATAATTATAAAGATATTAATATTAATTTAGTTAAAGGGGTTTGACTGGGTCCTTAAGTTGAAAAATAGCCGTTAGTCTTTTTAGCCGTTGGAGTCTCTGCTTGGACTATTTAACTCGCTATACTGGATCTGTATCTTCAACTTGTCCTGACGATGAACCACACTAGTTGGTTCGAAACGCGTCGACAAATGATCAATTATGTGATTTCGCCAAAGATTTTTCTAAACAAACGTTATGGATCACAGAAGTCTAAATTCCTTGATAATTTCCCTGCACGGAGAAGCCGCTGCTAAAAAGGTTCATCGTTTCGAGCGGACACGCATGCAGGTCACAAAGTTGAAGTCTGATCTAGTATTTCTTAAGCGGTGCAGAGACTCTTCGGTTATTCCTGGTTTTGCCAGGATTAAGCATAGCCTGAATGTGCCTAGGAATCAGGGTGTTTTTCTGAAGGCTAGCTTAGGGTTGGTTAGATCTGAGATTTGCAGGGTAAGGAAGGGTTTGGATCATCTGTCCAGGCTTCTTTTGGCTGCTCATCTGGAGCTGTCAAATAATTTCCCGGCTTCTCTCTGGTCCAGAATTGATGCATGTTCGGCTTTGAAGTCCATGAGATTGGAAGAATTGCTGAGGATGAGGCAGTCTGCCAAGTTTAATAAACTCTCTGGTTGCTCTGATCTGTACTCAGGTCGTTCTTCCGATGAGGGTTCAGGGAGTCGGATCTCGGTTAAGCAGGTCGCCTCTCTGAGGTCCTGGGTTCTAAACAGCTCGTATGCGGGATGTCATGAACCGCCCTCCTCAGGCTCCGATCGGCTGAAGGGCAATTCTGATGTGGACAATGTCGTGGAAAGTCTGCGTGCTGGTCCTATTGCTCTTTCCTCATTCAGCATTGGATGGCGGCCTCCGCAGGTTGTGGCTGATTACGGCCAGAACGCTGAGGATTCTATCGTGGTTGAACAGTCCCAAGGGTTTACAATGGGTCTGAACCAGTCTTCAGAAGTTCTAAACGCGGCTGGTCAGGAAGATCCGGCAAGTTTAGCTGTAGTATCAGATGAGAGGTCTGCGGATTCGGTCGAGCTCCCTCTGGTCGAGTCTCAGAACTCTCCGGCCAGTGTTTCCGCGGTGGTTGTTGATGATGCGTCCGGAAAGAAAGAACAGGTAGATCAGTTATGCGCAGGTGTGAAGGTTCCGGGCATTTCAGCCCCCGTAGGCTCCAGTTGGGACGGTTTCAATGAGCCACAGGCGCGTTCTATTCAGTTTGCGGGTTCCCAGGAGCAGGTTGCGGAGGATGGAGGTCGGTTATCCCTTGAGAGCACCGCGGTAGGTGACGGTTTTGGTAAGTTAATAGATGAGGCCGTAAGTTGCAATTCAGGTCATGCGTATGTTTCTAACTTGAATGGTGGGGGCGGAAATTCTATGATAGATTGTTATGGTAATTATATTAATAGGAATTGCCTTATTAACGTAGATAGGTGTGTTAGTAATATGAATGCGAATTGCGTTAGTAATATGAATAAGAAATGTGTTAATAATATTAATAAGAATTATCTTATTAACGATTGTGATAGTAATAATAAAAAGGGTTATAATATTAAAGGTAATGGTATTATTAATAAGAATTATGTTATTATTAATAAGAATTATGTTAGTAATATTAATAAGATTTGTGTTAGTAATATTAATAAGAATTACGTTAACAATATTAATAGGAATTACGTTAGTAATATTAATAAGAATTGCATTAGTAATATTAAAGAGTATGATAATAAAGAGGGTTATAATACTAAAGGTAAAGATAAGGGCGATGATACTATTGGAGATAGGCTTGTTAATAATATTAATGAAGATTGCCTTAGTAAATATTATGAGAAAGGTAATAAAGATGATTATGGTTTGGTCACTGATAACATGAGTTGTAAATTTAATAATTTTAAGATTAATAAAGAGGGTCGTAATAATAGAGCTGTAAATGGGAATAGTAGCCGTATTGATAGTATTGGAAACAAGGGTAGTTCTGAGAGTGTTTCGAGTCAGGGCAATAAGGTATTAAATCTGTCTAGTTTTTCTTTTCCGCCTGCGGTCTTTAGTCTCTTAGGAAGGGGTCTTAACTTTGCCTTAGCACCCAGGAAAATCCCGGTGGATGACATCATTTGTGATGTAGAATTTGGCATTAAGAACCTTCCGGATAAGATTAAAGACACGATCAGGCAAGATTGTGCCGTGGCCCTTAGGAGAGCTAAGCCTCCCCGTAGCAATATCAGCAAGACTGAGTTTGAGGCTTTGAAGGCCTTGAACAAGAATCGTGAAATCGTGGTCTTGAAAGCTGATAAAGGTGGGGCTGCCGTCATTATGGATAGAAGTGATTACAGAAATAAGATGCTCGATCATCTCTGTAATAGTGGAAGTTACAAGAAGTTGTCGAAGAATCCCCTTAAGAAGGTATCCAGAGCAGTCGCTCTTGCGATCAAATCGTGCAATTCCACTATTCCTCTATCCCAGAAGCTTATTGAGGGAAACCCCATTGCTCCTAGGATTTATGGCCTTCCAAAGGTCCATAAGGAGGGGGTCCCCTTGAGACCCATTGTCAACACCATAGGTGGTCCGACTTACCTCCTAGCCAAGTTCCTTGCCGCTAAATTGAGGCCCTTGGTTGGTCAGACTGAGTCCTTCGTCAAAGACTCAGCATCCTTTATTGATGATCTTAAAAGGATTAAGCTTGAGCCCGAGGACATTCTGGTAAGTTTCGACGTGGTCTCTCTTTACACCTGTATTCCTATCAATGAGGCCATGAAGGTGATTTATAAGCTCACCGACCATGATACGGCGAAATTGGTTGAGCTTTGCCTTACCTCCACCTTTTTCAGCTTTGAAGGAGAATTCTATGAGCAGACTTGTGGGGTTGCCATGGGCTCCCCCTTGTCCCCGGTAGTCGCCAATCTCTTTATGGAGGATTTTGAGTCTAAGGCTTTGGCCTCGTCTCGTCTCCTTCCGAAGCTTTGGAAAAGGTTCGTTGATGACACTGGTGTTGTCTGGTCTCATGGTCCTGATGAGCTTGATCATTTCTTCAATCATCTTAATAACCAGTCCGCCGCCATAAAATTCACGATGGAAAAAGAAGACAATGGTTGTCTTCCGTTCTTGGATGTTCTCATCTCTAAGAAAGCGGATGGTTCCTTTTCTCATCAAGTGTTTAGGAAGAAGACGCATACTGAGCAATACTTGCATGCTTCTTCCCATCATTTCCCAGCTCAAAAGTTAGGTGTTCTAAGCACTCTTGCCACCCGTGCTGTTAGAATCTCTGATGAAGAGAGCTTGGAAAAGGAGAAGGCTCATCTCCTTGATGTCTTTTTGGAAAATGGTTATGATAGGCACCTGGGTCAAAAGGCCTTCCTCAAGGCTAAAAAGGAGCCGTCAATCCGTAGGGATCCTAATGATCGTGTCATGGGAGTTAACCTTCCTTATATCCAAGGGACCACGGATAGGATTGCGAGGATTCTGAAAAAATTTGATGTGCCCGCAACCTTTAGACCTCTTAATACTATCCGTAGCTCCCTCAGGTCTGTAAAAGATCCTATTGACCCTAAAGACATGAAGGGCGTCTATGTCATCCCTTGTTCTTGTGGGATTCCATATATTGGTGAGACAGGACGCTCTATCAATCAAAGGATTAGCGAGCATTCTGCCGACCTGAGGCATGGTAGGACCAAATCCTCAGCCTTGGCAGAGCATGCCGAGAAGACGATGCATCATGTATGTATCGAAGAGGCTCAAGTCATTGCTAGAGTTGCTCAGTTTCACCATCGCAAGTTTAGGGAGGCCCTGGAAATCGAAAAAAGGCCGAATAATCTTAATAGGGATGATGGCTGGAAGATCAGCAGCTGCTGGGTCCCAGCCCTATCTTCCTAGCCTCCACGGTCCTTGCTTGGTATGGTCTCTTTGTTTCTTGTTTCCTTTCCTTAAGATTTGTTTCCTCTGTGTTTGTGGTTTATTTGCTTGCTTTTCTCTTGATTTGATTTGTTCTCCTTTTAATTATCGCCCTTATGATCTTGATTTAGTCCCCTCTTTTTCCTTTATATTCGAAGATTATTAAATTTGGCAACCTGGGAATATTTAACATAATATATGATTGAACTATCCTTAGATTGTACGGTAATTATTTACCTTTTATTAACCTTATATTTTTAACATCCTTATGCTATAAATACATGTATAATTAAAATATGCATTTTTCTTAACTAATCAATATTACTTTTCATTTATTCATTTGATTAATTTTGATTTTTTGTTAGTTCTAGTTAATTGAACTAACCTTAAGAGATAGTGTAGGATAAAAATTTAAAAAAAAAAAAAAAAAAAAAAAAAAAAAAAAAACACACATATATATATATATATATTTAAACATTAAATATAATATTATTAGAATGTTAGGTATGGTAATATATTAATTTATATATATATATATATATATATAATATATAATATATATATATATATATATATAATATTTTAAAATAAATAAATGATTTAGTTTGATAACTAACCATTGATCTAATTCAATTTTTAGTAAAAATTATAGTTTTCTAATAATTTAAAAACTAAATATTAAATATAGTATTATATTAGATATTGAAAAAATTATATATAATTATATATTAAATATATAAAATAGATTAATAATCTCTGATCTAGTTAATTTTTACCCAGTTTACTTAGCTCTAGTAGTATAATAATAATTATAAAGAATATTAATATTAATTTAGTTAAAGGGGTTTGACTGGGTCCTTAAGTTGAAAAATAGCCGTTAGTCTTTTTAGCCGTTGGAGTCTCTGCTTGGACTATTTAACTCGCTATACTGGATCTGTATCTTCAACTTGTCCTGACGATGAACCACACTAGTTGGTTCGAAACGCGTCGACAAATGATCAATTATGTGATTTCGCCAAAGATTTTTCTAAACAAACGTTATGGATCACAGAAGTCTAAATTCCTTGATAATTTTGATTATGTTATTGGTTCGTGATATTGTGAGTGCTCTGATAGTGTGTTATTGTTCTTCCCAATGGTGTTATAATTGATGTGTTTGTAGTTATTTTTCAAAGGCGGGGTAAACAGGGAACGTTGAACAAATATGAAACTAATATTATTATTTTTTCTTTTGCAGAGCAAATGACGAGGTATGTCCATGAAAATGGGGAGGAAGGCCAAACAATGCTTATGCGAACTAATTTCTTAGACTATTTCTCGAACGAGTAGTTTGAGACTCATTTCCATTACGTTGTGCTTATATGAATGTGCAGCATGGAGATTGATGATCAATTTTATTGAGTTGTAATTTGTGGAGCACTATTTAGTGTTAGCTTTTTTATAAAGTTCAGAGCAAAATGATTTTTTCGCAATATAATGTTGAAATTTTTCTGCATCCTGAAACGTTTATTAAGATTTTATTGATATTATAGTATTCATTTTCTTTTTTTCGGCATATATTGTTTTCTTGTTTCATTTACAAATGCTTTTGACATTGTGCAGAGTAAAGATTGACTATGTTTCATTGTGAGAAGATTTTATTGTGTGGAGGATGGAGTATGTGCGCGAAAAAGGAGATGTAGAGGGAATTTTGAATTGATATTATAATGTTTCATTGTGTGGAGCCCCGACTATGCCGAGGGTGTGGTATGTGTGGGAAAACTGTGTTGCATATGGAACTTTATGCGCACAGACAAAATTAATTTATACTATTTTTGCATTTAAAACTTTTACATATTTAGCTAATAAGGTCAGTAGTTAACGTGTCTATAATGTCTTGCTTTTGTTTCTTTGGTTAGAGTTTTCCTATGTAGAAATATAGGCCACCCACATGCGCATTGTAAGAGAAAATGCATTATGCGGAAAAAAATTCCAATCTTTCGTTGTATGACCTCCGCACTTCTCACAATCTATATAATAAAATAACCAGTGATCTCGTACTGGAATGCAAGTGAAACTTTCAAGATATCAAATATAGAAACATGATTTTCAAAGCATAAAAATATTAATACTAATGTATACTTTCAAAATAATAGAAATGCATATGTACTCTAAATCTTTCATTATACACACTTTCACACTCTGTATAAATCTACTAATAATAAAATAAGAATTGTTCTTGCACCATAGTATGAACCAAGCTTTCAAGTTTCATTGTGTAGACCTCCACGCTCTGCACAATCTACTAATATCAAATTGCAAGTGCACTAACTCCAAAAGAGTTGAAAACACATTATAATTAAAATATGCCTCCGCACTTCCGTCATTCCACAGAAATTCCACAAATCCTTCATTATGCACATGCATTTGGTCTTTGCACACGTACAACCACCTCTGCACAGTTACTTTCGTACTCAATAATTCCCTTCGGTCGGTAATTGAAATTTGAAGCTATTATTAATTGATGTGGGTTTCAAATATCGTGGGGAGGAAGCAATCGTTGTGAAATGCATTCGTAAATAAGAATTAAAAAAAGAAATTATACATTTATTATTTTAATAAACTTTGCACAACGCTTTGGGCACAGTGAAAGCTCTGCGCACATGCATTTTTTCTAGGCACACGCTTCCTCCAAACAACTAGCTCTGCATAGCCGCATCCACACATCTTCTTCCATAGTTGTGAAATACATTCTTAAATAATAATTAAAAAAGAGATTTGTATATTTATTATTTTAATAAACCTTGTACGCAGATTTTCCTGAGCGGAACTTTCACTCTACAAAAATCTTCGCACACTACTCGTTGCACAAGAAATGCTTTGTACACTACTTATTCTTCTTGAGAAAACTTGATAATTACGATAAAGGTATTTAATTTTTGTTTTTTAATTTTGAAGTGAGTAATTTCATTCACACTGTCAACAAGGTTTCATTGGGAACCCAATTCAATATATACGAGAAAAATGGTTATCACCTAACAGTGTTGTCTGACTTGGCATTATTTCAAAGCATTAAAATATTAAATCTAAAATCATGATTTTCAAAGCATTGAAATATTAATATTAACATATATTTTCAAAATTAACACAAATGCAAATACTTGAAGCTTTTTTATTATTTTGAAAGCATTAAAATATTAATATTCGCATATAGATTGTTAATAATTGACTTAATCGGCAAAACCGGAGGTCCATTCAAATTTGAGACTACAACACATATAATGTTGATGTTTATTAATAGTCTAATGTTCATACTTTTACTAATAGTCTAATGTTAATATGATTCTAATGCAGAGTGCGAAGCATGGAAGTAGAGTCGAAATTGTTATTGTATGAAGCATTCCTGCGCTTTTTCTTACATCTGCATATGGATTTTGTCGACAGCTCTTCACACATGTATTTGTTGAACAGTATGTCTTAGAATTATAGGGAAATGTGAAGATGAAAAACCTTAAATTATGCAATGGGACATTCAATGTTTTCACTGTACGGAGTGCAAAGGGATAGCGAACTTCTTTCTGCAAAGCTTTCACTATGCATAATGCATTACCTTGTTATGGCAGAATGTGCCGAAAGCAATTTGTGCCACATAATTTTTTGTTATTGTTTATGAAATCTCTGTGTACAATGAAATCTTTCAGCACAATGAAATCTTCCCACACAAGGAAAGTTGTTCACAAAAATCTCCAGTGCTAATTAATTTGTTAAAGGTTGTGTAGTGCCGCACAAAACCAATCGAAATCAAAATCACATAAAATTGATATATCAATTTCATTTTGAAATACAACAAAAAACTTTCATTATGTACAATAGGGAGATATGAGGAAAGCGTAATAAAATCCCTTTCCAGAGTACTGTACTCCACACAAATTTAAAATATGACGACAATCAACATTATTCATGTTTCATAGCAAACAGAACTATTTTAATGTTTCATATTATTGGCATATATGTATCGATGAAATAATACAAGTGCTCAAAGCAAAAATCTGTAACATTAAGCAATACAATCACAAGTAACAAGAACTGTATTGAGTTTCAAATTTCAATCATCATAGCTATGATTAAAATAAATAAACAGAATACAAATGCATAGAATATCAGATGCAAATCATTAAGAACTCTGATTTTCAGCGGGAATCGCTTATATCAATAATGAAAATGCTTAATGACTCAGTTCATTTTCTCATTCACTATGTTATTTTGGCATCTTCTCTTTAACTACATGCTCTTGCATTCGGGAAAAGTAAATGCATGAACTGCAATATGAAAAGAGGAAATTGTAAAAGAAAACAAGGAACTGCATTGAGAAACTAAGCTATGTGACATTAATAAAATTAATAAATCGTGATGACTGAACACTAGTAAACAGAAAATGATTATGCAAATATTTAATGGCAGTTACAATATGTGAAAGAATATATGCTAATTGTTTCACTATCAGCTATCTTCTGGATGCATGACATGTTGAATCAATGCCTTCAACGTAGCTTCAATGAATTATTCATTGGTCCCATTGTAATCTCTAGCCTTGCATGTTGATTGAATAATTTCTTTTCAATCTCCATCGCCTCTTCTTATAACTGAGTAGTTAACACAGACTTCTCGTTATTAATACTAACAAAGAGAACTAGCCATTTGCTAATTTCTTCTGTTTGAATAAAAATTAGTTATATCATCGAATTGTTTTTCCATTGATTGTTTTATCTTTTCCAAATCAAATGTTAGCGTATCTTTTGTAATCAATTCATAATTTTGTATGATGCATGGACCATTTAGATCTTGAACAATTTGCATCGCCTCCAGAAACACATCACTTCTCCTATTATTTATGCTCTCACATTAAAAAATAATGTTTTCTAGTATGTAGACTCTTCTAGACAATCCAGCTTTTATTTGCCTTATTTTATTAGCATTTGGCAATTCTTTGTTTTTCTTGTCTATATCAGACAGCAATTTAGACCTTTGACTAAAAGCAAGTAATTCATTGTTAACAAAATTATTGTCTTCATTAATATTACTTCACCAAATCAAGACATGAGTTGATTTCTTGTCCTAATTGTAGCATATCAGAAACCTCCTACCATGCATGTTCAATGATTTCTAACCTACGGCATGTATTAGTGACAATATTACATTTGACTACATTAACTAGTTGCATATCTCTAATAGATCCATGAGATGTACTAGCAGTGGGAATCACATATCGCATAGACTGTATTGTGGCTGGAGTCATCAAAAAAAGGACTTGGATTTAAAGAATTTTTCAACTCTTCTATCATTGCTTTCAGTACCATGTTCTCTACTTCCCATTGCTCAATAGACACTGCAAGTGCATTCCCAGTAGCTTCATGGAATCTCATAACACTTGTGGATGCAATTCCAGACATATGAACATTCATTTTTGCTTTATCAATAACCTTTTTACTATGCATCCTTACTTTTTCAATTTTCAATATTTTATTGTCCCTATTATAGTTTGCATCTTGAAAAGTGGAAAATTGATCATCGAAAATAGAAAATTCTTTGCTATTTGCTCCAGTATTTTCTGATTTTCGTTCAAAGGAAACTAGCCCAATTAGGTAGTGGAGTTTCAATTTCCATGTTGATAGCTTCTTGACTGCTTCTTGTTTCTAGGGGACTTTTGCATTTTTCCAATTCATTCATGTGCATTTTCTCTGGAATAAACATTTGACGAGGCTCCTTGTCATCTCTGGAAACTGATAGCTAACCTTGAATCAACTTTGCATCTTTTGTATCTCTTAATTTTCTTTCACTCAAAGATGAAGCCAGAGCAATTTCAGATATGCAAACTGAAGATTGCGCAGGTTTTCTT